>VDFB02000363.1:635759-820368 GCA_007258455.2 Sequoia sempervirens
TATATGAAAAATCAGAGAGGTTATTATAGAGGAACCCTACATCTCCCTCTAGCTTCAAATAGAACATTTGTATGTGCCATGGTTTCCAAGAAATAGCTTGTCAAAGTTTTCCATTTTTTGGCATTTAGGGCTCTTAAGAGAAAGTGTCAGTACAATGTAGCCTAGCATGATCCAATATGCAGGGGTGTGAAATAGGAACTTTCCTATCATTAAACCAACCACCTAGACATTTTGGTAGTGTCGGTTTGGCTCCACAATGGACGAAATAAAAGTTAGGCAACATTGCAACTTTTCATTGAATACATCTAACAGTTTTTGGGGAAGCAAGAAAAAATTTCACCACAACCAAATGGATTGGACATATGAAAAATGAGAGAAGGTATTGTATAGGGACCCTATAGATCCATGTTCCTTTAGACAGAACGTTTGTAAGTGCCATGGTTTTTGAGAAATAGCTTGTCAAAGTTTGTCACTTTTTGGCATTTAGGGATCTTAAGAGAGAGTATATACAATATAGCCTGGAATGATCTGACATGTTGGGGTGCAAGATAGGAACTTTCCTAGTATAAACCTACCCACTCAGACATGTTGGCATTATATGTTTGGCTGCATGATGGATGAAACAAAAGTTAGGAAACATTGCAACTTGTCATTGAATGCATCTGATGGTTTTAAGTGAAGCAAGGAAAAATTTCACCACGATCAAATGGATTGGATATATGAAAAAATGAGAGAGGTTGTTTTACAAGTACCCTACAGCTCCCTAAGCTTGAAATAGAATGTTTTTAAGTTCCACAATTTTCAAGAAACAACTCATCAAAGTTTCTCACTTTTTGGAATTTGGGGATCTTAAGAGAGAGCACCGATACAATATAGCCTGGAATGATCTTGAATGCTTGGATGCAAAATAGGACCTTTCCTAGCATAAACATACCCACCCAGATGTGTTGGCACTATTGGTTTGGTTGCACAATGGATGAAGCAAAAGTTAGACAACATTGCAACTTTTCATTGAATGCATCAAATGATTTTTGGGGAAGCGAGAAAAACTTTCACCATAGCCAAATGGATTGGAGATATGAAAAAATGAGAGAGGGTATTGTAGAGGGAACCTAAAAATCCTTATAGCTTCAAATAAATTTTTTTAAGTGCCATAGTTTTTGAGAAATAGCTTTCCAAAGTTCATCACTTTTTGGCATTTATGGATCTTAAGAGAGAGCGTCGGTACAATATAGCATGTAACAATCCAACATGTTGGGGTGAGAAATAAGACCTTTCCTATCATAAACCTTCCCACCCATACGTGTTGGCACTGCTAGTTTGGTTGATGATGGATGGAACAAAAGTTACGCAATATTGCAACTTTTTATTGAATGCATCTGACGATTTTTGGGGCAAGGAGAAAAAATTTCACCATGGCCTAATGGATGGAGATATGAAAAATTGAGAGAGGGTATTATAGAGGGACCCTACAACTCCCTATAGCTTCAAACAAAACATTTTGAATTGCCATGGTTTCCAAGAAATAGCTTGTCAAAGTTCACCACTTTTTGGCATTTAGGGCTCTTAAGAGAGTGTTAGTACAATATAACCTGGAATGATCCAATGTGTTGGGGTACAAAATAGGACCTTTCCTATAATTAACCCACCCACGTGGATATTTTGACACTGTAGGTTTGGTTGCACAATGGATGAAACAAAAGTTAGGCAACATTGCAACTTTTCATTGAATGCATCTGACAGTTTTTGGGATAGCAAGAAAAACTTTCACCATGACCAAATGGATTGGAGATATGAAAAATGAGAGAGATTATTGTAGAGGGACCCTACAGCTTCGTGTACCTTCAGACAAAATGTTTTTAAGTTCCATGGTTTTCGAGAAACAGCTCATCGAAGTTTTTCACTTTTTGGCATTTAGGGATCTTAAGAGAAAGAGTCGGTACAATATAGCCTAGAACGATCTAACATGTTGGGGTGTAAAATAGGACCTTTCCTAGCATAAACCTACCCACTTGGACATGTTGGCACTATCGATTTGGCCGCATGATGAATGGAACAAAATTTATGTAACATTGTAACTTTTCATTGAATATGTTTGATGATTTTTGCAACATTTGAAAACTTGTCACCATGATCAAATGGATTGGAGTCTTGAAAAAGTGAGAGATATTATTGTGGATTTATCCTACATGACCCTATATGGAAATCAAATGTATGATATGCTCATCATCTAGTGGTTGGTAATTTGAATTTTGGTAAATAATATTTAATATTCCAATACATTATTGTTAACTCATTCATTATTGTCTTTGTTGCATTGCACTTTGTAAATATAACTTTTAGATGAATGTTTGTTGGGAAATATTTGTCTTTATTAATTATTTATTTTTGATAAGGTGATGAATTTGATGTTTTTTGTTAACTTGTTGTGACATGATAGCAAATTAGATTCAAAAATTAAAATTTGGATATGGAATATGATTCATACATACACCACTTGGGGCTAAGTAAATTATGAGAACATTTTAAACCATTTAAGCTACCAATTTATGCATAAAAAATTTATATAAATTGATCTCCATTAGGCCATGAGGTTGTACAAAATTTCATCAAAATGTCATGCAATTCCATCATGAAGGCACACAAAATATCATCAAAATGTGATACAGTACCATCATGACAATGCACAAAATGTCATCAAAATGTCATACAATTTTGTGAGGCCAATGTATTGCCTCTCGATCTACAAAATACCATTGATACATATAGCCACACCAAAAAAATTATCTATGTGTCATGTATAGGCATACAAAATGTGTTCATATATGAATATTGAACACTATTCTTGAAACATTGGGTCTCTTTTAGTCAAACTAATTGAACTTCAGACACTGCTAGTAGTTGGTGTCTTGCATCGTTCTGATCTCCTGTGCTCCTCAGTCTTTACTAAAACCTTTACATACAAAATATAAAATTAGATTCTATGCCAAAGTAAAATTATAAAAATTATTTAAAATATACATATTATAAACACACTTACAACATACTGGTAGTTTGATTCTTCTTGCTTATGATGCTCAACATCATCAAGAGATGTATGTCCTCACACAAGTGTGTTTACATACATCTATAACATAACAAAGAAATGTTTATCAATTATTTTTGATAGGTCTACTAATATAAATTCACACAATATAAACATTATTAAACACATATATTCATACTCATAACTGACTTAAGCTCATGGAGGATGAAATTGTTAAGCTCATGGAGGATGAAATTGTTGCACTAACACCAACTTCCAAAATTTCTCTTATCCTTGGAGATGTGTCTAATAAACTCATCAACTAAACAAACAATAATAGAATAAACTCAAAAGTTCAAAAATATATATATAAACAACAAATTTGAAATTTGCAAAAAATAAGTTAAATGTGTTAAAGTGTACCTGAGTAAATCCAATGTCATAACCATCCATGGTAGTATGTGTAGTAGATGGTGATGTCATGCCCACCTATGCAATTAAAAGTTGTATTTTAAATTATTAAACATTATTTTGAATAGAAAAAATTATTATTTTTGATATATTATATAAATTTTACGTCAGATACAAATGCAACTATACAAGTTGTTGCAAGAATGCTAGATGATGTACCTAATTCTAGCATTACACCCTGAAATACATAATATTTGCATCAATTTAATTTAATTATATAATTAAAAATCTATTTACATTTTCCATTTTAAGTATTTAATAGATAAAATTTTATAAATTCAAGTCAACATACCTACATTTGACCAGCATACACCTCATTCAACAACTCATCTATCAGCACCTCATCATCTGATGCACCACCCTGATGAACCCCACTACTCCCATGACATCTATACTAACAATGAGAACACATATGGGAGGTGGAACCATATGCACCCTCTGCATCACTATCTCTCCCAAAGCATAGATATCAACAGTTTGGGCCTATATGAGAGCTTGGGGCACTAGAGCTAGATGGTTGAGTTGGTGCATCATCCTATGACAAAAAAAGGCTAGGATATTTCTATTCCATGCTCTATAATGGTGTTTGTTAGGCTATAAATTACATGGAGTCTACACCTCCATACTCTCTTTGATGGCTACTGGAACTGTCGCATGATAAAAAAGGTCTTTGTGCTAGTGTTCTTTGATGTTCACAGTTATCTACCCGATGAACTCTTGGTCTATTTTGGGTAGAGCCTCAACCTCTACCTTGAAACACCCTCATATCAAAGTAATTGGGTATTTCATGAAAGATAAACTCAGAGTATAGTTTTCTTAGAAAATATAGCGGCACCTCATAATTATTACATGGAGGTTGGTCAAAGACCATCCACCACCTATCCCAAAACTTATTTATTATCTCCTCATGATTACACCAATGTATTGGAAACCTCTTTGAACTTGGAGGAATAGGTTCATTGGTTCTAGGATCTGTAAAAAGGAGACATTTTTCTTTGCTTATATCTTTCTTTTTCACATCATCATAGGACAATTTTTTTGCATAATATTAATGACATCAATCTCTATACATTTTAAATTGGTTTATTTGATTTGTGATGGCATCAAAATTCATCAACATGGATTCCAATGCTGAGGCAAGGGATTGGTGATGCTCATTTTATATTGAACCCCTCAATTCTGAAACTAATTCATGAATTGCAACTTTTTTTCTCTAGATGCCCTAACAAATCCTCTTGGATTTTTCCAGGGTTTGTTGGAAGGGTAGGAGGAGGTTCAAGCATCCTAGGGTTTTCCTCAAGAAATTCATCATTTAAATTCTCTTGTGGCTCAAGGTTTACATGATCTGTTATATAATTCAAAAAAATATGAAATTGATCAAGAACAATCCATTTTTCCTAATGCAAACAAAATTTAAATCATTTAATACAAAAAAAATCACTTACCCCTTCTTTGATGTGGCATTTTGAAGCAAGGTTGGAAAGGGAAAAACATGTTTGCATTACGCAAAGATGAGGGAAGGAAAGTAGTTGCATAAAATGCAGGCTGCGAGTGAGCAAAATGGAAAATCTTTTTCATTTTATAACTTTATTGGGAAAAACGCGTACGCGTTTTTCTTTCTTGAAAATGCATGTGTTTTCCTTTCATAAAAATGTGCACACATTATGTTTTGATAATAATGCACACACATTTTAATTTCATAATAACTTGTGTACATTATTTTTTTAAATAACACGTGAGTGAATTATTTGAATTTCTTCAAAATGCAAGCATGTTTTACTCATTTTTGGGAATTTGACCACTTTTTTGTGCCCCACCTTGGTGCACATGCCCCATTTTAATATTTTACTTCTCTTTTGTAGAAAAATATTTACACTAAAAAGGATGCAAAGTCTTCCTTGTGATGAGGAGCAAAGATGAGCTCATGTATGTTCTCCTTTGCCTCTCTGGTCATTTTATTTTAGAGCATGTAACTCTTCACAACAATGTATTCTTGGAGGGAGCCATAATTTTCCTTTCCACATTTAGTGTACATATGAAGTCAATTTGTCTTGTTGTTTATTATGTTTGATTCGTGACAAGAGAAACTTTACAACTTATTATTCATTACATGTTTTGAACTTTGAATGTTGCAAGTTGTAGAAACAATTGATTTAAGATCAGTAATTACAAAATAAACTCTTGGTTCTTACTGTATGAATCATTTGGTATTTAATCCATGCTTTTTTATGTTTGTTCATAATAATTGAGTTGCAATGATCAAGAATGACAGTAAAAAGGATATGGGAAGGTTGTTAACAATCCTAGATATTCAAAACCCATGAAGAAAAGATCTCTCTCCTTCAAGAAGAACCCCAACCAAGATGTAGAGGTAGTAATAGCCAGGGATGAAGGAGGAGAACACCCATCTAAGACAAGATATTTGGGTCACATGTCTCTGCACATCAAGTCCTTTCTCAAAAACTTTGCATCCATTACTCGCCCTTTCAATGTGTCTAATAAGAATTTCAAGTAATGGGTGTTTTGTTTTTCGTGGGCTACTCATTTTTATCCTCACTCTAATGAAAATAAAAGCAGTTAGATGTATTGCATCACATAGTGATCTTCACACATGATCTAAGGTTTCAAATATTTTCTTTAATCTTTTGTGTCTTGCTAATTTGAGACCTAGGTAGTCTTAGCTCATTGAGTTTTAGGTTATACATTTTGTTGTCTAGATTTACAAATCATGCTATTCATTTCAGTTCACAATGTTCAGATTATGGATATACTCAAAAAATTCCAAAATACAACTTCTAATAGTTGGGATTTATTATTTGTGTGTTTGTAAATTGTTTGAACTAACTGTGTGGAGTATGTGTAGATAGTCCACCCCATCTATATGGAAATTTATCTGCACATTGCATTAGATGCACACATGATTTGTTGGATAGATGTTTTATTTATTTTTTCCTTGAAAGGATGAATATGTAAGGTTCTAGATGGGTTTACATGTACATTTGGTGGAGAGCTTAAAAACTACTTTACCTTTATTAAAGTCTTAAAAGGTGGTATTGAAAAATAAATTCAAGTCAAAACCATTTAAATAGTGTATATTTTACCTATCCTTTCTTCAAAAGAAAGAGCAATTTATGGGGATGTAGGAAATAGAGTGCTTATTTTAGGATTTTTTTGTTTGGTAGCATTCATATTACCCATACCCTTTGACTCATATGTTTAGTTTTACATATAACATTATTTGCAAACTATCTAGTATTTTGGTGTCCTTTGTCCATATTATATGCTATTTTTTATTGTTGTTGGACTTATTAGTCAAAATAGTGTATGTGATTTTTCATCATATACAATTTTTTTTTAAGTGTTCATTGGTTGTGCTTCAATTGATTGTTCATATGCATTTGTTTAATGTGATTAAACTATTTCTCATCTCATAAAATGTTTTTTCTTGCTTATTCTTTTTTAAATTCTTTGTTAAGTTTTCTATTATAGAATTTTTCTTACCAACTAAAAAGGCTTGCTTGGTCAGTGGAAATGGGAAAGAATTTTATTTAAGTTTGAATTTGTAAGTAACTAGTGCACCTATGATCGACATAATAATCCGGCCAAAATAACCTTGGACAGAATAACCAGGTCATAATAACCCAAGGACAAAATGACCTGAGGTCATAATAACCCAAGCTAAAATAACCCATGGTCAAAATAACCCATGGTCATTTTAGATCAAGCTAGTAAACTAGAAATGACATAAATAAATTATAATTATGATTGTGAGGCACCATAGAGGCTATTTAGGCTATTTTTAGACCATATATCCATTATATAACCCTAAAATAGCCTTAAAACACCTTTAATATGCTTAAATAATCTATAAAATGGTAAATAATTATAAAAATAAAGGCAATTTCGTGGGAATAAGTTGATTAAGAGTTATTATGAAAAGATATAAATGAAAAGGCATTAAGAAGATATATAAAGTGGTAGAATTAAGAGAAGTAAAGAAAGGAAGAAGGGGAGAAGAAGTAAGGGTGTGTAGAGTGATAAGAAGAGGAGAAATCCAAATTCATAAAAGAAGATATTTTGTAATATATTTTTTTGAACACTATTTAAATTTTCCTAGGGTTTTCTAAAAGAGTGTACAAAAAATCAATATACTTTTTAGGGAACCAACACATTCTTCATAATTTTTAATATATACAATGCCTCTTCAGTTTTTAACAAGTCAAAAAAATAAGAATTTACTTATTGTAGATGGTTACACATTTTCGTTTCATCGACAAGGCATCAATAAAATGATCTGGCGTTGTGTGGAATATTTTACAAATAAATGTTCAAGTCGGTGCTATACTACGACAAATAGAATCTGGTGATGTGATTAGTAGTACAAAACATAATCATGCTCCAAAACCTGAGATGATCACCGTCAAACACAAATTGAAAGAAATGAAAGACATGGCATGCTCAACTCAAGATTCTACAAGAAATATCATCGCTACTTCATGCTCTAATATTTCATTACCCATAGCAGGAGTAATACCATCAACCCATGCATTATCCAAAATGATTCGAAGAAAAAGATTAAGATTTGAAGCACCACCACCAAATCCTCACACATCGGCAGATCTTATCTTACCAGTTGAATATACAATTACCAATAGAGGGGAAAAGTTTCTTTTTCATGATAGTAATGATGAGAATCATTTTTTAATATTCACCACCACACAAAATTTGCAATTACTGAAAGAATCTGAAAATTGGTTTAGTGACGGTACATTTAAAATAGTGCCAAGTATTTTTCAACAGTTGTACATGATTGTTGGCTTGAAAAATGATGCAATATTTCCACTCATTTATATTCTTATGAGAAACAAAACAAGAACCACTTATACACAAGTACTTGCAAAATTAAAACAACTTCAACCTAATCTAAACCCAAAAACTATACTTATTGATTTTGAATTAGGTTTCATGGGAGCTATTTCTGAAAATTTTCCAAATGCCACTATTTGGGGATGTTTTTTCCATTTCTCTCAATGCTTGTGGAGGAAAGTTCAAGAAGAAGGTCTACAAACACGTTACAGTGTCGATGAAGTATTTGCATATGAGATCAAGAAACTTGTTGCATTAGCTTTCGTGCCTCAGATAGACGTAATTGATGCATTTGAAACACTTCTGCAATCTCCTTATTATATAGAACACGAGGAGACCCTGCAACCCATAATTGATTATTTTGAAGACACATGGATTGGCAGACTAACCAAAAGAGGCAACAAATGATCACCCAAGTTTCCAATCACAATGTGGAATTGCTATTCAGCTACTCAAGATGATCTTCCCATAACCAATAATACTATTGAGGGATGGCACAAAGGATTTAGTGAATTGCTTCAAGCATTGCACAACTTAGTTTGGAAATTCATCAAAGCAATGAAAAAAGAACAAAGTCTCCAAGAGAATAGAATAGAGAAATATATGGCTGGATACACTTCTGGCAAACTCGCCAAAAGAAAAAAATAATCGGCGGAACCTCAAAGAAAGACTAAAAAAAAGATTGGCTGATGGTTACAGGAAAACCACATGTAACATCTTTTAGACCATATGCTGCTACTGCTCACACCTTGACACCTTTAACTGGAAAATCTGGAATAACAAAAGCTCTTTTAGAAAGCAAACACACACAATTTTGTAAATTTTGTTTTCCTCTATATATTCCTTATGGGGATATTTTATCCATGGGTTATTCCTCAATTCATAGGTTATTTTGGCTTAAGGTTATGACTCGGGTTATTTTGTCCTGGGTTATTGTAGACTGGGTTATTCGGGTCTCGTATTATTTTGGTCGAAAGCTATTATGTCCCCGTAGAACTCAAATATTAAGACACCGAGGAAGACAAAGTGCGCAAAAGCGAGTATATTATTATTACATTGCGACAGATGGAGCGGAGAGCGAAATATATTATCCTGGAGAAAGACATTAAAAAGAGTGGGGAGGAGATTTAACCCAACGCGACGGAGAGCGCGATCAGGTGTCCATGACAGAGGAGGAGATATGATCTGGATGATGAGGAGGACAGGAGGGAGGGAGATCTGAGATGGAAGGGGAGTGGGAGGGACTTGATAGAGAGTGAGAGAGATATATAAAGAGGGACAAAGAGAGAGGGAAGGAAGGATGGAAAGAGAGGTAGAGAGATAGGTCTAGAACTCAAGGAGAGTGAGAGTGATAAAGATATGTCTAAAGAGGGAAAAAGAGAAAAGGAAGGAGAGAGGTATGGAGAAGTAGATAGTTAAGTCTAGAGTTGAATATATTGATAAGGAGAGGTCTAAAGAGGTAAAATGAGAGGGGGGGAGGGAGGGAGAAACAAGTGGAGGTATAGTTCCAAAGCTTAAGGGGAGACAGTGAAATATAGAGAGGTAGAGAAAGGGATAGAGACCGAGCCAGATGGAGAGGAGGTGGAGGTGTGTGTGTGTGAGAGAGAGAGAGAGAGAGAGAGAGAGAGAGAGAGAGAGAGAGAGAGAGAGAGAGAGAGAGAGAGAGAGAGAGAGAGAGAGAGAGAGAGAGAGAGAGAGAGATGAGAGAGACCTAAGAGGGATAGAGGGAGTGGGAGAGACCTGAGAGAGAGACCTATGAGGGAGAGAGGGAGTGGGAGAGACATGAGAGAGAGATACCTAAGAGGGAGAGAGACTTAAGAGGGAGGGAGAATTCAAAGGGAGGGGGAGAGAGAGAGGGAGAGGAGGAGATGGAGAGTGAGAGGGAGATGGAGAGGGAGAGAGAGAGGGAGAGGGAGTGGGAGGGACCAGAGAGAGAGGAGGGATGGATGGAGACATAGAGAGTTAAGTCTAGAGTTCAATAGATTGATAAGGAGTGGTCTAGAGAGGTAAAAAGAGAGGGAGGGAGGGAGAGAGGGAGAAACAAGTAGAGGGATATGTCCAAAGCTTAAGGGGAGACATAGTGAAATATAGAGAGGTAGAGAAAGGGATAGAGGGATATAATGATTTATGAAGATTTGCTCATCTCCTTACTACAAAAAATATAAATATTTCATTATTGATTACTTTTTCTAATGTTTCAAGTATTTTGAGATGAGTGTTACAAAAAAATTCATGAAAAAGAGACTTTGCATACAAAAGTAGTGAGCATTTGATGTTTCAAAAATGAAATATGAAGTTAAAATGATTAAAATTATTTTTTTATGTATAATATAGAAACACTACCTAGTCCATTATGTAGAGCTCTCAATCACCTTTCCAACACCTATAAAAAATTAAAATTTTGATAAGAAATACAAAAGTTATGCCCATTTTACTAAAGAGGGTTTTTTAGGTCTTCAAAACAAATATTCATTTTTTTTTTCAAAAAAATGGGTTCTCGCTTTCCAAAACGGATATTCGTTTTGAAAAACAAAACAGATATCCATTTTGTAATGGATATCTATTTTGTCTAAAAAAAATTGCAGCCTTGGGATTTCCCTCGGGTTTGCCTTGGTTTTTGGCTTGGGATTGCCAAACCTGGAAAGTCAACTAAAAAAATGTTTTTACAAAATTTCCTTAGTTTTCCAAAGTTCGCCCTTGTGGCTGACGACTTTTTTTTATCCAAATTTCATGAAATGAAAAGGGTTTATAGAAAAAATTGTCAGCTTTCCACCGATATAAATTATGCCTTATTTTGAATTTAATAAATAATTATTATTGATTTTCTACATACATTATGACTAAAGTCTTGATTGATAGGTTGATTGAAAAAATTCTATAACTTTCAAACTACTTAACATTTTTTGAACCTACAAGATGTGTCACACTCTATGCTTCACATACTATAGGATAAAAAAAAATTGAATTTCATAAAGTTTTGACCAAGTTATGGTGGTTAGACACACATGTTTTAATAATTTTGAAATGTTCTAATAAAAAATCATAACTAATTATTTACATGAAAAAAATTACAAAAAAAAATCCGGCACATCAGACATGTGTCCTCTACATATATTGAAAGATTTAGAAAATAAAATAAAATTCCTTGTACTTAGGGTGGTCAGACATACACTTGCTTCTTATATTTTTCCTGAAAATTTAGTACCACTGCATTGAAATTTCAAAATTTCACAAAAAAGATTTACTTTTTTCCAAAAAAGGACTAGTAGCTTAGAAACTACATTCAATTTGCTACAATTTTTTTTCTTACATATTTTTCAAAATATATTAATAACCTATTCAAATTTTTGTGTCAAGTTGCATAACTCTATTTTTCTGAATTTTCATCGCCACTTAGAGGTCTAGTTTGGACCTCCATGATCTTGCACTAACCCATATACTTTTGAGTATCTTCAAGAGAAGTTGGGGGTTATTTCCCCTCCTTCTTTGAACTAGATGCATAAGGAGATGCATCAGTCCAATAAATCTCAAGATTCATTCTTTTGTTTGGACTGATGTTGGTGGCTACCTCTCAGGGGGAGTAGGTAGTGGCATTATTGATTGTTGCAGTCAGGATGAGTGAGTGTTGTCATTGTGTAGTGGTTGCTGATTGATGTAGTTTGGTGTGTGATCCTAAGGAGGAGTATGCAGAGTAGTAAAGAAAAGGAATTTGTAGGGCAGTGGTGAACAGTATGATTAATGTCAAATGAAGAATGAATGATGCAAATATTTTGTCCTTTTCTATTGATGTCAAAGAGGGAGAGAGTAATGTGAAAAAATGTAAGGGGGAGAGAGTCATGTGCAAAATACAAGATACAAAGAAGGAGAGAAAAATATGAAAGAGAGAAAGTAATGAGCTACTTGTGTAAGGATGAAAAAGTAAGAGAAAAGAGAAGAAGAGTTGGTATGGAGAAAAAGTATTGATGATTAGAGTTGTGTTTGTTGTTGATGGTTTTTCACATCATGTGTTGCCATCAATGACAAAGGGGGAGATTGTTGCAAGTATGTGTTGTTGGTGTTATCATTGATGTCAACAAGCATGTGTTGTCATTGGTTTCAACTTTATGAGCAAAATATTGTTGCAAGAGTGTGAGAAGTTGATATTGAGTTGTTTGTGATGATGCTTTAATTAGTTGCATTAATATTATCATTAGTATGCTACTGGTGTCAACCTCTAGTGTTGCTTTGATAAGCTTCTGTCTATGGATGTATGGTTGAGTTTCTATGTTGCAGTTTGCTTGGTGGTGATGAGGAAGTGTTGAAGATGTTGAGAACGTGTCTCTGGTGCTTGATTTCCAAGTGATTTTGAGAAAATTGAATAAAAAGAGGAAACCGTGTGTTGCAAAATAGTGTCCTGGTTTGGCTCTGCATTTATTCTATGTTGAAGATCTACTTGTGTAGTTCAGATAAGTTGATCAAAGGTATTTAGAGGTGTTGTATCTAGAATTTGGTGTGTTGGATCTCTGTGGAGAGGAAGTGTTCACTAGTGTGTGAACTATATATTGTAGAGGTGTTTGGGAGAAATGTTTTTGTTCCGCATTTCTCCGTAGAGTGGTTTCAAGTCTTACAGATCTGGAAGGGTATTGATAGTGTTTGTATCTTTCTTTAGATGAATTTGTTTGAGATTTCGTGCTTCATTATTTGGTTTCTTGAGTTGCAGTGTATGAGAGAATTATTTGAATGTACTAGGTGTGTACATTCTTCAAGTGAAAGTTGTTGCAAAGGAATCTGTTGGATTTTAGGGTGTTTGTGGAATATTCTAGATCATGTTCAAGTGTGGTGTCTTTTCCAAGTTGAGTCATCTTTAGATTTAAGGAAGCATGTACTTAATTGTTAATGGTGTTAACATAGGTTCATACTTAAGTGTTAATGGTGTTAAAATAGGTTCATCTTAAGTGCTAATGGTGTTAACATAGGTTCGACCGACCTTGGGTGCTTACACTAATTATGAAGTTGCTTTGATGTTTTTGGAAGTGTGGCATGGCATGTATGAGTGTATTTAGGTCCTAGCTAAGATGTGTTATGGTCCACCTTCATTCCTTTCCACCACGAGAATGTTTTGGTGCTGACTTAATTTGAATTTGCATGATTGAGGTGCATATTCAACCTTATAGAATGTTCTAAGGTTGAAAATGGTATAAATATGAGTTGAGTTATTGAGGAATGATGAGATGGATGTGAGGGATGTGAATTATGTGAAGTGAAAAGTTGTAGGGTGAAAATTTGTGAAGTGCAGTGTGAGCTTTCATGTGTTACTAGATGCAGTGGGAAAAAGGTGTGTACAATTCTTTAGAAAGACTATGAAGGTGTTGGTGATGCTGTGGTGGATTTTTCTGTTGCATTGAGATAGATTTCTCATTGTAACACTCTTCTTTATCTTCTTTTTTGGTATTGAGCCTTTCTTTCTTTCGGGTAGTGAGCCCTATTGTATTCAGTGTTGATATTACTTTATATTGTGAGTTAATCCTCACTATCATTTTTTCCATCTTGGGTTTTCCATGTAAGTCTAGCATTTCTTTGTGCATGGTGTTGATTTGGTTCTATTTTTGTTATCTACTTTCATGATTAATCATTCTAACAAATTAAGGGTTAATTGAATTAATGTGGATTTGAATATTTGTGAGGGGTTTGAAGTTTTAAGGTACAACTAATTCACCCACCCCCTCTCAGCAGTCTTGTGTATTCAATAATGGTGAGGTCCATTTGGGTTGAAAATGCATTAATTTAATAGCCACCTTCTAGAATTATTGCAATGGATTTGTCATTATGCCAAAATATCGACCTATTAATACTTGATACAAACACCATATTTATAAAAGATCCACAAGAGGCTGTTAAGCAATGTCATGGATCCACAATGTGCTAGATAGGCACCAACCTATCCAAGGGGATGAAGGCACCAACCTTCCAACAATCCCCCTAGCACAACTGCGAGATTTGAACCCATGACCTCACTCTAATACCATTTGTTGCAATGGCTTTGCTATTGTGCCAAAAGATCAACCTATTAACACTGAATACAAATGCTAGATTTATACAAGATCCATGGGAGGAAGTTAAGTCTTGTCACAAATCCATGATGGGCTGGACAGGCACCAACCTATCCAAGGGGACAAAGGCACCGACCTTCCAACAAGAATCACACTCAAGCCCTTGTTTACAATTAGGTCCTTTGATCTTTGATTTTGGTGAAGTAAAATCCAATCTTGACTTTCTCAATCCTCCTTGACACTATAGAATAGCTAAAAATTCTCCAATATTACTAAAATGTTGTAATTACCCAGATTTCATAAGAACAACATATGTAAACTAGAGTAGTCTTGATGCTTATTTTTCTTCTAAACTATTATGATTCTTTAGATCATTTGAGAATTCAAGGGAAGATCATACTCAGTTTTTGAGAAAAATTTAAACAATCGATTAGTCTCAAATCTCTCAAAAAAATCAGACTACAAAATGCACTATACCATACACCTTAGTTCTAATAACATGTTATATTCTACAAGAAATAATAATATAAGCTAGGATCTAATGTTGGTCATTGATCACATACACCTAGTCCATAAGTGGTCAAATATTAAAATATAATAATGAGGATAATTTTGAAAATAGAGAACTCATGAGACAAAATACAACAGAGTATAGGTAATGCTCAAATTAATATTTTTACTTTATAGAGAACAGAGGTGAGTGCTATATATATAACACAAATAGGGGCATATACATCCAAGAGGTGTAATAACTCTAACTCCCCAAATTAGGTGAGAGTTTTACCTACTTGGAAAATGCCAAATTATATGGTTCCACATACTTACATGGTTTCTTATGGTAGTGATGATATTTTCACAAGAGAAAAGAGAAAGAATGGTGTTAGTCAGAGGTTAGGGATAGTTGCAAATTTGTTTAATGTAGAAGCATAAGATGTGGCAAAGTATTCTCTTATATATTTTTTATAATATGCCTATTTCATGTGGCACATTCTCCTTCAAATAAATGTTCAAAGTTGTAGCTTATGTCGGTCCTTGATTCACCCCCTTAGGGAACATAAAATATGCACTACCCTCCTTGAAAAATATATTCTAAGGTGAATTTGGTGATGTAGGACATGAGGTAGACTTAGATTGGGACAAGCTACTCTATTTTCATTAGTGGTTGCACTAATATTAGACATTAGTTGCTCATCAACATCATAGTCACATGTGTAATAAGATCTTATTTTCTTAGAGTTATTAATTTTTAAGAGAAGTATAAGGATACAAAATTCAAATTTCATATTTTTTGAGAGGCCATACAAGAGGTTAGGGTATCAAATATTTTATAAGTAGTCATTGATTTAGCACATGTTTACAAATTAGCTTGTATGATGGTGGAGGGTGTTAACAATATTTTTTGTAGACACCATGTTATGTTCACACATTGAAAAAAATATTTAAAGACATAAGAAATATATATTGGGAAAAGAGAGTGGTGACAAAAGCTAGAGATATTCAAATATTTATTTGCAACCATCACACCTCATTTTCTCTCTTCAATACTTTTTCAAAGAAAGAATTCCTTAATCTTGTGGAGACTAGGTATACCAATTATTTTATTTTGTTAGATAGTATTATTGAGGTGTAAAAGCCTTTATAGTTGTTTGTGGTTAATTAAGAGTGGAGTAGATGGCCTATTGAAAACACTACTAAAAGACCAAAATATATAAAAAAGGATCTAAGATGACATTTGGTGGTCTAGCGTGAGGTAAGAGGTTATTTATTTTAATAATTGCTAATTTTATTATTTCTCATTTTCTAACTTGTCATTTGAATTTGAGCTTTTGTTTTCTTTTGTTTTTTTGCAAATATTCTTGCTCTTTCATCTCACTTATTGTAGATGCCATTAGATATGTTGATATAAACTCTCCTAGTCTTGGAGAAATTTATGGTACATTTAACAACATGCCTGGGTTGATGAAGTAAGAAATTTGTAACATGGATCCTATTTCGGCATTATATGAGTAGCATTAAGCCCATTGTGATGTAGCAATGAAACACTATGAAATCCTCACTTAGTGTGGCAATGTTTTCTCTAAATCCTAAATGGTATGCACCAAATGCTGGGAGGTTGCATCCTTGCTATGATGAAGATGTGAAATTAGGGTCAATAAAGGAAATTTGAAAGATGTATTCAGGATAGGAGTCATTTATATGCTTGTAATGGCTTTCCTTTACTAATATTTGTGGTCCAACATTTAGAAAAATAGAGGACATGATAGATATAGCTATATTAGCTTAAAGTAACCCTATTGGATGGTGGACAAGGTATGGAAAGGATACAATAGAGTTGATGATGCTTACCATTTTCCACATTTTAGAGTTTTTCATTTCCACATTTTACATATAGCTCCATCCACTCTATGAAGATGAATAGGCTTATCTCTAGATGAAGAGAAGTTGGTGGGCATGCATAGCACCTTACAAATTTAGGATTTTATAACTTGAAAGTATTGAAAAAAATCATCTTTATGGTGTGATTTTTATCCTAAAGATTTTACCTAGATTGATAAGAAAGAGGAATCAAGGGGATTGGTTTAGGTTTAATTAGATGAGGTATTCCCTTATACTAATAATGACTCAGATTCAATCTTTGTTTTTGATGTTTTATTGGTAGATATTGATTAAGGATAAAAATTTACTTTCTGTGTTTTTATTATTTTATAACTTTGAAACTTACAACCTTTAAGTATTTTTTTGTATTTTGGAATTTAATATAATATATTGTTATATCATGTGCACATTGACAATGAATTATGAAATAAATTAAATTTTGGATTTTTAATTTGTTGAACTCTCAATTCAATTATAATGTTTTTGATTAAAAAAGTAGGGAAAGGGCCCTAATTTTGAGTTTAAGACAAAATAAAAACATAGAAATAATAGGAGGGAACATAGGCCCAAACAAAAAACTAAAGGGGACATAGGTCCAACAAAACATCAAAATTAAGGAAATTAAACCAAGAGAGAACAAAAGAACACATACACCAGGATAGCATATCAAGCTCTAGTCTTCAAGGAGAGCAACCAAGGACACTTCCCAGTCCTCGTTATCCTTCTTTTCTTCATCGTTATTATCATTCAAATTCTTCTCATTACCTCCTTTAGCCCTTATTTTCTTTAGTTTGGTAATTTTGGAGTGTTCAGAGATGGTTGCCATAATAAATTTGTTCATAATGTCATTGGTGAGTATTATGATTTTAGAAAAGACATTTTTCAAATGAGCAATCCTCTCATTATTGTTGCTAGAAACAAGTTTTCTCTTCAACGCTTCAAACTTAGCCTGGAGGTACTTAATATTATTATTATCTTTATCCTTAGTACCTAGGGATAAGAGGAGATAAGGGATTTTATCCTCATTGTTATGAGATCTCTAGAAGCCTAAGGGAAGGAGTAGCCAAAAAAAATATCCCTCACCTTTGTATGCATAGCCTCATTCTGCTTACTCCACATCAAGCTCTTTGTCCTTGTCTTCTCCATCTTGTTCCTCAATTTCATCATCATCTTGGATATTCTCCTTGAAATTTTTATTTGAGTCTTCTTCCTCCCAACCATCCTTAGACTGAGGAAGAAACTCATCATCATTGACCTCTTCGCCATTAGACTCCCCCAAATCTCTTTGCCTTTAATTTTTTGGGGTTCTCTGTACTCTAACCTTTGGCTAGTTTGGAATACCTATGGAAACCCGATCCTTTGGTGTTACAATGAGGCCTCACAATATTCTCCTCCACCCCTACAAAATCAGATATGTGAATAGCCTCACCCCGAACAGGGAGGGGAATGTGGCCTTTATATTTTTCTTATTTTTTCTTGTTGTTACACATACACACTCGGGACAACCACCTTCCTTTTATTGGTAGGGTAAATAACCAACAACTCATTATGGGGGTGTGTTAATCTCCACAAGAACCTTACCCTTTTCTCCAAAACCCATCTTGCCACTAGATCTAGGGCTAGGGTTATTCTTAATTTGAGAAACATAAGGGGTATTAAAGGTTCTATTATCCAAGAGTTTAATTTTGACACTACTCTTAGCCTTGGGGTTGGTAGAGGGGGTCATGATAAGGCCTTGGTGCAATGGGGGGTAAAAACCATCAAGAATACATGCCTCAAGGGAAGGAAATAGATAGAAAGGGAGATTCATTTTTTCCCACGACACAGGTGGTTAAGCATGGGGAAATGGTAACCATGAATAATCTTAAATTAATCTTCAAGAGTAAAATATTTCATAAAATGGATACTTACTAGTGCCCAAGGAGTCAAAAGCTTCTCCCTATTGTAGCTGTTTTGGAAGTGGACTAGTTCCTCCTCACCCAAGAAGGTGATGGTAAATTTTTTTATATTCCCCTTTTCTCTTCTTCTCCACTTTGAGGCCTTCACAAGCTAAACCAATTGCCTTAGCAATAAACACATCAAAGACATGAAACAACACCCCACCAATGGTGACCTTGCCTTGAGACCATGAATTCATAAATTTTGAGGTGTTTATCATTGTAACCCTTCATAGCATGGAAGAAGGGGGTGAATCAACCTTTTTTAAACAAATCCTAGAGCTCGAAGTTCCATTTGAGAGCTTCACAAGAGATAGGTTTAGTCCTAATTTGTGGGCCACTCATATTAATCTTATTTCCAAGAAGCACAAAGACTTGCTCGAGCCACAAGAAGAGAAATGAAGCTGAAAAATAAATTAGAGAAACTAAAACATCAGAGCCTTTCACACCTTTTTGGAAATTCATTCACTTCTTCTAGTGTTGATATAGTAAAATAAATCCCAAATAACCTTGCCTCTTTTGAAAAATTCCACAACTTTGGTGGTACTCAAGTCATCATTGTACCTAGCCTCCATCGTCTTATGGATAAGAATCATAATATTGTCATTAATGGTCATATGAGGGAAAATAACAACCTCACAAATGAGTACTAAAATTTGCATGAATAGGGGGAGGTTTCTATATCAAGTATCACACTAATCTGCCAAGTTTACTAAAGATAGAATGCACCACAAACAATACTCATAGCCTTAAGATCTTCCTTGCTTCTTTACTATAAAATCAACTGTGTTTTAAATTATCATGATGTAGAATGATGTAATCCATCATGGGAACCATAGTAATAAAATTATTACAATCCTTATTTATACCCAATACAAGATAATTGTGAGTAACAATCCACAACATAGATTCCATAACAACTAAGCAAATCCACCCCATCCCATTTAAGTCATCCACTTTAACTCAACCCATAAATGTGAAAAAACTAATCATAAAAAATAGGGGTGCGATTGTTAAATTTTTCCTAGGAAAGAATATCTTGAAGGGTGCCCAAGAGATTTGAATTCAAATGAATGTAGTTCCTAAAACATAGAAAAATAGGTTCACCAAAATGAAACATAGAAAAATAGGTGACCCAAAAGGAGACAAAGCAAAATAGTGTTTACACAAAATGGATGGGAAATGGTGTTTGTGGACATATCCTTCTATTAATTTCATTATGAAATGAGATCCCCCAATGGTAGAATTGAATTTCAACCCTTAGGTGAGTCAACCCTATTGGAGATCTTGCAAATTTCCTTATTATAGAGGACGGGGTAAAATCTTCCTGAACAACACTTTTGGGAGATAAAAAAAAAATACTTAATGAACTCAAATATGAAATGTAAAACCTAAATCATCTAGAAAAAACATAATACTAATAGAAACAACAAACTTCTGACAAATTTGAGATAGGTAAGACACTTTGTAGCCATCACCAAAAGTGGTTGTTGAGCATCCAAAAATGGAAAAATGAGTCCTTGTACAATTTTTTTTCTCAATTTTTGGGATCTTATGGAGATAGATCTGAGATGCCTTTTCCCATAGGATTCACTACTAAAAATTTAGAAATGAATTCAGGATCTGAGTTTCTGTGGCCTTGACAACTTTTAGTGACAACTTTGTAACTTTAACAACTTTTGCAATTTTGCACTTTTGAGATCTTCAATTTCAATACTTCTTCACCTATGAACCTACACATACACAAAGAGAGGATTAAAATGTTTATTTTTTGTGGATAAGGGTTTTCCTTGTTCAAACCCTAGTTTGGTAATTAAACCTTGAAATGAAAGAATAATAAAATGTAAGGAATGATGAATGATGAATGATCAATTCTATGTTGCAACTCCCCAAACCATTGAATAGAGATCCTTAGAGGACTGAAGTCTAAAACATCTCTCTAAGGTAATGATCTTGCATGGAATGGCTTGATTGGATGTTGATATTGATGCTTGAATGCTTGAAACCTACATCACAATATTAGCTCCAAAAACATGCATGAATGCAAATAGCTTTGACATGATGCTTGAGATCTTGAATGTTGATGTAGAAGATTGATAAATTTTCTCTTGAATGCTCTTGACAATAATCTTTTTTATTATTTTTCTCCTTCAAAAGTCTTAGGATTTGACATGATAAAATGACCTTGTATTTATAGGTAATTTTCTAATTTCTTGACAATTAAACATCAAAGGCCGACAATTGTAATTTGAATTATAAAAATGCTGTCAAAAACATATTAAAAATTGAGATCCTCAACTTAAGGACCCATTCACCCTTGGGTGAATGGGTCCTAGGACGTAAACCTTGAACACTCAATTTTTAAGGCAATTTAACTAATGTTTTCAATTGTTTAATACAAGTTTTCGTTTCTAAAAATGAGATTAATTAAGCTTTTAAATGTATAATTGGGTCAATTAGAGGCTTAATTAAGTCTAATTAATTAAGGGGAGGAAAAAAAATGAGAAATTGTAATGGAGTACATTTTTCATCACTACAGTTCTATTCTACACACTATTCTAACATGATGAAAGCTTTAGGGGTCATTTCTATAATTCTCAATAAATTTGCATATCTTCCATGAGGGAATCATGCCATTATTAAGAAGGTTACCAATGACTTGAGATTCACATTCAATTTCTATAGAAATAAACCTCAACCTTAGAAGTCTTTCCACCCCCCACCACACCACCATAGCCTCAAAAACCTAATTTTATTTACACAAAATAGCCCGAGCATATCCTTCAATTAGGTTTCCTTCATCATCCCTTATTATACCTCCTACCATTGAATCACTAGGGTTTCCCTTATAACATCCATCAAAAGTAAGATTAACCCACCCCCTTTTAGGGGGTTCCATTTGGTCTCCTTTCTGGCTATGATATTAATTCAATTGAGACTGGTTAAGATTTGAGAGATTCCCCAGTTCTTCTTGACTCTTAGTTCCACATAAGTCAACATTCTCTTAGAGGATCCAAAGGTAAGAGAATTTATGTTGCCCTGAATGCTATTTTTGATGATCCAAAAGACAACCTTGCTATTTTCCCATTGGTCATGGAATACCCTATTATTACTTTCTTTCCACAACTATAGGTGACGAGATAAGGAATTTGGCTCCAAATTTCATAGATAACAAGATGCTTTTAAGGGGAACTAGAATTCCAAGGGGTGGAAAAATCTCTAAGATGTGGAAAAAAGTCTAGAAGATCAACATGTGGTTTAAGACCTCCTCCCAAACCAATCTAGAAAACTCACAATGGAAGAACATTAACAATTTCTTCCATTTTATCACATAGGATACACTATTAACGAAGGAGAATCCCTGTCTATTTAGGTTATCAATAGTGAGGATATTATTATGTATAGCAACCCACCAAAACAACTATTTTTAGGTATTACTTTGTTGTTCCAAACCATGTTCTAGTTAAAAGTAGAATCATCTTGATCCTTCGTAATAAGAGAATATACAAACTTAAAAGACAAGTCACTAGAAGGGCTAGGGGACCAACAACATGTATCCTTCTTATCAAGCCTAAAGAAGCAACGAGAACCAATAAGATTGTTTAGACTATTCACCATCTCTATCTAGGCATGTTGACATCCACTTCTCAAGTTCCTTCCTCTTAGTTGACTCTCAAAGTCTTTCTACATGGTATGGGGGCCATACCAACTGATGTGCCCATGTATTTTGGTACCATTTAATCTAGTAAGTGGTTCCCTAACTAGATCTAGACTCTAGATAGAGGATAAAGATTCACCTTCAATACTTATCATTCCAAAAATCCACACTTGCCATTTCCCACGTTCCAAACTAACCCCTACTTAAGAAAAATTCTTTTTTTAGTAATTGGTTCCATATAATAGAGCAATGAGGGAGATAGGGAGAAGAGAGAAATAAGCAAGGATTATTGTTCTCCAAGTACTTCACATTGAGAATGTAAACCCAATCCTTGTTTTCTTCGACCATATTCCATCCAATTTTGGTAAGAAATGATTTATTGAACTGCTTCGGTATCCTTATTCCTAATCCACCTTGACTCTTAGGTTTGTAGAACTTATCCCACCTAACCAAATAAATTCTCTTTTTTTCCTCAAAACTAGCCCAAAGAAATATATTTTGGATATTTTCAACATTTTCAGCCATGGCCACACAAATTTTGAATAGGGACAAATAGTAGACAAGAATATTTTAGAGGGAGGTTTTCAACAACATAAATTTACTATCTTGGCTCAAAAGATTTCCTTTCCAGCTGACCAACTTCCATTACACTTTTTCTACAATGTTGTTCCAATAAGTGTTAGATAACTTGTTGTTAGTCAACGAGAGACCAAGAGAAGTGAAATATAGGCAATCCTACTAGCAACCCAGAATGTTCACGATTCTATCTTTAATAATTCTCTCCAAATTGAAGAGTATAATGTACTTTTGTTGTAGTTGATATACTTCCCAAAAACTTTAGCATAAGCATCCAAGATAGCCTTCAAATTTTTTTCTTCCACAACTAATGAAGCTCCAAAATGGATGGTTTCATCAGCAAATTATTGATGCGAAGAAGGGGCTAATGAGGAGTTAGCTCTAACCCCTAGGATTTTATTAGAGGCAATAAGTTTCTAGAAGCTTCGGTTTAGATATTTCATAGCTAGAATGAATAAGTAGGAGGAAAGGGGGTCTCCTTGTCTTAATCCTTTTCCCCCCAAGATAGATCCATTAGGGACCCAATTCATCAACATTGAGTAGACCTAGGGGAAGATATACAAGTGTTAATAATTTTGAGGATCTTCTCACTAAACCCAATTTTTTTAAGGATAGCCTAAAGGAAGGGACAAAGTAGTCTATCATAAGCCTTTGATATATCAAGTTTAAGGAGCATAGTGGGTCTTTTATTGTTTTCCATAGAATGGATAAGTTCATGAGTAGTAAACACATCATTAAGAATCTACTTGCTAGGTAGAAAACCTTATTGGCAAGGAGAGATAAGTATATGAAGTAAAGGTTTAATTTTGTTGACCAACACTTTAGAAAATATCTTGTACAAAATGTTATAAAGGCTAATAGGGAGAAATTCAGACATAGTAGTAGCCTTTTCCACTTTGGGAACAAGCACAATTGGTGTAGTCACAGATGGAGGGTCTAGAAAGAACTATCCAACTGTGCAGCTTAGAGTCAACACAACAAAAATAACACAAGATACTAATAAAAAACATGAAATTTCATTGATTCAATAACTAAAAAATATACATGCATCATATAAAAAATAATGACTCATAGGCCTGCCACAAGGGAATTCAGTTGATGTTACAACTGGCCCAAAGGCCTTATTTGGACAACTGATCCTACTTACTTGTGAATTGTCTATCTAACTACTGAATCCCCCTTTACAATGAGTTACAAATGATCTTAAATATGATTCCCTGGCTCCAATAATGGTATGTTTCTACCTCAAGGGTTTACAAACCCCAATGAATGATTAAGCGGTAGGTCGACCTTAAATCATGAACAATAATCCATCATGAATGAAACATATTGTGAATCTCCAAGATAGATCCCATTGGACCCAAAATTCTTGTATGATGTCCCATTAAGTTTTACACATTCCAGAATAGGTCTACACTATGAATTTTGGACCAGGCTGACCCTAAATGCTCAGACTAAATTACCATGAAATTATGAGAGAGAACTTTCTACAAACAAATGCGAATCTCCTAAAATTTGGATATGATGTAAATGATGTAGTGTAGGTTCTATATCCTACTTCACAATCTAAGAAATGAAAATGCGATGAAATGAAAAATAAAATGATGAAACTACTACAGACTAAAATGCAAGAAAAGAAATGTTTTTGGTTGATATGAGATTGCTTTCCAACTAGGGATTCTCCTACATTAGACACTCGAGGTTGGAAGAAAAGTGAGTCCCTCACTTTCCAAAGGATAGAGGAAAACCAAAATGTTCCACCTTAGCCTAAGAAATCTATGATGAATCCTCCATTGGTCTTCCTTTTCACTTAACCAAATATTCCATGTATTGCTTGTTCCTAGTGCTCCTTCTAGTTTTGGTATCCAAGATCTTCTCAATCTCCTTCAGTGGTTGATGTGGTAACTTCTCCTTTAAATCCATTTCATTTCTATTGCCAGTTGACTATCCTTTATGATACTCATATATGTATGCAACATTGAAAATAGGTGATATACCAAGTTCCTCCTATAACTCCACTTCATATGCATTTTTGGAATCAAACTTCATGAGAATTTTACATGGTCTAAACTTCCTCATCTTTAAATTATTATATGTTCCTACTGGAAACCTTTCCTTCCTAAGATATACAATAAATTCATCTCCAACAATGAATTCCTTATGTATCCTCTTCTCATCTTCCTTGTCCTTATACTTGCTGCTCATATCCTCCAAGCGTTTCCAGACTTGACTATTCAATGTATCCATGAATCCTACAAACTCCTCTACTTCTGCACTCCTCTTGTTCACCATATTGATGTATCTTAGTTTTGCAACTCCTCTAGGATGTGTTCTTGTCACAATCGCAAATGGTGTCTTCCGTATACTCTAGTTCACTAAATCATTATATGCAAACTCTGCTTGCGGTAGAACTATATCCGAATTTCCTACCTTATCTCCAACCAAGCATCTTAACAAGTTACCCAAACTTATATTCACTACCTTTGTTTGTCCATTTGTTTGTGGGTGATATGTTGAACTAAACTTTAGGTCTATCTTCATATTCTTCCACAATGTCCTCCAACAGTATCCAATGAACTTGGTGTCCTTGTTTGAAACTATACTCTTTAGGTAAGACATGCAATCTCACAATATCCTTGAAAAATAGGTCAACAACTTGCACAACATCACTAGTCTTCTTGCAAAGAATGAAATGTGCCATCTTAGAAAATATATCTACTACTACCATTATATAATAATGTACTCTCTGTGTTCTTGGTAATCCCAATATGAAATCCATACTTATATCTTTCCAAGGTCTCTCCAGTACGGTCAAAGGTTTGTACAATCTAGTATTCTAACTACTCCCTTTTGCTACTTGACAAGTTTTACAAATTTGAACATACTTCCTAACATCCTTATATATCTACGACAAAAATAAGTGTTCACTCACCAAAGCTACTATCTTGTTGACTCCAAAATGTCCCGCTAGTCCTCCACTATGCTTCTCCTTAATCAGACTCTCCCTCATTGAACTCCTTAGAATACACAATTGATTTACCTTGAACAACATATATTTTTGAGTAAAATAATCCAACCACTGACTCTGATCTATCACTACTAGTTCTTTACATGGTCCCCACACTTCAAAAAAATCTAGATCATCCTCATACATGTGCTTCAGTTCCTCAAAACCCAATATTGCTATCTGCATCTCTATCAGTAAATTCCTTCTTTTGTTCAATGCATCTACAACTTTGTTTGACTTGCCATGAAACACAAATGTATAAATCTGCAAGAACTCAAACCATCTCATATGTCTCTATTTCAACTTCCCTTGACTGTTCAAATACTACAAATATTGGTGACCGGTATGTAACACAAACTCCTTAGGCAACAAATAATGTCTCCACTTCTTCAAGGCTCAAATTATGGCATATAATTCCTTTAATCATAAACTGAATATCTTCTTCTGGCATCATTCAAATTCTCACTGAAATAAGCTAATGGTCTCCCTTCTTGGCTCAACGTGTTGTTCGTATTGCATTCCCACTTGCATCACAATCAACTTGAAATACTTTGTCAAAATCATGTAATTCTAACACTGGTTGCTTTGTCACTCTTTGCTTCAACAATTCAAAACTTTTTTGCACTCTGAATGTCCACTTAAAGTCTTTCCTATCTCCTCTTATTGTTTCTATCATAGGTGTACAAATGCTACTAAATATTATTGATAAATTTTTGGTAGAAACTTGCTAATACATGAAATGAACTTACCTCTCCAATGTTTATTGGTGCAGGCCACTCAACAATTTCTCTAACCTTCTTAGGGTCCATCTTCAATCCTTCAACAAAAATGACAAAACACAGATATACCAACTCTGTCTTCATGAAACTACACTTCTTGACATTAATCAACAACTTCTCTTCTCTCAACTTCTGCAATACTTGTCTGATGTGCCACAATTTTTCTTCTCTAGTCTTATTGAAAATTAGAATATCATCCAGATAAACAATGACAAACTAACCTAAGAATTTATTCAGTACCTCATTCATCAACCTCATGAAAGTGCTAGGTGCATTGGTCAATCCAAAAGGCATTACTAACCACTCATACAATCCTTCATTAGTCTTGAATATTTTCTTCCATTCATCTCCCTCTCTGATTCTAATTTGATGATATCCACTTTTTAGGTCAATCTTTGTGAAATACTTCACTCCACACTCAAACAGTCCATAATATCATCTATCATTGGTAATGGGAATCTATGCTTGATAGTGATCCTATTGATTTCTCTTGAATCTATACACATTCTCCATTCTCCATCTTTCTTTGGTTCTATTACATTAGGTACTTCACATGTGCTTAAGCTTTCTCTAATGAATCCTTTCTTCAACAACTCTTGTAATTGTCTGTTTAGGTCCATATTTTATGGAGGTTTCATCTTATGTGCCACCTTGTTTGGAAAACTTGCTCCCAATATTAGATATATGTGATGGATGATGCTCTGGACTGGTGGTAATCCTTCTGGTACATTCTTTGAAATGATATCTTCATACTTTGCCAACAATTTTTCTACCTCTTCATTATCTATAGTAGAATTCTCTATCTCATAATTTCCACTTTTCTTTGGAATCAATGCAAAATACAAGTTCTCATGCCTCAATCCATCCATAAACTTCCTTCCATCTTCCAAACATAGTCTGGTAGTTCTACAAACTTCACTTTTATCCTCTTCCTTTAGAGGTACTAGCTTAATTCTTTTGCCATTTGAAGTCATAGTATAGGTATTCCTTCTTCCATCATGAATTTATTTCCTATCATATTTTCATGGTCTTCCTAATAGTAAATATCACACATCCATAGGCATAATATGACACAACACTTCATCATTATATGATCCTATATAAAATTTCACCAAACACTGCTCATTCACCAAGATCGTATGCTCATCCTAAATTCATGCTATCTTATAGGGCTTTGGATGTTTTAATATCTTCAACTTCAACTTGGTTACCATCTCTTCTAAAACTAGATTATTAGTGGTTCCACTATCAATGATAACTTTACATACCTTTCCTCTGGATTTACATCTTGTTTTGAAAAAACTCTTTCTTTATAGTGGTTCCTTAGTCACTTCCTCATGGATCAGTGCTCTCCTTATTACCAATGCCTCACTTTTATCAGGTTTCCCAACTAGACTAGGGGGTTCAAGAGGTTCTTCCTCCACATAAGATGCTCTTCCGGTATGCTTAGTTTTCTTGTCAATTCTTTGTTGATGGCATTCAAATGCTCTATGTCCTTCACCTCCACACTTGAAATAGGTTCCTCTGAATAGTCTCTTCTTAGACCTTCCTTCTCTCCTATATCCATCATTGTGATATGAATTGTGACCTCCTCTATCACTACGGTAGGAATTTCTATCTTCTCTCCCTCTATAGTATAAATTATTGTCCTTCTCTTCACTACAATATGGTTTTCCATATTTTCTTTACTTTGTAACATAAGGTCTTCTTTCTCTGGATTGTGATCCACTCCTCTGGAATCTTCCTCTTGCACTTCTCTACCTCTGTTCAAACCTCTTGTTCATCTTCTCTTCTACTTTCAACACAAATTGGCATACTTCTTCAACTATTGTCATCTTCACCAGGCTCAATTCTTCGTAGATGTTTGTTCTTAGTCCATTGATATACCTCACCACCTTTTACTTGCTTGCTTCACAATGCTCAGTTCTGATAATAATCTTGTAAAATTCTTCAATGTATTCCTTCATTGATTTCTTCTTTTTCCTTAGTTCTATAGTCTTTTCAACAATTTAAGCTCATAATCAACATGTATACATTGATTATTCAACTTTATCACCATCCTATCCCACTTTGTAATTTTTTACTTTCCTCTTATATTTCTATCCAATTGAACTTATTTCCACCATAAAGCAACATGTTCTTTCAACTTAGTTTTTGTAAACCTCACTATTTTTGGATCTTTAATTTCTTCATATTCAAAGTATTCCTCCATTTCATTGATCCAATCAATTAATTCCTTAGGGTTTAAATTTCCCACATAATTTTGAATTTCAATCCTAGGTCGCTTACCAATCTTTGAAATAGATTTCAACATCTTCACTTGAACTGATTCTTCTTTTTCTTTTAGGGCTTCTTCAATTTGATTCGCAACATGTTTTATCTCATCATCGCTTTCATCCTCATGTCTAGGGTTTAGGCCTTGCCTTCGATCTTCTTCAACAACATCTAATAGGACTCTCATTGCTCACATAATTTCTAACATCTCATCCATTCTTCCAACAACATTGTCCATACCAAGCGCTCTTCTTGGCGACATCTCTCCCCTTGGATCCGATGCAACTGCCTCAATTCAGTGATTTGGCTACGAGGGTTTCAACTGCCTCATAGTCGGTGATTGGTTGAAAAAATATGTTGTCTACCTTAGGTCAAAAATCTGTTCACCACAAGGAATGTCTTCAAGCCTCACAAAATCACTCTAATACCACTTGGTGTAATCATGGATGGAGGGTCTACAAAGAACACAAATGAAATAACACAAGATATTGCTTAGAAAACATGAAATTTCATTGATTCAATAACTAGAAAATTTACATGCATCATATGCACAAAATAATCAGGGCCCACAGGGTTGCCACAAGGGCATTCAAAATTACAACTGGACCAAAGGCCTTATTCAGACAAATGATCCTAGGGTAAAAGCACAAAGCTATGTCATACTTTATAAAGGAAACAACCAACACTAATCCAACTTTTAAACTTGAATCAATAAAAATTGGCATACATGTTTTGAATTTTGAAATGATGTAAACTAGTAAAATGTGTATTTTTTAGCATATTTTATGTTTGTATTTTTTTAAAAAAATTTAAAAATTATTTTAGACTAGTTTTTAATAAATTAACACTATAATTTAGTTGTTGATAAAATGCTAAAAAATGAAGTTGCAAGAGATGTCAAACTTTTTATATTAAATTTTATTTTCTCTTTCAAAATTTTTATGTGTATTTATAACTTGAAACTTTAGTGCATGGATATGTTTTTTTCCAATTTTGATAAATATATATTTTTAAATAAATATTAAAATGTGTGTGAATCCAAAAACAATTGTTTCCACTGGACGCCAACTTTCAATTAAATACCTATCTAAAATGGAAAAAAATTATACCATCTTGAAATAGATTCTTATATCTAGTGCATCATATTTTTTTCAATTTTTTTAATAAGTTTTAGTATTTTTCCTTGGCATGGTAGTCAACCTAATATTTTGTGTTGATAGCCTACTTTTAGTAAAAATAAAATATAAAATATAAATAATAATTAAACTATTAAAAATAAATATATTTTTGAAAACTACACTTATGGATCTACAAAAGGGTATTTTTTATATGTAAAAAAAAATGTTATTTACATTAGTAGGAGTTATTGAAGCTTTAAGTTTTTCAAATAATTTTATTTTTTTGGTAAATTGGACTCAAAATGGTGCTCCGTATATTTCTAGCCAAAAATTTTAGTTAAAAAAGTTGTGGAAGTATCTAAATTAGCTAGAATGAGTCCTACTAGATCATATGTTTGATCAAAATTGATTTTTAGTTAGAAATACTTAAATTCAGTTGTGCTGATGAGTTGGCTGAAAGTGTGACACAACTTTGTGCCTTTACCCCCTACTTACTTGCGAACTATCTATCTAACTATTGAATCCCCCTTTACAATGAGTTACAAATGATTCCCTAGCTCCAATAATGGTCTGCGTTGGCCTCAAGGGTTTACAAACCCCGATGAATGATCAAGCATGTAGGTCGGCCTTAGATCATGAAAGATAATTCATCGTGAATGAAATGTATTGCAAATCTCCAAGATAGATCCTATTGGACCCAAAATACTTGTATAATGTTCCATTAAGCTCCACATGCTCCGAAATAAGTCTGCACTATGAATTCTGGACCAGGCCCAAATGATGAGACTATGAACTATCGTGAAATTCTAAGAGCGATAACTTTCTACAAACAAATGCAAATATCCTAAAATTTGGATGTCATGTAGATGCTATATCCTGCTCAGCGAGCTGAGAAATGACAATGTGGTGAAATGCAAAATGAAATGCTGAAATTGCTATAGACTGAAATGCAAGAAAAGAAATGTTTTTTGGTTGATATAGGATTGCTTTACAACCAGGGATGCTCTTGCATTAATAATGAAGGTTTGATTCAGTTGTTTAAGGAGCTTCCCAAATTTGAATAATCTCTAGTGGCTACAAGTAGATCCCATGAGATAATGTCATAAAATAATATTGGGAATTAAAGTTACATATTACATGTTGCAACTACAGATGCTACTAACATACATATCTTTAAAAACATTAAATGTAAAAGATGCTAAGAGATATCGATCTCAAAATTCATATTCTACTTAAATTATAAATCCACTCAAAAATAGGTTCCTTGACATCTTAGGATTTTCTAAAGCTAGATATACTAGTTTATTTCTTATCTACAAAAGAGTTTCATTGTAATGTGAGGGAAATTCATTTTTATAATATAAATAAATTTTAATATGTTTAACTTGTATAAATATTAATCTCTTTTTCATTTAATTTTCTTTTTTATTTTCTTTTATATTCCTCATTTTCCACCCCTCCTTCCCCCTTCTATATAATGAGTTAAATTGGTCTACAATCTATTATTTGTTTTCTAAATCTTTATAATGGATCATAAAATATAATCTAAAATATTAATTTGAAAAATTATTTTAAAATTCATTTATGATTTTAATAATGAACATAATTATTATTCCATAAAAAAAACATATATTATCCTACCTAGAATGACCTTCAACAAAGATTACATCCAAAAAATTATATCTAAATTAATATGACTGTAATATTTTAACTATATTAAAATTTAGCTATGTGTTGATCGAATTGAACTCCAAGAAATAGTATCTAGTAGAGTCCAAAGTTGAATCCTTGATATTCTAAATCATTCAAAAACATAAGTATGAAAGACAACAAGATTTTGACAAGCTCAATATAGAGGAGTATGGATTAAGTAACTTATTGTGACGTGCTTGTATAGTTCCAATAAAAGGAGGAAATGATGAGCAAATATAAAAGGCACCAACGATTATACAAATAATTCCACTACATGTATGATTGCTCATAAAAAAATCCAAGAGAAGCACAATTACTTGAATGATTTTTAGTTCAACATTTACGAAATCAATTAATATATTAGATCATTATATACACTTTGAAAGATCAATCAATACTCAACAATTAGATATTACTTGATTATTGGGAAATTTATCCTAAAAAAGGAGATCAACAATTGATAATGGTGGAGTAATTTAGTACTCTAGTGCTTAAGCTTACTTAGGTCATGTTCCTTTTGGTGTCTCAAGTCATATGATGAGGACACATGCAATGATCTACTTCTATCTTCATCTAGGGCATCCTTAGGGTTGCTTTATTAGATTTTAATTTTCTTTTATAAGGATTAATTGTATTATTATTTTTAGGATGTTCAAGTATAATCAATATAATTCATCTTTTTGGATCAATTTTTCTTTGGCCTCCATAGTCTAGTTTTCTCTGTGTGTGCTAAGATTTTGATTGTAGGTGATCTTTGGGAGCTATAGGGTTGAGGGATCAACTCTAAGATAGTATCAGAGCTTCAGATTTGTAATCCTCTATTTGATTTTTGAGAGATCTGGAATTGGATGATTTTTTGGTGCACCATGGAGTCAAATTGGCCTCACTTTTACGTGCAAGAAGTTGAAAACCTACAGATCAACTATCTTTTGCCAAAATCATAGTTTATTTTTTTTGTTTTTTGCTAAGGCATAGATTTTGAGGTGTTAATTTTTGTATAGTTGTATGGATCCATACACTATACGACATCGTATAGAATCTTGATTTTTTTTCCATTTATCTTTTTTTTTTTTGGTGAATTCTTTGTGATTCATGCATATTTGTTTAGTTTTTTCTTCATTTGATTCAATTTAGTGGTGGAGGATTTGGTTCATTGTAATTTTTTTTGGTGAATCTAACTTTGAATTTTATCTAGATGATACCAAACAGATAGTCTCGCTATCAACCTTAATTTTTTAATCTCTTACCCTATTGAAGCTACAATCTAATTTTTTTGGTGCCACACTTATCTTCTATGTGAGGGTTTCCTTCTTCTAGCCACATGTTCCTTGTTTTTGGACCGACATAAACACCTGGCCCTAGCATGAAGTTCCTCTACATTGGAAGCAAGTTGAGTTTGATGCAAGACATGAGGTATTCTCCGTGTTGTGCATTAGTGCATGGGATCTACATTTGTGTGGCATTTTTTCTCCTCTACATGTGGCGTGTGGCATATGGTGTAGCAACAAACTGATAAAGAAACATTTTTTTCTTGTGTGGGAAGCTTGGTGAAAAATTTCCCTGTGCAAGAATAAAGCCTACTTATTATTCTCATTTGTGTTAGAATAACGTGGAAATCACCCCTTGCATGGACACGACATGGAGACCTATGTACTGTGATCTTGGGAATTGGGTTTTCTAGAATTATTTTATTACTTTTGGCTCAATTAGAAAGTTTACTCTTGCCATTACTTCCATGTTCCCATGTAACTCTTTATTTTTCCTGACCAATCTTTGCCATTAGGCATTTTGTTTGGAAGGTGACATGTGAAAATTTTAGGTGGTTTTATGTTTCTAGTTGCTAATTAGAATGATCCAATTCCATGAGAAATTTAGGGTGGTTCTTTACCTGCTAACTATCCCATGATTTCGCCCTCATATGACTTCATGATTTCCTGGTAGTTTTAATGTTTTCTTATCAACAAAATCTCCTTTTATTTTTTGCATGCAACAAAGTTGGTCTTTGATAATGACGTTTGTTTAAAATTTATCAACATTTATTTCCATGAATTGTGCACATTTTCACAAATCAAAAGGTTTTTGGGGAGCTTTCTTCTTGTTGGAAGCCTTTCTCAGATTTTTGGTGAGTTTTTTAAACTTGCACTTTCCTTATTTTGACAATGACTTAGAAATTTGTTGAAGGATGAATACTCTCTTCTTACCTTTAGAATTCTACAAAAAAATACTTTGTTGTACTTCTCTAGCTCCATATTTCTTGATGCTTCAGTGAAGGCATGTGTTTTGAGGCGAGGTTGAATTCATTAGTGGATTCCCCAGATTGCAGATAATGAATATGTGGGTGGATTTTTGTAGACTTTCCATTTATTTTTTCTCATGCCAATGGTATCTTCAACCCCAAAAAAAATTTGGTAATTTTTTTATTAGCGTTTCTATTTTCCTTGCTCAACTCACTTGTTTTCCATTAGCAAAATTTGTATAAACAACACCTTTATTTTTTTCATGTCCAAGATTTACGATTTTTTCATTACCCATGGCGGCTGTAAGTCTTAGTGATATATTTTGGATTTTAGGCCCATCTTTTTTGGTGCTTTGTCATTTTCTATGAACTAGCTTTTTTTTAGGGACTAGTCAATTTTTTGGCATTCGATTTTTTTCAAGGAACAATGTTATTTTTCAAACTCTTTTGGGAATATTCCATTCTAGGCACCATATTTCTTTTAATTTCATTAATAGTACAAATGGTCGTACCTACCCCCTTCTAATTATCTTAGTTTTTTCTAAAGGAGGCAATTGGTTTTTTGGGCATATTATATTGAATTTTGGTGAATAAGATATAATTGGAAATCTAGTTCTAATAAATTTTCATTGGTGCAAGTATTTTTCTCATATTTTTTTGCTAGTTCTTTTTATCATCTGTTAAAGATATATGTGTTATTTTCACTCTCGAGCTCACAAATTTTGACCTGTTCCTTCATTTTTCATGATTCTTGTGATGTTGGAAAAGTATTTTAGAGATCTTCCAAGATATCCATGTATTTTTTCTAGATTTTTTCTTAGGTATATTTTATTTAATTTTTTGTGTTTTCACATGCTAGAAAATTACTTGGTCATTTTGGCTCCTAAAAACTTTCTATTTTCATGGGATAACTTCATTTGGGTTATTTTACATGTATTTACAGTATTTTGTCCTAATTTTCATTGTAAGAATATTTTTATTGCACTTGTTCTTTTGTAGGTACATTAAGATAAAGTGTCACATTGGTGTATATTTTTTAGGGATTTCACACATCTAGTTGTGTCTTTTCACATTTGCATTGTATTATAAAGTGCCATGGAGGGTCATGTAGTGCCTTAGTTTTTCCATCATGCCTTTGTCAAGTGAATGTTATTTCCATGTTAACAATAAATCCTAGTGATTCTAGCCTCATGCATGTGCACCTGGTTTGCATACCCTTTTTCAGTTGTAGGTACTCTTGTGCATGTTTTGATGTTATTTTTTTCTCTTTTATGTACTATATGGTGACACATCATTTCAATGGACTTGTCCACTCACCCTTGTCAACATTATGGGAGGTTTTCTATTATTGGTGCTAATGCTTCCTTCGTTTCATTTTGGAGTGAGCTATGCATCTAGTTTTTGTTCTTATGTACTAGGTGGATGTAGTGGTTTCTTACCCACGTATTTTGGTGAGATAAAACACTTACCATATAGACGCTCTTGCTTTCCTATTTTTTTGAGGTGACCTATTTTCACTTGATTAATTTATTCACACTATTGGTACCAGTGTTTTCAAATTTTAGTTTATTCCTATACTAGTTGAGTAGTGCCATTGGGGTCACTCTTGCAGATTCATGTTCCATCTATACATTCAACTATCAAATGTGTGCTTTTATTTTCCATTTGATTATTGTTTGAGTGGTTTTGTTGGGGAACTCATGAAAATTATTGTCTTCTTGATCTTGATCATCATCTATTTCAAAGGAGGTTCTTCAATTTAAACACTATAACAATAATCTTTTGATAGTTGTTTGTAGCTTATTCATGCTTTAGTGATGTTCTTCATGTTCCTATTCTATTTGGGACATTTATTTAGAGGCTTCTTAGTCCTTCATCTTGTATTTATCTCTTTTAGAGAGGAGTTTTCCCCCAAAGGATTTTTATCCTTTTCTCTATTTGTGAGAGATTATTTGTACATGGGTACCTCATTAGGCCTTAGTTTTTAGAACCCATCCTTTTTACATTTTATGCATTCATATTTAGAGGTCTTAGATTGTACCTTAGTTGCACTTAAGGGGGTGTTGGAGTAATTTAGTACTCTAGTGCTTAGGATTACTTAGGTCACATTCCCTTTGGTATCTCAAGTCATATGTTGAGGACACATGTCATGATATAGTTCTATCCTCACCTAGGGTTTCCTTAGGATTATTTTATTATCTTTTAGGTTTCCTTTATACAAATTCATTGTATTATTATTTTTTTAGGATGTTTGTATAATCAAAATGATTCATCTTTCTAGATCAATTCGCCTTTAGCCTCCATAGTCTAGTTTTCTCTTTGTGTGTGATAGACATTTGATTGTAGTTGATATTTAGGAGCTGTGGGGTTGATAGACCAACTCCAAAAATCATGTTAATTTTACTACTCGTTATTTTTTATAAATATCAATATATTTTATAACTTATTACCTCTTCAACTAAATATTTATTAATTTTTACCTAGAATTTATAAACATGCATGTCTCTTCTTTTCTATTAGTCTTTCTAATCTATATGTTTTCATTTTTCTTTGGCTTATTAGTATGCATATCTAGTTTTTTGGTGTAAATTTAATTTTGAAATTAGCTCCAGGTTTACTTGGCTCCTATTATATTTGTCCCCTTTTCTTCAATTTTAGCTTCTTGTCTTCTAAAAAAATACTATTTAAGTATATTTCTTTCTTGTTCCTTTCTAAGTCCATTATTATTCCTTTACTTTTTAATCCTCAATGATTCTAATAATTCCAAATTATATCTTATTTTATATTGGTAGTTTTAGATATTATTATTCATTTTATATAAATTATAATGTATTTGTTGGAGTTGATAGTGAATCCCACAACTCTTAGAAATCACTTGTAACCAAAATAAATATATAGTACACGAGAGATCATACTAGTGATTATGCTCATGCAACCAAGAGAGAAAGATTGATCCACACAAGCATATGATATTCCTTCTGTATTGAATAATGAATGTGAATACATATGAATGAGTATAAAGTGCAATAATGAATGCTTAAAAAAGAAAAAGTGCAAACACTAGATGAATATTTAATTAGATTGTGATAAATGTCCTAATATCATGCAATGAGACAACTTAACCTATATAAATATCCCAATCTAATAATGAAAAATCACTCCTAAGTTTAGCTTAAGTAATTAAAGTAATAAGTGATCTACTAATTAATTAATAATTAATTATCAAGTGATTATCCTAATTACTCCACCCCCCCTTAAAATCAACATAGGGAGAAACTAAAAAAACTTGATGAAGAATGCAACAATGGATGCATGAATGGGTCCCAAATACAAATCCTAATGAGGTACCCATGTACAAACAAATGAAATCTCTTATACCTAGAGAAAAGGAGAAAACCACATGGGAAAAATACTCTCCAAAAGAGAGAAAGTGAAATGAATGCACTAGAAGGAGGACTCAATGTGACCCCCCCAAGGACTATACTTCTATCAAACAAGTACAATAGATGTCCCCCCAATAGGAGAGAGAAAATGAGGATATAAATCCCCCTATAAAAAAAGAGCTCATGTGCCAATGATCAATGCTTGAAGAAAAAACACAATCCACTGCCTGCAAAAATATTTATCCCCTTAGGAAGAAACAAATCCATTGGTGATTGGAGAAGCCATGCCCAAAATATGGAAAAACTAGGAAACTGAATCCAAATTATGCGTGTCTTTGAATAGTGCTCAAGTATCTACATGTTAGAAAGAGATGATGTCAATCTTAAAACCTATGAATTATGATGTAGAATAAGATCCAAAGACAATGAAGGTGATGGACCGACAATGATTATGTGGTTATCAACAAAGAAGAGAAGAATTTCCTCAAAGTAATCCTCCAAATATGCAATATGAGACTCTATAAACAAGGATGGTGTTTCTACAAGATACAAATCCTAAGTAATTATGTTTGGAAGAAGATGAATGTCCTACTACATTGAACCAAAAGGGTCCAAGGATGTGGCAATGTCAAGCTATTTAGGAACAATAGAAGATGGTGATGAAGTCTTGATCTAAAGAGTGGGAACATGAAGACAAGTCTCTAAACCATTGGAGCATGCAAGACCTATGATATAATCAAGCTCCTCTAAAGTATCATCATCAAAGGGTATAAAATCTACATCTGGAAGAGGAATGATATAATATACAGTAGGATCTCCTAACAATGGAGAGATATGATATTGATCTCCCAAAGTTGAGTCTAAAGTGTGTGTGGACAATCAATATTCGATACAACACACATAGTGTCATGATCAACACTAGAACAAATCAATCCTACAACATGATCACTGATAATACCCCATGTTGCATAACTCCTTGGTGTGTCTAGTATAGGTATGCGTCCATATAGATAAGGAAAATATCAAGCCACCTGAGATGTGTTAGGATGTCGTATCACCAAGACTCATAATTATCTTTTTTGAGGATGACCACAAAAGGATAAACATAAATCCCATGATAATTCCTCAATTGAAAAAATAGAGACTACTAACCTCAGTGCGTATAAAACAAATCAAATGATGTCATCTCACATAAACATATCCTTTCCAAGTACCAAAATGTCCAAATAATTTACAAAAATGTGCAATCAAAAAAACTAAATAAGATGTGTACTTGGAATAGATTCTAGAAAATGTGCATGTATGGATCTAAAAGTATCTGAAATACCTTTCCAATGCCATTGGAATAATGAAAATAAGAGATATAGGTGAAAACTTATAAGCTCAAAAGTAGAAAATAAAGATTTGAATTTGATTGAGAATGAAAAAAATTAGAAGAAAAAAATAATGATAAAACCTACACCATTGGAAAGTGCTCAGAACAAGCTTTTCGACAATATCTCATTTTCTTAATTTTGACACCATATGCCCAAGTTATGCCAAAAATAAAAAAAATAGCTCCTTTAAGATAAATGGGTGCTAGGAGGGAGCTTGAGGGTTAGTTGCACAAATGATGATAGCATGCAATCATGTTTACATCAATGAATATGCTCTAGAATATTCCCCAAACCTACAAAAAATCTAGTGATGATGTAAAATGATTCTTACAGAAGATGCTTTTTGCCAATTTTTTTTGTAGCTGACAAAATCTTCTACCATGACAAATATTCTTTCTAACACAAAATTTTTTATGAGATCTTCGGTTTGGTTGTGTGTATGAAATTTGGTTGTGTGTACTTGTTGCTATTGGGGATCAGTGAGGGCATTATCGATAGCAAGTTTGACTGCCATGCGACACTTATGTGGCCACCACATACAATTTAGGGATACCAATGGGGTTGATGGCCCAATTAGTGGAAGAAAGTGGGCCCTATCATGGATCATGTAGTGCCAAGACTATGTAGAGGTACAACCCCTGCTAGTACCTTTTTTTGTTTTTCTTTTTTTTTTATTGATATATTCTTTATTAAATATTTGAAAAAAATAAGAATGATTTTTGTAAACCCCACACTTGCATACCTGTACCTAGAGAAATAATGGAAATCTAGGGGCACGTTCAGAGCTGTACAAATTCTTATGTGTTGACCATTGACTACCATTTTTTTATTTTTTTCAACTTCTCCAAATTTGATGAAACAAAAAGAGTTCTTAGGGATTTTGGCCATTTTAGATCCAAGAGTGATTCTCATTTTTCTCTAGGATGAGTTGATTTTCCCTCAAGGTTAGATCTCTCAAAATTTGGATAGGAAGACATAGATTTGGAGCTCTAATCTACTATGTTGGAGTTCATAATGAGCCCCACAACTTTCATAAATCATCTACAAACAAAACACCTATCACATATGAGAGATCAAAACAATTATTATGCTCATGCAACCAAGATAGAAAGATTGATCCACATAAGCATCTAATATGACTTCTATATTAAATAATGAATGTGAATACATTTGATATGCTTTAAAAGAAAAAGTGAAAACCCTAAATGAGGATTTGATTAGATTGTGACAATTATCCTAATCCTATGCAATGAGACAACTTAACCTATAAATAGCCCAGTCTAATAATTAAAAAAGCTCCTAAGTTTAGCTTAAGTAATTAAAGTAATAAGGGACCTAATAATTATTTAATGATTAATTAATTATCAAGTGATTATCCCAATTACTCCAACAGGATTCTCATATATATATATATTATAAAAGGTTTAATAGGTCGACTATTTATATTATGTAATAGTAAATGTTACAATATAGCTATGCGGTATCTTTATAGGTAGATACAAAATGTCAACTGATACATTTTGAGGAGATGACAAACCCTCAGTTGACATATCCTTCATTTTGGCAAAATTTTTTTACCAAACATGGGATAGTATGGGGATGCCAACTAGATATTATAGCAAAATCAATAAACTTTTACAAAGATCTATACATTTTAATAGTATCCTTCAAGCCTTTTGAACTAAGAAACTGGATTCTTTCCCATCTTTGCTCATGATATGATTCACTAAAGGAGATGATGTAGAGTGTGCTATAATGTTGATGTCTGGGATAATTGGCTGACGTTTTAGGATGAGTGGCTATGCAGTTGATGGCCCTAGATCTACTTGTTGAAAATGGTGTGTAAGAAGGAATCAAATTCCATGGTATTTGGTTTTGAAGTTCCTTACCATGATGTCACTCCCTAGCTGAATGTGGTACCTATTCAGCTCCCTATACAAAAAATTTGAGGAATTAAATTCAAGTGCCAATCTGAAACTTATATAGATGTTCCTGAAGCTCACTTTGTGATGCAAGTAGTGTCTAGGGAATACACCTCCAATGTATGACTCTCCAAGCCAAAATTCGTACTTCTAAACACTTGTGAGTAGATCATTTTCTTGCAAGAAAACCTCATTAATGACTGCATTTTCTATCTTTTGCATATCCTGATAGTTCGGGTGCAAATCCAAGACATTTGAGACAAATATTGATACCAAATTAGAGGGAAAAATATTTTTCTATGCTGATGGATGGAATATGTCTAAACCAATTATATCCTTCACACATTTCAAGACAGGTACACAATTTGTTTTAAAAACATATGATAAGTGTTCCTTGTCTAGTCCTTTGGAGAAGGGAAGTTCCCATTGTTGCACTTGAAAAGGTGCTATGTGGTTTCTTGGTAGAAATTCCATTGGAGACACACCCATATCCCCAGAAAAAAGAACTCAAGATTCAAATATAGTAAGAAGAGAGCCCTCCGATAAGTGTACTAATGATATATGGCTATATGGCTTTCAACAACATAGTTGAACTAGGTTGTGGAGATGACAACACAATTTTTCAAATTGCAATATGGCATTTGATTGAAGGTAGATGCTAGAATATGGCTTACGACAAACAAATTATGAGGCATGAACTCACAGAGTTTTCATTAGGCATAAATTTACTCAATCTACAAGCAACCTTGAAGCTCATTCAGGTATTCTATTTTGGAATACTAAGAGACCGTTGAAGGAAAAATAGAATATGCACTTTACCCTGAACTACTTGTTTCGAAGTTGCTGAATTGTATGAATCCCATGGCTAGAGGAGTGCGCCAACTTGTCACCCTAACACTAAGAGAGGAACCTTAAGGTCTACATTTTCCTGAAGGGATTTTTGACGCATTTTGTCATTAGAAAATTTCCAGCATGAATATGGTTTGAAGTTAGCTCCTCATATAAACATGATTCTCATATTAATTTATTATATTTTTAATTTATATATTCTTTATTATATACATTTTACCTTATATTCTTTTTTATATAGATTTTACCTTATATTCTTTTGGTTTCTTAATTATTGGAAAGTAGGCTATTAAAAGATGATTTTGGTTGAAAATAGACTCTTATAGGCTTGATATATTTTTTGTGAGTGGTATAATATGTTTCATTATTGTTGAAAAATGAGGTGTTTTCTTAGCTTAATACTCTATAAAACTTTAATACTGTTGATCTAAGTAAGATTTTTCTTTGTTACATATATTCTTTGTGGGCGATTATCTTGATTATTTCATTTTACTATTGTAGAATGAAGAGAGAAGTTGATAGAAGAACTAGATAGGATATTAGAAAGATCACACAAGATATAACATGGAGAAACCCTTTCGAGAAAAAAACTCTACCAAGAATTATTCTATTATTCAATCTTTGAATTACAATAGCTCCAATTCTTGCTTGAGAATGCTTCTTCTGTCTTTACCAATCTTCTTCACACCTGCAAATAACAATTATCAAAACTCTTTTCAACTTGAATGAGATATAGAGACAATATGCAACCTTGTAATCTCCAAATGGTGATAATTACAATGCACAAGCTCAAGCCCTTGAAAAGGTATGCCATATTGCTTCAAGTTGAGTTCTACCATGAAGACCAAAGATTAGAACATGTGCTTTACCCATTTGGGCGTCCCAAACTAAAGCTACAACTCATCCTTCACTTCGATGATAATTACAAAGCTCTTCCTCAAAGATGGGTGCCCAAAAGAGGGTCCCACTTAACAGAGCTTAGAAATATCTTATCATGCATTGGAGTTAATTCCAAGAAAGCATCTTGGGCACCCAAGTTGGCTCCAAGTGATTTCTAGTTAACTGAAACATTTAATCAACACCATTCATGCAAGAATGGTCATCCCTTGTTAACTGGAGGTAGTTCCTATTATTTGCCATACAACTCAATGTTATTAGCCATGATACCAAATGTTGAAAAATGAGGTGTTTTCTTAGCTTAATACTCTGTAAAAATTTAATACTGCTAATTTTGGAATTAAGTTTTGTTACAATGAATTCAAGGTTAGAGATTGAAAGGTTCAACGGTTCTAGCTATGAAATGTGGAAATTAAAAATGGAAGATCTTCTTGAAGAAAGAGATCAATGGTTAGCGGTTAATAATGAGACAAAGACACCTACAACTATTTCAGATGAAGATTGGGCTAAGTTAGATAAGAAGGCAAGATGAACAATAAGGTTATGTCTTGCTGATGCTGTTCTTTTAAATGTTTTAGTGGAAACTAGTGCATATAAATTATGGAAAATAATAGGGGATATTTATCAAACTAAGATTCTTACCAATAAGTTGTATCTGAAAAGGCAGTTGTATTCATTGAAAATGAAAGATGGTGAATCTGTTGCACAAAATTTAAATGCTTTCAATTTAATTCTCAGTCAGTTAGCATCTGTAGATGTAAAGCTAGAGGATGAGGATAAGTGCATTTTATTACTTTGTTCTTTACCAGATTCTTGGGAAAATCTAATTGTTGCAATTAGTGGTAATGGTACAGATCCAAAAATGGACAACATTATTCCTACTCTCCTATCAGAGGAGATGAGGAGGGAGTCTAAGGAGGAAATCCAAGATGCCTTGTTTGTAAAAGGTAGGCCTAAGAAAAAGGAGCCTAAGGGAAACAAGGAAGGGAAGGGTAAGTCAAAAGGATGAAGTAAGGTAAAATGTTGGAACTGTGGGAAACTAGGACATGTGAAGTAGGATTGTAAGAAGAAAGAGAGTTCTGATTCTTCTATAGAGGAGTCCTTAGATAATAGTAATGATGCATTGGTTATTTTAGCTAATATTGTTTGTGATAACTCTTTGCTTCATGTTTCAAAGTAATCTTCATGGAGAGGATGATAGTCACAATGCCATGTGTAACTCGATACTACGGTTCAGTGGGAGTTGTTGGAAGTGACATGGATGCATCATTGGTATGGTTATCTTCATGTGATTGGTGATATGGTTTGTTCTTGGTTTAGAGTGGTTGCTATTATGTCATGGTTTAACTCCTGATTCTAGATTAGAGTTTTGGCATATTACATGGTTCTCTTGAGACTAGGATGTATAAGTATGTTATGATGCATGTGATCTCCTAAGAGGAGATGGTTAGACCATGGATGTCATTTTTATGTTCAAGGTTGGAGCTTTGACATTGATCTTGTGTGTTTCTCTTAAGTATTGGGTACATTAATCATTTATTTGATTACTTCATGAAAGTGTTGTGTTACATTTGGAGTTTGGCATGGATTGGTTGGTTACAAGTCCTCATGGATACTTGGAGAAATAGGTGAGGCTGGAGTTCTCTTGTGGTAAGATACATTTGTTGGAATGGTTACTTGTAAGAAAAGTTTTTCAACAGAAAAGACCGAGGAGCATACACCTTGGTTGAATGTGAATTCAACACACTTGGTGGTTTAGCATGCCTCTAAAGAGGCGGTTTGAATATAGAGGCTTGGGAAAGGTATTGGTTTGGTTGATAATGGGAAAGTATTAATTGAGAAAGTTAACACTTTAATTAATGTTACATATTATCTTATGAAACTATACATATAAGTTCTCTTGGTTTTAATCATTTGCTTGGAAGCTTCATGATTATGCAGGTTGCATTTGAAGTTAGCATGGTTTGATTAGTTGGTGCAAGAAGGCCATTGGCTTTGAGTCTTGTACTTGTTTTATTATTCCTTGTTTAGAATAATTGCAATGTATAATGTCAAGTGGGAGAATGTTGGAAATAGGATGCCATTTAATTTGCAAATCCTAAACATTAATTATTTCATGTATCTCCTAAGTTCTTGGAATGTGTTCAACAACACTAAGATTAGGATGAGATTAATATTTGATGAAATAAATCATGAAATTGACATTTGTAGTTATTCCTAAATAATAGGAGCATGTGGGTGCACACATGGTAAGGTGACACTCACCTTGTGTTCAGCTTAACTATCTGAGTAAATTTAACACTTCGAATGCATGTAAAGATCCTAAAAGTTAGGATTTGATGTTTGCATGCTTGAAGTTCAATTCAGTTCAGTTTAGATCAGTTCAGTTCAGTTCAGATCAGTTCAGTTCAGTTCAGTTCAGTTTAGTTCAGTACATTTATGGTTCAGTTGTCTTCAGTTAGTTTTAGTTGTATGTTAGTTAACTTCAATTAACTTGGAATGCATGGCTAATAACATTGAGTTGTATGACAAATAACATGAACTTTCTCCAGTTAACAAGGGATGACCATTCTTGCATGAATGATGTTGAGTAAATGTTTCAATTAACTAGAAATCACTTGGAGCCAACTTGGGCGCCCAAGATGCTTTCTTGGAATTAACTCCAATGCATGATAAGATATTTCTAAAGCCTCTGTTAAGTGGGACCCTATTTTGGGCGCCATCTTTGATGAAGAGCTTTGTAATTATCACCGAAGTGAAGGATGAGTTGTAGCTTTAGTTTGGGATGCCCAAATGGGTAAATCACATGTTCTAAGCTTTGGTCTTCACGGTAGAACTCAACTTGAAGCAATATGGTATACCTTTTCAAGGGCTTGAGCTTGTGCATTGTAATTATCACCATTTGGAGATTACAAGGTTGCATATTGTCTCTATATCTCATTCAAGTTGAAGAGAGTTTTGATAATTGTTATTTGCAAGTGTGAAGAAGATTGGTAAAGATAGAAGAAGCATTCTCAAGCAAGAATTGGAGCTATTGTAATTCATAGATTGAATAATAGAATAATTCTTGGTGGATTTTTTTCCCGAAAGGGTTTCTCCATGTTATATCTTGTGTGATATTTCTAATATCATGTCTAGTTCTTCTATCAACTTCTCTATTCATTCTACAATAGTAAAATGAATTAATCAAGATAATCACCCACAAATAATATATGTAACAAAGAAAAAGCTTACTTAGATCAGCAGTATTAAAGTTTTACAGAGTATTAAGCTAAGTAAACACCTCATTTTTCAACATACACCTCATTTTCCAACAATTATAATACCTCTTGACTTTGTTTAGATAGTTATTTATTCCTTATCAACAATAAAGTTTCATTATAATTTGAGGGTTTTAGTAATACAAATATATTTTAATATTTTGAAATTGATAAGTGTTAAATTTTAATATTTAAAAGGGTGGCTTACTAAAAGCTTAATAATCAAAAAATCATGATGTATATTTGTGTTAGATTCTGGAGGGTATAAATAGCATTTTACTTATTTAAAATATTAAAAATTACTTATCTAAATGGATAAGCATTGGTTTCCTAAAATAATATTGGGAATTGAAGTAATATCTTACATGTTGCAACCACAGATGCTACTAGCACACCTATATTCAAAAAATATGTGTAAAATATGCTAAGACATATCATTCTCAAGATACTTATTGCACCTAAATCATAAATCCACTCAAAAATAGGTGCCTCAATAATGATCTCTCTTGACATGTTAGGCTTTTCTAAAGATAGATATACTAGTTTATTTCTTATCTATAAAAGGGTTTCATTGTAATTTAAAGGAAATTCATTTTTTGTAATACAAATGTAGTGTCGGAAAATGTACTCCTTTACATTTTCACACTATGTTTGGATCCTTTAAATAATTGGACTTAATTGAGCCTCTAATTTCCTAAATTTTGCATTTGCAAACCTAACTAATTGTAATTTCTGAAAGGGGAGTTATGATTTAATTAATGCATTTATTTTTTTAACACCAAGAAATGAATAGGTCCTTATTATTTAGGTCAGGACCCATTCACCCTTAGGCAAATGGGTTCCCCTTAAGATCACAATTTCAAAATTTAAACATGTTTTTGGTGGCATCTTAAGGTCCTAAATTCAAGTTTTAAGTGTCGGCTTGTAATGTTTAATTTTCAAGAAATTATAAATTTTTCTATAAAAAACAAGGTCTTTTTTATCAATTCAAATCCTAGATCTCATATTCAAATTTCACAAGAGCTAAGATTATTGTCAAAACTATTCAAGAGCAGATTTATTAAGCATCTACAACAACATTCAAGATCTCAAGCATCAAGTCAAAGTTATCAAACAACATGCATGTTTTTGGAGCTAACATTGTGATGTAGGTTTCAAGTTTCAAATCAAAATTAAAGCATCAAGATCACATCATCAATCAAGCCACTTCATGCAAGGTCAAGACCTTGGAGATATCTACTAATTTTCATTCCTTCAAAGGGTTTCAAATCAATGGTTTAGTGAGTTACAACATATCACTTGTTCATTCATCATTCCTTTCATGTTTCATTGTTTCAATTCAAGCTTTAATTACCAAAATGGGGTTTGACCAAGGCAAACCCCTATTCACCAAAAACATACAATTTTTCTCTCTTGTGTGTTTTGTAAATCTTAGGTTGAAGAAGGATTGAAGATCTATTAAAGAGAAAAATTGGAAAAGTTGTCAAAGTTGTCACCAAGCCACGAAAACTCACTTACAAAAATTATTTCCAACCTTTCAACCATGAAATCTGGAGAATTTGAGAGTGCATACATAGAACTAGAGGACCTAGAAATTAATTTCAGAAAGCCCTACAAAGACCCATTTACCCTTGGGGGAATGAGTCACAGAGGACACTCAACAACAATATTTTGGTGAAAGGTGCAAAAATACTTAACCTTCTCAAATCTTCCAGAAAGTTGTAGGTTTTGTTAGATTAAGGTTTAATCTTTGGATTCAGAGTGTTACTTTGCATTTTTGGGTTTATTTACTATTTTCAATCTTTCTCCCCAAAGTGATGTTTCAGTAGATCCGCCCTGTCCTAGATCATAAGGAAAACAACAAGGTCTCCTTCAAGGTTGACTCACCTAAGGGTTGAAAGTCAACCTTGGCTTAAGGGATCTCTTTTTCCTAATGAAATAGAGGGAGATAGGTGCATTATACCCCATTTTTCCCTTTTTATTTATAGTATATTGGTGAACCCCCATTTAAATAGAAGTGCACCCAAACTCCTTTATTTCAACAAATAAATTTTAGTATCTTTAAATTGTATAAATATTAAACTCCATATTTTGTGATTTAATTCTTTATTTTTTCTATTATATTCTTCATTTTACACCCATCCTTTCCCCTTCCATATAATGAGTTAAATTGATCTATAATCTACTATTTATTTTCTAAATATTTATGATAGATCATAAAATATAATCCAAAATATTATTTTAAAATGCATTTATGATTTTAATAATGAATATAAAATTCATATTCCATAGACACATATACTACCCTGCCTAGAATGACCTACACCAAAGATTACATCCAAAAGATACCATCTAAATTACTATGACTATAATGTTTAATTATATCAAATTTTAGCTGTGTATTGATCAAATTGAACTCCAAGAAATAGTATAGCGGAGTCTAAATTTGATGAATCCATGATATTCTAAATCATTCAAAAACACAAGTATGAAAGACAAGGAGATTTTGACAAGCTCACTATAGAAGAATAAGGATTAAGTAAATTATCTTGATATTCTCGTATAGTGCCCATGAAAGGAGGACATGATGAGCTAATGTTTACACAAATAATTCCACAATAGAAAAAGATTAAATTCACCAATACAATAACATAATCTATCATTCAACTGATGGTGGAAACTAATGCTATGAAATACAATACAAGAGATGTCTACCAAAAACATACGCTAGGAAAAAAGATCCAACTTATTGTGAACAGACTTTCAAGTTTTCCTTTTTAGCTTATGTATCAAAAGGATTCCCTTTAAAAATTAAAATGAAATAAAAGCTTCCTTCCTAGTTTGAAAAATGGAAAATTTCCTTATACCATGCCCAAAATCCTTTCGAGAAACTAAAGCACAATTTTGACACTGTAAAGGAATGATAGCATACATTAAAGGAAATTCTTTAAGTATAAATACCAAATTTAAAAGCACCAATCAGTGTTCCAAGGGAACATATCCCTAAGGGTCCAGGTGAAGTTTCTAATTTTGGGAAAAGACTTGGGGCTTAGGCAATGTCCTCTATTTAGGACTGGATAGCCTGTTCTATTTGGTGCCGTGAAATTTTTAAGAAAAAAATATAAAAAAGCTCCTAAAAATCTTAAGGTACAAGATTGTCATTGAAAATGTGCAAGTGCATCACATTATATTTTTAAAATTCTAACTACTTTTATTTTGTTTGAGTTTTTAAAAAGTTATCTCTCTACTCTCCCCTAAACCTCATCCCCATGTCCACCATTTAGGAAGAGAAACGACATAAAATTTATTTATAGATAACATCAATAAGTTTTCTCATAGACATAATTTATATTAATAAGTTATTCAGTAACATGGAGATTAATTAGCTCTATATTAACTTGAAACTACTACTAAAAAAACTAACCTTCCCACTTAGAAAAAATATTTAATGCAATTCCCAAGTAGAGAAAATGCAACACCAACAAAAAAAACCACTTTCCCAAACACCCAATGATTTTACTAAATTGATGGTGGATCACAAACTCATTGTACATAAGATTGGACGAGTAATTTAGTCTCTATACCTCTAAAATTAGCATTAAATCATGATAATGCAATATACAAAGCATTTTCCTACCATTATGTAAACTAGAACAACAACCTCCTCTATTTGTCCAATGGTCTATATTGAAAGTATATTTATCAATGATTTTTACTTGTCGGGACTTGGGTGATATTCACCTATAGATATTCCTTGTAGAAAGATTTTATTTTCATTCTTCTTTACCATAAATGTGGTAATTTATTAAATGTTGTGGTATAGTTGGTATGGTGATTTATGTATGAAAATAATGTTACATATTACATCACATTAGATATGTTGTTTCACATGTGGTGATATTACATGGCAACAACCACAAATCATTTAGAAGAACTCATAATTGTGTATGAGTTATGTGTTAGTTTGAGCATGACTAGTGATACAAGAGTGCATGCGATAAAATTGGCTAGCATGTAGAAAGTTAATGTCATAGAAGATGACACTTGGCACCACAAATAGTCAAGAGTAATGTTATGTTGGTGTGAGCTATTTGCAAGTAAGGAGTTGGTAGTGGTGATTATAATACTAACATGTATATGTATCAATAGTTTAAAGATTGTAACTATTGATTCATAGTGTGAAGTAGAAAAAAATTATATAAGGTGATTATCCTTGTGGAGGTGTCATTCTTGTTGGTTTATGTTGTATGCTAATGTCATGTATGGTTACATTATAGTTACATGAATCTTGATATTAAATGAGTTGGTTGAACAATTAGATAGTTGGTTTTCCCATGAGCACACCTATATATCAATCTATAGGGATGTGCCAAGGTTACATGAACTCACTTGTAAGACACTAAAGACATTTATACATTGTTGGTGTGTAAAAATTGGAGTTGTTATAGAAGAAGGGAATTATCGTAGATTGAGACTTTATAAAAGGTTTCCAAACACATATTTTTTTTAAATATGTTTTCATTTGAATAATATAATTGTAAATATTTTTTGGTGGTGAATTTTCTCTCGAAAGGATTTCCTAGTTAAATCTTTTGTGTCTTTTGGATGGATTCTATTCAATTTATTTTTGTACATTTTTTTAGATAGATTTTTCAAGTGTTTTTAATTGTCATATGAATATATAATATTCTTAAGTTTTCATCATCCCACTCTTGTTAATCTACACTAAGGGTCAAAATCCTCAACATTTGGTGTCAAAGTGCAAGATTTTTTAGGTGGTTTCTATTTAGTTGGAGTGCAAACCCTAGAATGTGTAGTAGTAAACCCTAATAGTAGTTATTTTGTTGCAGTTCATGTCTAATTGGAAAATAATGAATAATTTGAGAGGTAATTTTTTGGAAGGATAGAATAACATTAAAATTATGGTTAAAAATAATTTGAGATATATTTTTTTGGAAGGATAAATAACATTAAAACTATGGTTAACATATCAAGATTTGAAATTAAAAAATTAATAGGATTTTGAGTCGTGGAAATTGAAGATAGAGGATCTTCTAGTGGAGAGAGATTTATGGACAAAAATATATTTTTTGGTCATACCCTCAAGTATGTATGATGAATACTAGGTAAAACTAGATAATAAAGCAAGAAGTACAATATAGTTATGTCTACCAATTTTTTTGCTTATGAAAATATCTCAAGAGAAGATAGTAAATTCATTGTGGAAGAAGTTAGGCATGCTATATCAATCCAATAGTCTAGTGAACACAAGTATTTTGAAGAAAAAGTTGTATTCTTTGAAAATGAGGGATGGAGACTATGTAACTAATCACCTGAATAACTTTAATGTGATTTTAATTCAACTTGTATCAATAGGAGTCAAAGTAAATGAAGAGGAAAATGTATTATCTTACTTTATTACTTACCAAATTCAAAGGATAACATTGTAGTGTCTATACAAAATAATAATATAAAACAAATTGAAAATTATTATTGAAATTTTGTTAACTAAAGAAACAAGGAAAAGGTCCCTAGATGATAAGTATTTTAATTCCCTAACGGTATTAGGTATTGCTAAGGAGAAGAAAGGTAAGAAGACAAGAAATAAGAAGTCTAAGGGTAAAGAGATGTCTAAATATCTAGTAATTCTAAATTAAAATGCTATTATTATGGAAAGATGGGTCACATAAAGGATTGTAGGTCTAAAATAAAAGATTATTCCTCTAATAAGTTCTCTAGATAATGAGTACAATAGATTTTTTTTTAATATATTTAGTTCATTGTTGATGTTGATTCCTAGTTGATTAACTCAAGTGCTTATTTTCATATGACACCACATATATCAAGAGTGATGAAGTGCAGGTATTCCTTGTTGATAAAAAATATTTGAAGATACTTTGGTTAGGGAAAATTCAAGGTTTCCTTCAACAATGGTAGAGTATAGACACTCTTAGATATATAAAATATACCAAGTTTGGAAAGAAACCTTATCTCTATGTCTAAAATGATTCGTTTATGAATTCATGTCAGTTTTGATTTAAAAGGTTGTAGATTATCTAGGCCTAATTTTGTGCTTGAAAAGGAGTGTGACATGGTAATCTATATAGGCTAAATGTATAATATTTATCTATTTGTGTTAATGACACTACATTCAAATCAAGGTTATTGTATCATTTATAACTGGGGACCACCTAAGTGAAAAATGTTTAAAAATATTGGTGAGTAGAGATATGATGGAATGTCTTGTTGGTTGTTCTATGGGTATTGAATTTTATGAGCATTATGTGTTGGGAAAATAAAATAAAGCATTTTTCAAACATGGAAGTACTACAATAGACAAGATTTTGGAGATTATACAAAGTTATTTGTTTTCTCATGTTGACAACTCATCCATTAGTAAGTCTATGTATTACTTATCATTCATTGATGAAAATCTTGGGTATTCTTGGATATATATATTTTCTCAGGAAGAAATCTAAGGTGTTTCTAAAGTTTAAGGAAATCAAATTTCTTAATGCAAATCAAGTTGGTAGGAAAAAAATTATTTAGGATCGATAATGGTAGTGAATTATACTCTAAGGAGAATGCTATATACTATAAACATGTTGGAATTGTGAAGCAATGGAGTTCCCATAAACATCACACTAGAATGGAGTGGATGAAAGATTGAACAAAACCATAATTGATTAGGCCAAGAGCATGTTGAGTAGTTTGGACATAGGGTAGGAGATTTGGGAGGAGGTAGTTATCAGTACATGCTACTTGAAAAATATGTCTCCTTTGTTTGTGATAAAAAAAAAATCATATGAAGTGTGAAACAAAAGGAAACTAACGATGACACACTTGTAGGTGTTTGGTTGAGAAGAATTTTTTCAGGGGACTAAGGAGTGATATAATAAGATGGATTTTGAGGAAAAAAGGTGTATTTTCATTGATTATGGTGAGAATGTCGAAGGATACAATATTTGGAATCTAAAATCCTTGATGGTTCTCTATCCAAGAGATGTTACATTTAAGGATTTTGAAAGTTTGTCTAAGGTAGAAAACCAAAAGAGAATGTGAGGGTTTCAAAAAATATGGAACAAAAAAATGTACCATAATTGAGCACTAAAGTGGTTAGAAAATTTAGGAGAAGATGAGGTTAGTAGATCTAGTAGTAGGAAGAATAGAGTGTAGCTGTCATAGGAAATTCTTCACTAAAAAGTGTAAGGTCTACTAGACAATGTAGACAACTTTGTGCATGCATAGTCCAATAGATTATTTTTGTTTTTTTTCTCTTGTATCGATTGTGATTCAATCTCTATGGAAGAATATCTCCCTTATAAAGGTAAAAATTCTTACAAGAATACAATGGATAAGGAGATGTTGACATTAAAATAGTGTAAAACTTGAAATTTAGTTGATGTACCTTAGGATAGGAAGCACATAGATTGAAAATGGGTGTTCAAGAAATTCAAAGTAGATGGATCACTTGGGGAGTATGAGACATGGATGATGGAAAAGGGCTATTCATAGGCTAAGGGAATATGATTAAGTGAGATATTTATCCCTATTTCTAAGTTGAGTTTTGTTATAATGTTGTTATCTATTGCTATGGCACTTAATTTGGAAATTGGGTAGACAAATGTTAATATAAAATCCTTTTATGGAGACTTAGAGGAGGAAATATTCATGGAACAACCCAAGGGATGCAAGGTCAAAGATAAGGAAAATTTTTCTTGTAAGGTGGACAAGTCTTGTATGGGTTAAGGAAATCCCCACAAATGTGGAACTAGAAGTTTGATACACATGCTAAAATTGGGTTTTAAAAAAAGTGACGTTGATTATTGTGTTTATTTAAAACAAATAAATTATCATATTTTAATTATTGTTTTATATGTTGATGATATATATATAAGTAAAAGTGGTATAACCACATTAATTATATTAAATATAGGTAGAACGATACAAAACTTGGTTCAAGCGAGCATACCGGCAGGAAAGAACTAGGAAGAAAACCTCCGGTTGTAGCTCGAGAAGTAACAAAATTAACCCAGAAGTGGGTACTCAAAACATGACTTATACAAGTCAATGAGTGCAAAAAACCCCACCCAAAATTACAGACATACGAGATTAAGGTGTACGATATATTTATTATTGGAGATAATGAATAATTAATTTAGGAACTTAAAACTTAGATTTTTAGTAAGTTTAATATGAATAACTTAGAACTACTAGACATATTCTTGATATAGAGATATGTATGGGTAGAAAAATAAAAAATATGGCTAAAGGAGAGGGTGTCAATTGAGATAGTCTTGCAAAGGTTTGGGATGCAAGACATTAAACTAGTAAGTTCTCTCCTAGTAGTTGCCATAAAGCCAAGTATTGAAAAATTAATTGAATTTGCCAAGGTGGATTTAGAGGAAATGAGGAAGGTTCCTTATTCAAGTGTGGTAGGAAGTCTTATGTATGTGATAGTATACATAATACAAGAAACTTCCAAATTAATGGGAGTTTTAAGTAAGTTTACAATGAAGCTAGGTAAAAAATATTGGATATAGTTTAAGAGAGTGTTCAAATAATTGAAAGATAAATCTAAGATTATTTCTTAAGTTATCACGGTAGTAATGATATGGGTAGAGTGTTTAGTGTACAAGGATTTTTTAATTCAAATTTGGATAGAGATCTAAACATCTAGAGGCCTATAAGAGGATATGGGTTTATTTTGTTTGAAAAAGCAATGAGTTGAATGAGAAAGAGATGGTAGATAGTTTCCTTGTTAACTACTAAATAATTTCCCTCATCACACTCTTTCACTACATAAACTAACCTATAGTAATAACTTTATCTTATGATCTATATATGATCATAGCAATGGTATCCTTGTAATTCAAAGTATTCATTTTCATAACAACCCCATCTTATAGACCATTTTATAAAAATCAATTGAATGTTGAAGAATTGATGAAGTCGATAATTATTGGATACAATTTTATCAATAGTCATGTATCCATTTATTATTTTGACTGATAATTATTGGGCACAATTATTTATATTTCTATAATCATTTGTCATATAGTTTGAGTATTGTTGGGTACAAATTGTAGACACCTAAAATTGACCACTATCGTTTGGAAATTTTTATCCTATTTATCATCCATATTCCCTTTCATCTATTCAATTAAATAATTATCCCTATTTATTTAATTTAATTGTCATTTCCTAATCCACATTATTTAATTAATATTTCCTACCTCTATTGTCATCCTAAATCTATTTGTGTGAATGAGTAATAAGATCACAAAATCAATGAAACATTATATTAGAGAATTCAGTTATCAATCTAATCGAATTGAAATAGATAAACTCTCTAAAGCCATCCCATTGTTTCCTATCTCTAAGGATTCGTTAAATCATAATGGCTCTCAGATTGCTTGTGCACTTATGACCTTTAGAATGACAACCTGAAGAATGGAATGCTGGAAAATGCAAGAAATCTATTCCTACATGATTGATAAACTCTATGATTGATGAGTGATGCTAAGATTATGATGTTGTGATGCTGGGATAATGATATGATGTTAAATGTTGTAAGTAAACTATTGTAATAACTAAGATGCAACTAACAAAAAAGCCATGATACTAAACTAATTGAGACTAAAATGCTACTTGCTAATTGCTCAAATGCTCTCTAAATGCTGGTGAAAATTCTGTAGAGTAAGATTGCTCAAAGTTGGGATCTGAAATGTTGTAGAATGAGGCTGTAATTATAGATTTTCCTAAGGCATATTTTGATGTGGCAGCAACCAACGATCAGTATTTTAGCTGGAGAGATTGAGGGTGGAGGATGAAGAAGTTAGAGGGAATCAAGGAGAGTGTTCCCTTTAATAGAACATAGTGCCAAGTGTGAGAGAGAATACAATGATGGAGAGAGCCAAGTGCCTCAAGTTTGTTTCAGAATTTGTTGAGGAAAAATCTTTTTTAAATATTAAGAATATTTAAATTCATGAGACACATGATGAGGTGGCAAGAGGAAAAAGCTGTAGACATGTGGCTAAATTTAAATTTAATAAGATGAAGATAATTAAATAAAACAAACTATTCAAATTTGTTTATTTAATTAAGATTAGAAGAATGTGATTTAAGATAGAAGAATTAGAAAATGAACTATATAAATAAATTTAGAATTTATTTATAAGTAGATGAAATAGAAGGTTCATTAATTAAATAACTTGTATTTAATTAATTAATAATCTTGACTGATTTTAGGTGTATACATTTTGTCCCTCTTTGAAGTGATGTGCTTACACATTGCTTCAAAGAAAAAATTGTTGATGATGTTGCCAAAATTTTTTGATATGCCCCAGACGCTGATTTTCAGAATGATGATGGATATATACCCCCTCAAGAGATAAATCGAGAATTTTTGAATTTTTTAGGATTTTTGAATTTTTTTGAATTTTTTATGATTTTGTTGACAATTTTCAAAATTTCAAGATATCTAAACGATTTATCTCCCAAAAAATAATACTGATCCTTCCAGGTGATGAATTGATTAATTAAGGCCCTTTGAAAAATAAAATGAATCCCAGTTAAATCCCATTTAATCACCCCTTTAAAAGATTAAGAAGGTGAAAAGAAACTCATTTGTATCATTTACATTTTGAAAATTGAGTGATTAGAGCAACTTTGTACAAATTTAGCAAGATGGTGATTTTGATCCAGACCCACTGATTTGAGCGTGTTCGACATCACAACCACCTGACCATGTATGGACCTCTGGTACGTACCCCGAAAAACTTCCTCATGAATTTTGAATGATGTTTTTCCTACATTTTTCAAGTTTAAATTTTGGATTTTTACATTTTAGCGCATTCAAACTCCAATGTAGCGCATCTAGCCACTATTTTGGAGCATCAAGTTTTCTAGCATATAGGGTCAATTGTGTAGTGAACATGTGAATTTTTTTAGTGCATAGGGCTCTTTAGCACATAGAGGCCTAGATTTAGCGCATGTGGTGAATGGTTTAGCACAATAGGTCAGTTGGCGCATAAATTGCATAAATTAGTGCATATGGTAATCTTTTTAGCGCATAGAGAGATTTAGCTAATTGATGTAGGGAAATAGCGCGTTGATGGAATTTGATGGCGCATATAGAGATTTAGCACTTTGATGCACTATTCTAGGGCATTGATGAAATGTTTTAGCGCATTTTGTTTTTCAGCGCATAGAAACATTGTTCTAGCACATCCACGCCAAATTGATGAAACGTTGATTAGACTCCCTGATTTTGATGATTGTTGATTGTGTTAGTTGATGTTTTGATGTTGTTTGATGATGTTGATAGATTATATGATGATTGATCTCATGATAGGTGAGATTCAATGATAGGATAATGATGATTGACCTCATGATAGGTGAGGATCAATGATAGGATAATGATGATTGACCTCATGATAGGTGAGGATCAATGATAGACACTCACAAGATGTAATCAAAATCTCATTAGAGCTAATTAAATTGATAGGTTGATTGATAAGATGGCTGATTTGCCATATGTTATGATGATAGGAGCCTTCGACAGTCCTGTAGTCTCAGGAGTGATTCTCGAGGACCCGTGATTTGATTCCACATTTGGTGTAGGCTGATCTAGATGTGATTGGATGATGCAGATTGAATTCTCTGATAGATATGCCCAAACATAGGATTAACAAGGAACTTTTGACCACTTTGGTAGAAAGGTGGCACAATGACTACGACACCTTTCACTTAGCCACATGTGAGATGACGGTGACACTAGAGGATGTTTACTGTATCTCAAGGATTCTTTTTGTTGGCAATTTGGTTTTCTATGATTCCATGGAGCAAGGGACACCAATGCATTGAGGAGAGTCTTTGAGGATGACCAAATTTTTGGATATGAGATTCCATGGTGGGATATGCTTGATACGAATGCAACGCTACCATGTGTTCTTGTTGGATTCATTGGATGATTCTTATGTCTCGACCGTAGGTCAAAGGGACTCTCAGTTGGCTGGGGTCGAATATTAGAGAGGATGATCACATAGGGGACTATATATTCTTGGGGCTCCTGCATGCTAGCACACTTGTACCATGATCTTCATCAAGTTGTTTATCTCAGAAGGGCCAGTTTGTCAGCAAGGGTGACACTACTGTAGATATGGGCGGTGGAGTACATAGTTGTCACTCATCTAGTGGATGATAGACTACGTCTGGTTGGTTGACCATACATACATGGATATATAGGTCCAGTTGTCCAACATAAGTTGGGAAAATTAGAGTACTGGAGATGTGTGTTGGATGATCTAGAGACAGTGACATGGCAGCCATACTTGGACTATGAGCAGTAGCCAGAGGATGACACAGAGATGCCATATGAATTTTCATTGAGGTACCTGATTGGGAGGACACTGTTTGTGATTGAGATATTCCTACTGAGGAGAGTGCTATGATAGTATGGGTGAGTACAGGGTATGCCCCAGGGAATTGCACTATATGCACAATGACGAAAAGACATTTCAGAGTGGGGGAATTTCCTATCATATGATGCAACATGTGAGGAGTATCTCAGATTATAGACAGTTATATGAGATTATCATCCAGAGATCATAGAGGATGCAGTGTCAGAGGAGTATGGCCATTATTTCTTTTCACATCCTTTCCCTAGGATATCCAGTCCAGATGAGGTTGTATCGACATGATGATCAGGCACTGAGATGAAGGAGAGGTGGAGGATGTGATGAGGAGGAGGGAGAGAACAACGATGACAGAGATGATGGTGATGGAGAGGGTGGAGGTGGTGAAGATGGTGATGGAGGTGGGGATGGTAATGGAGGCGGGGATGGTGATGGTGGTGATAGAACAATGTTATTTCTCAGAGTGCTTCAGAGGAGGATATCCTTAGTGGGTGCAACACAACATGTTTAGATTCATTTTCCCTCACATCAGCAACAGGCTCAGATAGCTGATTTATAGACCTAGGTATGGACTCTACAGGGTCAACTGGTATAGATACAGGCATAGACATAGGCACATGCATAGGCACAGGCACAAACATAGGCACATATTTCTACACTCACCGCAGAGAGAGATAGCTTGAGACAACAGTGTGAGTAGGCATAGGCCTTGTTAGAGAGATTGCAGAGAGTGGTAGAGGGTACCTCGATAGTAGATTACCTCAAAGAGGTATGACACTTTGCTAGGGAGGATGGGTATTACATGCTGCAATATCATGAGGCAGTCCCTACAGAGCAGTGGGTTAGTTATGCTCAGTCTACCAAGTCAGGACGCAGTCATTCTAGAACTACTAGCAGGGGTGTGACAGGGCCACCACACAGAGATCTAGGGGTAGGACCATCAGGTGGTGTAGAAGTGGGCACAGGGCCAACATTGTCTGGGGCTAGCAACACATAGCCTTCGTGTTGCTAGATTTGATGTATTTGAGACATTTGTATACTCTGATTTAGCTGAGACATTATGATTTATTGCCACATTGATGTTATATCTCTTTACATTTTTGGATATCATTGTATACTTGACATTATGATTTTGATATGATATGATATGATATGAAATGGATACCCTTTTGATCTACATGTGTTTATGTGATGGATACCTATGATGGATGCATTTAATTTCTATTTTGTATGCGATGTGATGTTTGGCATGCTTATGTGATGATTATGTATGGATGCAATGATGATATGATAATGATTATATATGTTTGATGGATGATGCTTTATGCAGTATCAGATAGGTTCGATTATGTAAATGATATGTATGCACTTTATTTTTGTATTTTCTAATGCAAATATTATGATGTAATGCATGGATGGATGAATGATGTGATAATGCTTTCTAATGTATTTATGATATGCAAATGATTATGCAGCTACATGAGAATGATATGTTTTTGTTAATGTCAACTGTACTCAATCCATAATAGCATTTTGAAAATTGTGCTAGCCTTGGGAAATCTATAAATACAGATGCAAAACTAATATGGATGCAATCTAACTTAACTGTGTAAATCTAAGTATGCAAATGTTGTCATCATATTTAGCTGATTTTTCATTCTTTTATCATCACTAAGCCTTTTGAATTGTTGAAAGTGAGTACAAACATTGATTGTATAATTAGACCATGACGACTTGAGTACTACTTTCATGATTTTTGATATTGAAAGTTAACACAAGCATCTAGGTATAATTAAACCGAGATGACCTGAGCATTGCTTGTGTAAAAAAGACAAGAGTTAATAATTTTCCTATGCAAATTCTGAATGTCGTCAATGATACTTTGTAGAGCATGTCCCATGACGATTTGCACAGTAGTAATGATTAACTCATAGAAAATAGACAAAGAAAAATCATTCTCCTTCCTAGCTCCTCTAGTTCAAGATATCATCAAGTTGCTCTGGAGATATGATAAAAAAAAAGTACAACCGTTGAACATTCATGCTAATGTGATAAAACCATGATTTAGAGGAACATCATCCATTTAAATTTGTTTTGATTTGATTGATTTAGCTGTTTGATATGGATGATTGATGTGTAAAGTTTGATGATTGATGTTTAATTTTGATTCTTTTATCATGATTGTTGTGTTTAGTACATTGTCTGACTACTATTTATCTGTTGGTTTAAGCTCAAAGTTTATTTCCCCCAGTGAGTTCATGATTTTTCCCCAATCAAGGGTGAGACATGATTGCAATGCTAGGATATGTACATGAGGTTTTTTGGTGATAGGAATAATGATGGCAAAAGTGAACGGTCGACACATTCTCAAATAGATGGAAAAACTAATCTATCACAAATAGCGTCTGTTGCCAAGTTTTCACTACTTATTTTTATTGCACTTTTTTAGATTTTATGATTTTTTAGATTTTTCACTTTTTTTGTATTTTCAATTATTTTATTTTATTTTTATTTTTTTGATTTTTTTTACTTTTTTTGTTGTCACCAAGATGCCTATTTTCTAAGTTTTCATCAGGGTAACCATTTTTTTAGGACATTTTCTATATTTTTGTATTTTTTTAGGACTTTTTCCGTGCACTAGATGAGTTAGGTGTAGAACTTCTTGAGATGAAGACTGTTGATAGGTTCCTCAAATAGGTCCCCTTCAGTTGTAGATAGCTAATAGGCTCTAGATCCATAGAATGTTACGACAGCAAAAGGACCTATCCAGTTTGGTTCAAATTTTCCTTTCTTTTCCCTATCTTGTTGATTATGAGGATTTTCTTTTAGGACCAAGTCACCAAATTGAAATTTTCTTGGTTTGACCTTGTGATTATGACTTTGAGACATCCTCTGTTGATAGAATTTTAGGTGATCAACTACATGCTGATGATGCTCATCCAGTAGGTCCAACTCTTGTAGCCTAGATACTCTATAATATTCCTCTAAAATAATTCCCTTCAAAGACACTCGTAGGGATGGTAGGTCAACTTCAATAGGTAAAATGGCCTCTTATCCGTAGATGAGAGAATATGGTGTGGCTCCTGTTAGAGTGTAGATACTAGTATGGTATGCCCACAAAGTAGGGTTCAGTTGAACATGCCAACCGTGTCTAGCATTGTTGACAATTTTGTTTAGGATTTTCAAAATGGTTTTGTTTGAGGCCTTTTCTTGGCCATTTCCTTGAGGATAGTATGGTGTGGAAATTTGATGCTGGATATGAAACCTTTCACAAAGTTCATGGAAATCCTGATTCTTGAAGGGTCTACCATTTTCAGTGACAATGGACTGAGGAATTCCATATCGACAGATAATGTAATTTAGGATGAAGGATGTAATTTGTTTTCCTATGATTGTGATTAAGGGAACAACTTCAATCCACTTTGTAAAATATTCTATGGCTGTGATGATGAATTTGTGTCCATTAGATGATGATAGATGATTTTTTCCTACAAGATCTAGTCCCCATTAAAAAAAAGGCCATGTTGATGTAAATGGTTGCAGTTCCTATGCTGGTGCATGTATGAGGTCCCCATGGATTTGACATTTCTAGCATTTCTTGACAAATTGAAAAGACTCCTCCATGTTCAGCCAGTAATACCCCAAGTGTAGGAGTTTTTTAGCGAGAGTTAGATTGCTTGAATGAGTTCCACAGATACCTTCATGAACCTTGTGTAAATCGATTTCAGATTCGTTGCGTTCAAGACACTGAATATAGTGCCATCAAGACCTTGTCGATAAAGTACATCTACTATCAGGGTATGTTGAGTTGCTTGTTGGATAAAATTATGTTTTTGGTTTCAGGATAAATTTGGTGGTAGGGTATTGTCTCTTAGATAGGTGTAGATATTCCTATAGATAGAAGAGTCACCTTTGACTAGATGGTATATTACTTGGGATTCAGGATTATCATAGGCAGGGTTAAATAGTTGTTCCACCATGAACTCATAACGAGCTCATTTCTCTGGTATCTATAGAAGGGAGGAAATTGTTTCCATGGAATCAACAACTTTGTTATCTCCTCTTGGAATCTGTTCGAATTTGATTTCAATAAAGTACTTCTTGAAGTCATCGACCATTCTTTTATATGGCATTAATTTGTCATCTTTTGTCTGGTAATCATCATTCACCTAATTGTTGACTAGTTGGGAATCACCATAGACTTGTAACTCTGTAATTTTCCACTCCATGGCTACCTTGATACCAATGATCAATGCTTCATACTTAGCTGTGTTGTTAGTACAAGGAAACATCAACCTATAGGACTTTGGAATGGTGTGTCCTTGAGGCGTGAAAAATAGGATTCCTACCCCTGATCCATGTTACGTGTAAGATCCATCAAATTATAACATCCACTATTGTGTTGACACTATAAGGACATCTGCATCTAGAAAGTCAATTTTCATGGGATGATCATCGTGCAGTGGTGCTTCAGCTAGTTGATCGGCTATTGCTTGGCCCTTGATTGCTTTTTTGTCCACATATTGGATGTCAAACTCAATATCATTACCCACTTTGGTAGTCTTCCTGTTAGGGAAAATTTGTTGAGTAAATACTTCAATGGATCAATCTTAGCTATAAGTTTGATAGTATGGGTTAACATGTAATGTTGCAACTATTGAGTAGAAAACACTACCACCAAACAAGCTTTTTCAATGAATGTGTATTTGATTTCATAGCCATTCAAGGTTCTGATGATGTAATAAATATCCCTTTCTTTTCTTGTTGTGTTCTCTTGTGATAGTAGACCACCCAAAGATACCTTTGTTGTTGAGCTATGTAGAGTAACAATGGTTTTCCTTCAGTTGGCAGTGCTAGTATAGGTGGTGACATTAGATACTATTTCAGTTGATTAAAATTTGTTTCACATTTTTCATCCTATTTGAAAGAAACATTCTTGTGTAACAAGTGATTAAAAGGATGAGTCTTATCTTCCAGTTGTGAAATAAACCTTATGATAGATTGGAATCATCCCTGTAAAGATCTGAGTTGGATGATATTCTTAGGAGGAGGCATCTCCATGATTCCTTTGACTTTGGTCAGATCCACTTCAATGCCTTTTTCTGAGACTATGTACCCTAGGAGTTTAGCTAATGTCATGCCAAATACACATTTCTTTGGGTTTAATCTCACATTGAACTGTTCCAACCTGGTGAAGATTTTGTCTAAAATTTCCAAATGTCCTTCCATAGTGTATGATTTGGCTAGAAAGTCATCTACATAATCCTCCATGAAGGTCTACATCATTTCATGAAAAACAGTCATCATCGCACATTGGTAGGTAGCCCCAACATTCTTCAACCCAAAAGGAATGATGTTCCAACAGAAAGTACCCCATGGGCATGTGAATGTTGTTTTCTCTTGATCTTCTGGTGCAATTTTTATCTGATTATAACCTAAAAATCCATCCATGAGTGATAACATTGTGTGACCTGCCGTCAAATCTACAATGATGTCAATGTTAGGCAAAGGAAAATAACCTTTCAGACAAGCCCTGTTAAGATCTCTGAAATTCATACATATCCTGATGTTGTTATCTAGTTTAGAAACTGGTACAATGTTTGAGATCCATTCAACATAATCAATGGGTTGGATAAATCCTGCATATAATAGTTTCTTCAATTCAACTTTTACCAATAGGGCAATATGCAGATGCATTTTTCTCAACTTTTGCTTCACTGGCTTCACTCCAGGTGGTAGTGATAAATGATGCATTATAAGATCTAGATCTATGTTGGCCATGTCAACATACAACCAAGCAAAGTTGACTTGTCTCTCTTCAAAGAACTTAGTGAAGCTTGATTTTTCTTCCTTTGTCATGGATGTTGATAAATGTAGGGTCTTCACTATTTCAGTTGTACCAATGTTGATGGATTGTGTGGGCTCAATTCAGTACTAAAGATCTCTCATGATAATGTTCGGGAAGAGTGTCAAATCTCCCATATTTTGGTGCCTCAGAGAGGTTTTCACTGTTAGATGCACTCTTTATTTTTACTTTTTCTTGATCTAATACTGCCATTAAATGATTTTCACCATTATATCTATTTTTGATATTCATTTTGTAGCTAAGAGATTTGGAACTCCCCTTGTCTGAAGCTTCGTTATGAGATTCAATGGTGGAACTCATTTCAGGATTTTAGAACAAAGGAAGTTTACAATGACATCATAGTTGGGAAAGATCGGTATGTCTAGCAACTCGGTTTGGTCCTAGTCAATTAGTTCGAGATGTACCAATGGAAAGAAATCATCAAATTGGTTAAGGTCAAAAGGGATAAGTGTCCTAATGGCAACATCGTCAAAATGTTTGATAGCAATGTCAAGGTCTATGATGTTACTCTCCTCCGAATGATCTATCTCGCTCGAAGTCTGATCATCTTCGCTAGATTCATCGATATGTTGTGATCCAATTTCAAGTGGTCTAGACCTCAAACTCTATCCTTCCATACATGTGGGTGCATACCTCTTTATCACATCAACTTCTTTGTCTTCAAAGGATACTTTAGATAGTGAGTCCCATTCATATTCATTTGAATCAGTTTTAGAATTGGCTTGCAATTGTAGGATTCACTCACAAATCTACTGCTTGGTTTCTTCCTTTGACTCTTCTTTGTATCCTAGCACTGTCTTATCTTTTGGATTGGTTATGATAGGCTATATTGGTTCAATGATGCCTTATTTTCTTTTTCCAGCAAGACCATTTCCTTCGTATCCCATCTTTTCTAGGATTGTTTTCCCTTTACCATATTGTTTTGTTTGTACATTGGAAGTTGATGCTTGTGAGGCTTCTTAATCTTTGTACAACCAACTTAAAACATCCTTGTCTTCTGATTCATCCACTAGAGTTCCTGCTTTGACAAATTTACCCTCAAAGAGTGTAATTGGTTGTGAGGATTGTTGTCTTGAGGTTGATGGTTGTCCATATGACTTACGAGAAGGAAGCAGTTGTGAAAGACATAATGATTTCTCAATAGAATATTCCCCCATGCCTTTATCTTTCAATTGGATCTTCTCAAGCTGTTTTGATAATGAATTTAGTTGACTTTCATTGTTTGATGGGGTAGAATCACTGAAACCTTTGTCTTTTGACTTAACCTTTTTCTCTATTTGATTTGACAAAGAACTGATTTCACCTTCCTTGTTTGAGGAACAAGGAGTGATAGCTTCCTTGTTGTGTGGTACAAAAGTATCTTGGACTGATTTAAGAGTATTGCAATATTGAGGATTGTTGGAATCATCCAAAATAGTGATTTCTTTTCCATTGAAAGGAAACTTCAAGCAATGATGATACGTGGATGGAACTACTTGCATTTCATGAATCCAAGGATGTCCCAAAAGTATATTGTATGTCAACTCCTTGTCTAACACTTGGAAGATTATATCTTTTACAACTGGCCCCACTTGAATTGGTAACACTATCAATCCCTGAGAAGATCTTTCTTCATCATCATAGGATTTTACAGTGATTTTTCTTGTAGCATCAATTGCATTTTCTGAATATCCTAGTGCACAGATAAGTTTTAAAGTGTAGATATTTAAACCAGCTCCTCCATCTATTAGAACACGTTTGACCTAGTGTTTATGAATTAAAACCTCAATGTGGAGGGAAAAATTGTGTGGATGGGTGAGTGATACATCGTCATTTTCAAAAAATGATAGGCAATGAGGTGTGGTCAAGTGTCCCACCATAGCTTGGAATTGGAAAACTTCCAAATTATTTGGTACTGTGGTGGCTACTAGAGCTTGTTCCAAAATTTCTTTGTGAGCTGGTGAAATTTTGAGAAGTTCCAATATTGATATCTGAGCTGGGATTTTTTGCAGTTGATCAACTATGTTATATTGATTCGACAGAGCAGTGGGTGTTTTAGAAGTACTTCCCTTCAAGACATACTCTGATTGAGCTCTTGTGGTCATGTTTACTGGCATGTTGTCTTGTTTATCTATGATTTTAATGACATTAATTTGATTGTCATTTGCAGCCATGTCTTGTGTGATGTCATTGATCTGGTTTGATTTGATGTTGATGTCATTGAATTGAGTTTCAGTTGTAACACTATCATTTTTTTGATTACCAGCCATAACAATGTTTTGTCCATGCTCAATTGTGATGTCACTAATTTGATTCTCAGCTACAATGAGGCCTTGTTCTTCATTGATTTTAATGTCATTAGTTTGATCATTAACTGCCTCAATATGGAGAATGGTAGAATCATAAACATAGTTCACGTTTTTAACTTTGGTGTTTGATGAAGAGGACTCCCCTTTTTTGTAGTTAGGTAAAGGATTTTTGAATGCTCCATGATCAAAATTTGTTTGGGGTCCTTCTATTGATACTTCCTTTCTATCAATCAAATATTGCACCAAATTTTTCAGTTGCATACAATCATTTGTCTTATGGCCCTTGTTTTTGTGAAAATCACAATAATGTGCATCATTCCACCATGAAGGTTTGACTCTTGGTTCCTAATCTCATGCCTCTGGTAATGTTATATCCTTGGCTGCAAGAAGTTCTTTCAATGTTGATTCAAGTGACTGTCCCAAAGGTGTGAATCTTCTTCGATTTGATGATGTTCAATACAGTGGTGGTTTAGATTCAACATTGTTTTGATTGGTATTTTGATTGGTGTTTTGGTTGGTATTTGTGTTATTTTTGGATGCAACAACTGTCAAGTTAAAGACTGGATTTGCATTTTGTGTTTCAGCTACAACATCATTATTACCAACATTTTTACTTCTTTGCCAAAATTTTGGTTTATCATTGTTGTTATAATGATTGGAAGAATTTTCTGAGTTGTTTCCTTCATTGTAGATTTTTAAGACTCCTCTCTTGACCAATGCTTCTTCAATTTTGAGTCCATTTTCAATCATTTTCTCAAAGGTGGGTGGACATTGCAATTCAAGTCTATAGATCATCTCATCATTTAGATTATCAATGAAGATTTCCATCTTTTCTTTTTTAGGTATGGGATGAGCATATCTTGTGAATGTTCTTCTCCATCTTTCTAAAAATATAAGGAATGATTCACCCTTTTTCTATTTTATGTTGTAAAGGTCTTTCATGGTAATCTCATGTTGGATGTTGTAGGAGTATTGGGTAATGAATTTATTGACCAACTCTTTAAAGGAATTAATATAGGTAGTGATAATTTTGACTCCATACATTGGACACCTAAGCTTCATGGAAATAGTCTCATCAAGTAAGTCACCTCACGTGAAAATTCCAAGCTCATGGTTCAAAATTCCCTTACATGATCTATAGGATCAATTTTACCATTATATTTATCATATTTTGGAAATTCACAATGCTTAGGAAAGGGTATCATGTTCATAGTTTGGTCGAAAGGATATGGGAAAATGTCTTGCAACATATATCTTTTTGTGGTTCCTCTTTGCATGTCAAGAAGTTGTTGTTGTAGATTTTTCATTTGATTAGTTAATGTAGTCATTGGATCTATGGTTGGTGGATCAGTTTCAATTCTTTTGGGAGCTCCTCTCAGTTCAATAACATCAAAGTCATTTGGAAGTTTGATACCTTAATTAGCCAGCATTAAGAAGCATTTGTCCCCATATTTTTCCATAAGTTTCTCCATGAATTTGTGAAACTTAGGATCTTGTTGAGCAGTTTGGATGTCTTCCTCAGTGATTTCATCATTTTCAAGTTGGTGGAATATGTGAAAAGGATTTTCCTCACCTTCAGCCATGGTGTTTTGAGTTTCTGTTTCCTTTTCCTTGAGTTTTTGCTTTTGGGATCTTGTTAAAATGGGCATACAAGTGTTATAATTTTGACTAAAATTTGATCTTTGTTGGAGGAGTGCAAAGGATAATAACTAAGTCAAATAAAATGACAAATTCTATTGATGAGACTAAGTTAAATATGATTATACAATGTAGTTTCCTAATGAAGGATGACAGATCCTGATGATGAAACTTAGCTTACCAATCAGAGATATGTTTGATGATTTAGGCACTTTAAGGTGTTAAATCTTAATTTAGTTTAAAGGATTTCACTTGTAAAGGCCAATTTCTCTAAGTTTAAAACACTATTGTGATTGAGGAAAGATTATGCTTTGACATGGATCCCTGAATGTGATTTTAATTTTTGGATAGATGGTGAAAATAGCTCTTTGGTTTGATATTGACTAGATGCGTAAAATAGGGTATCGATGAGCTGGATGCACTAAACTGTGCCCTAGATGCATCAAAAGATGAACTTAATGAGCTAAAAAATGGATCAAATGCACTAAATGCACTAAAAGATGAACTCAATGCAGTGGAAGATGACTCAGATGCACCAAGAAATGGACCAAATGTGCTAAAACCAGCCAGTGATTGGCTAGATTGCCCCTAAATGTGATTTCAACTTGTTACTCTGTAGGATTACAGGTGAATGTTCTAAAAGGATTTGCAAATGTGCCGGAAGATGGAACAGATGCACCGGAAAGTGCAGTAAATGTGCTAAAAGATGAACTCAATGCGCTAACCGAGGGATCAAATGCGCTGAAACAGGGAATGAATGTGCTAAACTGGATGTGTTTCACTGTTTTGAAAGTCTGTCTGGTTATTTTTCTTTGAATCAATGATTTTGAATGTTTTATGGGGAAACTCTTCTAAACAATGATTTTTGCTTAGTTTCCTTATCTGTGAATTATGTGAATTAAGTGTTCTTAAATTAATGATTTCTTGAAAAAGGACTTCAAACATAACAAGTTTTAAAATAGTTGTGTCCAGCCTATGATCTAAACATTGAGTGTATGTTCAAGAATCTGGTCTGATTCCTTTGATTTCCATAGGTATTAAACAAGAGAAAACATATCAAACACTTTTCTAATGTCAAAGGTCATTTATAATATCATAGCCCACATCTTAGAACTATGTTAGCTCAACAGCCTTGTTACCCCCTAGAGGGCACCCATGTTTTTTCCTTTCTCGGGTCTTAACCAAAGTCGAATCCTCCACTTTTGGCTAGTAATCCTTGATAGTTATATGGTGAGTATCTTGGGGGAAAATTCTTCCCTCCTCCTGCACTGTGATATTAAAAATGTTCAGAGACTGACTCGACTAGCTTCTAGACTTAAAGTTCATAGTAAGTGTTTCCATTTGGTGCAACAAATGATAAACTCCCTCAGGAGACCTCCCAACCTTTAGAATAAAGGCTTTGGGGATGGTTATCTTGTAGACTATAGTTGAATCATGAGTTTCCTCAAATTCAATTTTGATTATAGTGGGTCAAAAAAATTGGCTTTAGTTGTTCCCACTTAGGTCGTTCTTGTAGGGTGAGTACTTTTTCCCACTACGACAGGCCTTCTAAAGGTGCTATCAAAACATGAAATAGTGAGTTTGACATTCTGGTCACCTAGTGAAGGGGAGAGCATAGGCCTATCACTTTACAAGAACAATAGACATGGTGTTCATTAACCTCTTAATTAAACTAGATGCCTAATTTAATCAAAAGAAAGTAATAAAACAACTCTAGCCCCTACAAACACCATCAATAGTTTCATATAATTTTATTTGACAACATTTAAAAGTACCTACAAAACAAAAAATATGGATAAGTCCTCTGAATTTTAATTTCTATAAAGAAAACTAGATGTGCTAAAACATGAACCATATGCGCTAAAAGATCACACACATGCACTACAAAAACTACTGTATGCGCTATAAAAAAATGCTAAATGCACTAAAAGATCCCCTGTGTGCGCTAAAATAACCCTTGAATGCGCTAAAAGACAAACTAGATGTGCTGAAAGATGATCTAGATGTGTGTAACAGGGATCGAATGCGCCAAGAAGATGTTTTGTATGCGTTGAAAGAAATCACAGATGCTCTACATAGAAGTTCATGTCCAACCTATTCACAAAAAAATTCCATAAATTGTTAAAAATGGGGCTAGGCCCCACGGTGGGTGCCAATTTATGTGTGAATAAAATATGTGAATGAGTAATAAGATCACACAATCAATGAAACATTATACTAGAAAATTCAATTATCAATCTAATTGAATTGAAACAGATAAACTCTCTAAAGTTGTCCCATTGTTTCCTATCTCCAAGGATTCGTTAAATCATAATGTCTCTTAGATGGTTTGTGCACTTATGACCTTTAGAATGACAACTTGAAGAATGGAATGCTGGAAAATGCAAGAAATCTATTCCTACATGATTGATAAACTATATGATTGATGAGTGATGCTAAGATAATGATGTTGTGATGTTGGGATAATGATATGATGCTAAATGTTGTAAGTAAACTACTATAATAACTAAGATGCAGCTAACACAAAAGCCATGATTCTAAACTAATTGATTCTAAAATGCTACTCGCTAATTGCTCAAATGCTCTCTAAATGCTGGTGAAAATTCTGTAGAGTAAGATTGCTCAAAGTTGGGATCTGAAATGCTGTAGAATGAGGTTGTATTTATAGATTTTACTAAGGCATATTCTAATGTGGCAACAAACAATAGTCAGGATTTTAGATGGAGAGATCAAGGGTGGAGGATGAAGAAGTTAGAGGGAATCAAGGAGAGTGTTCCCTTTATAGAACATAATGCCAAATGTGAGAGAGAGTAAAATGACAGAGAGAGACAAGTATCTCAAGTTTGTTTCAGAATTTGTTGAGGGAAAAGCCCATTTAAATATTAAGGATATTTAAATCCATGAGACACGTGATGAGGTGGCAAGAGGAAAAACCTGTAGACATGTGACTAAATTTAAAATTTAGAGTTTAAATTTAATAAGAGGAAGATAATTAAATAAAACAAACTATTCAAATTTGTTTATTTAATTAAGATTAGAAGAATGTGATTTAAGATAGAAGAATTAGAAAATGCACTATATAAATAAATTTAGAATTTATTTATAAGTAGAAAAAATATAAGGTTCATTAATTAAATAACTTGTATTTAATTAATTAATAATCCTAACCGATTTTAGGTGTATACACTATTCACTTTATTTTCTTTAAGGTCCAACCTTAGGTAAATAATTATTCCTAATTATTTACCCAACCTTATTCCCTTTCTTCCAAAATTTAAATAAATAATTTCCTATTTATTTAGATCCTCTCACATGTCACATCCTTCATCATTTTATATTACCCCCTAATCCTAATCCTAATGCCCTCACTAACCATGTGCACACACTCAGTGATTAAGAGGTTTAACATCCTCCATATTCTCCCACTTGAACTAACCTTAATCCTAATCTCCACGTAACCCTCCTCTAAACAGTAGCACATTTCTAATCCTATGATTAGGAAAGGGATAATCTCTTTCCATTTATTGCACATCCACCTAGTTCCCCCTCTCATTTATGTTTCCCCTCTTAGAAAAGACCACATGTTCTTTTTACACATGGGTCTTTCTTCCAAAAGTACCCAACAATTTTTTTAATTCCTTAATTCCTTTCCATCCCATACCTTGGGAATATTGGACAAGGAAGACCTTAATAAAAAAGATATTCCCCATCTCCTAAGGTACCTTCCAAGTACCAATCTCCCTCTCAAGCTAAGTGTTGTGTATATGAGGAGAGGAGAGATAAGATGGATGGCTAGGATGAGATCTTACAAGATCAAGGGTGGAGAATGGAGATGATATCTCAAGGAATGAGATGATTCCAAGTGTCAAGAGTAGAATGAGTGAGAGGGAGATGATTTCTCAAGTCTTGATATTGTGATAAGTTCCACAATGAGAGAGATTGAGAGGGATATTGGTACTTGGAAGGCACTTTGGGAGCTGGGAAGATATTTCTCATAAAGGTATTTCTTGTCCAAAATTACAAAGGTATGGGATGAAAAGGAATAAAGGAATTAAAAATTCCTTTTGGTTAATTTTAGAAGAAAGACCCATGTGCCAAAATGATATGGGGTCTTTTCCAGGAGGGGAAACATTAATGGGAGGGGTTACTAAGTAAATGTGCAATAAATGTAAAGGGATTAGTTGGTGCTCTTGACCCATTCTTGTGATGGGATAGTGTTCATAGATGTTCCTCACGTATCGTTGTATTTAGAGAACACATTAGATTGCATTTTTGGTATAGGGGATGCATATTGTACCTCAAAGTTACTCATGATATAATTATGTGCACTAAGATATACATTATTGAGGAATCACCTTTTTCACCATCAATAAGAGATCCTTCACCCTTGTGGGTTGTGATCTCTAGCTATTCAAATATAGGTAAATAATATTAGTACTTGTGTTGTGAGTCTACAATGATTGCCAATCCTACTTGACTAATCTAGGTTTTTGAAATTTGGTGTGTATTCTTGTGATTACTTGTGCATGTCTTTATTCCATCTATTCAGTATATGTTTGTGTCTTGTTATCACAATTGAGTCCATTTTCCATCTCCTAGTCAATTGTCATCCTTGGGAAATTCCACCCTATTCTTGAGCGATTCCAATCCTTTTTGGGTGGATCCACTATGTACTTGGATGATTCCACTCTTGTTAAAATCCTTGGTCATGCATCATGGGTCTACTCTATACTTGGGTGGTTACATTCCTTCTTGGGTGATTCTGATTTGATCTTGGACAGTCTCGTATTTAGGCAGTTCTATATTTGGGAAATCTCATGTCTAGTTGGTGATTTCACTCTATACTTGGGTGATTCCACCTATGTATTACCTAGTGCTAATCCTTGTTGGAAAATTGCATTCCTAATCAAGAAGATCCATGTTTTTCTTGGGTGGTCCTGCTCTTGGGGGATTCCATTCCTTCTTGGATGGTTTTGTGCTATTATTGGGCAACTTTGTTGTCCATAAAAAATCCAAAGAACTAATCCTTTCAGCCATAAAAAATCAAGACAAGGACATCCCTAAACATTTCCTATCATCATCCTTATTAGCCTAAATGGAAATATTTCCTCTTATCACTAGTTTTATAACATAAATCTTAAATCAAATCACTAGTTTTATAACATAAATCTTAAATCAAACCATCATTACAATAATTTCTTAGGAAATTTTGCTATCCTAAGTAATATTTCTCATCCAAGCTATTTCATCTTGATCTAGAGATATAGTTTGCATTGAAATCACTCATACTTAAGAACTTTTCTATCTCAAGTATAATACAATCATCCTCATCACTTGTTCTTGAGATATTTTCCTATCTCAAGTATCCATCTAATCAATTGCCATCAATCTGGGTTCTCAATCATGGTATGAGTGCTAAATCAAACATCGAATCCTTCATCCAATCACTCTTGTTTAGTCATGTCCTTGGGTTTAGAGTCATGAAATTTCAATCAATCATCATTCAATATATTATTCCCATCACCACATAGTTACAACTTAGAAAATTCATGGAGCAACAACAACAACATCAATTTTCATTGTACACTACTAGTTTACCTAGTAGTGGATAAGTCCAACACCCCAACATGCAAGGGGGACCATCAAATCTCACTTATCCTCATGATCTTATATTCATTGAGGAGGAGATGGTTGCTCAATATGAACTTACTCCTATTCTTTAGGAGTACTACTTGATAATCTTACCAATGTGCACATGGTGAATTATATCCCATAAACACATGTTCAGAAACCATCCCCGCTAAAATTATTATACAAGGTGTCAAATTTCCACTAGGATTCAATCTATCATAATATTTGAACACTATGCAACCATCTACCCCTCAAAATACTCATGAGAATTCATGGGGTCCTATACCAAAATTTAAGAATGATGTAGTAATCTAGGTGCCACCGTCCCCTATTTGGATTCCTACATTGGTATTGGGATCAAGGATTAGTATTATTCATGGTCTTAATGTTACATCCTCTACCCAAATTCAAAGTAAAATTCTATAAAATATCGAACCTTCCACTCTAAAAATATTGGTCCATATCATACCTCAAGGTAATATGGTTCTTCTCATGTCTAATACCCCCATATCACCACCTTATCATGTCCCTGTTGTACTAGTTTAACCATGTTTGACTCAACCAACATATCATACCTATCACACACCTTTTCAATCCTCTTCTTGTGTCCCACCTTCCACTCACATGCCATAACCATATCCTAATCCAATTTTGCAATCCTATCATAATCCTCCTCCATAATTTTATTTCTTCCCACCTCAACATCAACATTCCACTTTGGAACCTTTTCCAAATCTATCCATACCACAAGGTCAATATATTAATCAATATACAACTTCTCTACATCTCACCCAACATACATACATCCCATAAGATCCATTACACCAATCTTATCCATTCCCACCACCTCCAAATCCCTTGTATTAATCTCAACCACATATGCAACAATACACCAATCCCCAACCATCATACAATAATTGACTTCAATATCCATCACAATCTTATCCATCTCAACCACATAAACAACCATCTAATAATCCCCCTTAATATCAATTACATCAACCTTAATCATCTCAAAAACCATCCTACTTTAATCCATCATAGTAGAAATCTTACCCATCTCAACCTTTTCCACAATCATATAATAAACCTCTTCAACTCCCATCTCATCAATCTCAACCACCTCCTCAAAAATCATATACCAATCCTCCTCACACATTAATCATATCCATCTCAATCTCCACAAGAATCGTACTTCAATCCTCAACCACCTCCACAATCATATCCTAATCTACCTCCAAACAAAAATTACTCTTATCCACCTTCATAAAATTAATACATCAACCATCCAAGTTCCAATCTAGTAGATCATCTCCATCAATGACTCCTGATAAAAAATGGGAGGTTATGAAATCTGCACTTAAGGATTTTGAAGTTGGAAACACCAAGAAATAATTTAAAATCAAATAAATATGTCCATATCCTTTGATCGTGCCATTGCAATGATACCTTTCCCCAAACACTTTAAAATTCCCGAATTTGACAAATATAAATTGAAAGGTGATCCTCGGGACCATGTCAAATAATTATTTATAATGACAACTATCTTCTTCACTTGTTTCCTCAAGTTTGTGAGGTCAAGCATTGGAATGGTTTATCCACCTTCCCCACATCTCTATTACTACCTTTATGGAATTATCCAAAAATTTTGTAGCCCACTTCTCCTACAATATTAAACATGAAGTAACCATGGTTTATCTTTGCAACAAAAAAAAACATAGTGGAGAGAGTTTTGTGGGCTACTTGCAAAGTTGGAGAGCTCAAGCTAGCCGTCTTTCATGACCTCTACTCGAGAAGCAATTGATAAATATATTTATACAAAATTTGAATATGGAAATGGATTTCCACTTGCAAATACATTATGCATCATCATTTGATGAAATCATAGAGAAGGATGTAACCATTGAAAAGGCACTCCTCACTAAGGGTTTGGTCGAGATTTATAAACAAAAAAATGACAACCATCTAATGAAAAACCCTTATTTTGGAAGAAGAAAAAGAATATTATAAATTATGGCGTCACAAACACTAAACTTGTTCAAGTTTCCAATACATCTAATTCCAATGAAACTAAATCAACCCATCCTACCATGAATGCCATTCCAATGAAACTGCATCAACCCATCTTACCATGAATGCCATATCCATTCCTCAAGGTTCATCTTGAACCACTAATAAAAATAATGCTAAACACAACTTTACTTCTTTAGGGGAACCACTTGGTGTTGTGTTTCATAAGTTTGTGCAAGCTAGTGTGGTCACGTATCTGGTTACTCAACCCTTCAATGATACCAAATTGAAGCCTAATTGGTTTAAGGATAAAGAGTATTGTGATTATCATAGGATTAAATGGAAATATAAAATAAGTGTATGAAGATCAAGAATTGCATCCAAGACCTTATAGATAGAGGTGATATAACCTTGGAGGGGACTCAATCCCCTTCATATAATGCTCAACTCCAAATATATCAAATTCTTTCCTAAAACATTCTCAAGGCCCTAACATCTCCAATGATACTCCTGGTTCAACCAATCCTCAAAGAAATAATAAAAATAATCAAACCAATAATGTTAAATACAATATAGTTCCCTTTAATTATGACAATATGATTGGTTGCATTACATAAGTTGATCCACATGTGGCTATGATTAGGGTGAAAGATAAAGACCCTCAGTGTGTTGTGACCACTAGACATGGTCAAATCACTATCCTAGGTCCATCCAATACACCCAATCTATCCCCACCAAATCCTCATTATAATATCTTAGATCACCTCAGGAAGACCCCTACACAAAAATCTATATTGGATCTCTTAATTTCCACTATTCATCAAGAGATCCTCACCAAGGCTTTATAGGATGCTCATGTCCCTATCGATATTGATACTACACAATTTTAAGCACTAGTAGGGAACCTTTCATCTACCTATCAATTAGGCTTTAGTCATAATGACATTCCACCCATTGATCCATTACATAATCATCCACTACACATCAAAGTCCTCATCTCCAAACATAAAGTGAAATGAATCTTGTTGCATAATGAGTTTTCCCTCAATTTGTGTACATTAAATTTCATAAAGCAAGTGGGATTCACTTAAGATGATTTAGACCATCAATTGATCACCATTAAGGCCTATGATATAGCATAAAGGGATTCTGAACGCATTATCTATCTTCCTATTCAGGTGGGTCCAACATTGCAATACACAACATGTCATGCCATTGATCTTTATCTTCCATACATCCTGCTCCTTGGTCACCCATGGATGCATGCCATCTAAGCAATTCCATCCATGTACCACCAATGTCTCAAGTTCCCCACAATGGCATCAAAGTCATAATTGATATCAATCCCCATCCCTTTGAGCACTGTCATTCTCTTGAGGCCTAATTCCCCCATTCTCATCATTGTTTGAAATAGAAATTGTGCCTCTTAATGCAATATCTCATCATATTACATAGATCCCACTACACTATCCTCTACATCCAATCAATCTGCTCTCCTTTAATTCACATTCTCTAAGATTAATATGAATGATAAGGGATGTGGATAATATGAAATAATCAATTCACTTAATGTGGGATTCATGCCCCTTATCCACATGTCTTTGGGAAACCATCCCCTTAGAAGGCCCAACAACCACTATAGTTACCAAGAGTTTTGAGTCCATGATATCCAATCTATGGGCATATTGGATTAGGAACAAGTTGAAGAAGATATTAGTCAATGGGTATATCAAGAAGAAATTGAGAACATTGATACTCTCTTAGAGTATTTCCAGGAAACCTATCCTATTCCTCATTAGATGGATAAAAGGGTTAGTTATTAAGGGAAAGGATTAGGCCTTCACAAGAAAGGCATACTCCAACCCCTATTTCCACCTGCTAACAAGAAAAATCAAGGACTTGGATATGGATCTAAGAAAAAGGAGTCCTCCACATTGCCCAATACTTCTAATAATGTTGAAACAGATTTTGTTCTTGTGGAATACGCCACATAAGAAGTCATCAAAGTTACCTATGATGATTTAGATGTCTCCTCCATATTTTACATCACCATCCTTCTTATTGATCTCCCACTCTTCCATCCCAAACTCATTGATTGGGACCAACAAGGATCCACACATATTGACATATTCCAAAATAATGAAGCACTTATATAATTCATGGGATTACATGATTGCATGAATCTTATGGACCAACAACCTAGATTTTTCTACACACTAGATCAACATGCTTATTTTGGGGAAGATGAAATCCTTAGCTACAAAATTAAAAATCGAAAGAGCAATACATAATATTTTAGTGAAAAACCCCCTAAGGCACTTTTAGATTTATCAAAAGTAAAAAGAAAGGGTGTATTTTCTGATGCAAAACCTCTTTGAGGCGTTAGAGGATAAAGATACTCATATTCCCCTCATGGGTACTTAGCAGCCAAAAACATCCACTATTTTGATAGAAAAAACCAAGGAGATTAATTTGGGGACTACAATTGAACCTAGGGTCACATATGTAGCAACCTCTTTGTCAACATATGAGTATAAAATATTTTCCGATATTTTTCCAAAGGGATATATCAATTTTTCATGGTCTAACTCTGATATAGTAGGACTTGATCCCTCTTTGGTTATACATCACTTGGTTGTTCACCCTAATGCTAATCCTATCAAATAGATGTTGAACATACAAAATATTGAGAGGGGGGGTAAATTAGTATTCTATTAAACCAACTAATCATAAACCATCCAATTAACAAGATATATCTAATTGCAACAATGAATTAAAACATGAAGTAACCACAAGATCACATGACATATTAACATCAAGATTTTTATGTGGAAAATCAAAGAGGGAATAACCATAGTGAGGATTATCTCACAATATATTATAACATGTTATAAGATATTATAGAGGCTCACTTCTAGGACACACTGTCCAATAAGGCTCAGAGACAGAGATAGATACAAAAAAAAAATGGCTACACAACCAAAATGTGAAATGATACAAAGTGCACCTTCCTTGTGCTGAATTCAGTTCCTTTGAAGCTTTGAATAAAAACCACTGCTCTACTTTACATATGCTCAAAATTCACAATAGTTTTGCTATTATTCAGATCACATACATACAAATTACATTACTGCATTACATCACACATCATCTCAAATCACTTGTCATCTCATGTCCTCATAGAACTCAAAAATGTCTCATATATATACCCAATTACATCTGCATACATAAATTAAGTTGACCTAATTAGATGTAGCCCTATTTTAATTCAAAATTACCTAGTTGGCTCCATACTTGAATCAAAAAAATCTTTGTTGTCAACCCAAATATGCAACACTCAATTTAGGCCAGCATGGACCTAAAATAGATCTCATTAACATCCACAATACATATTTAATCTTCACAACACATATCAAGAATTAGGTCAATCAAGAATTAGACCTAGTCACAAAATAAGACAACTAATCAATCACTAATGATCCATCTGATAATATAATCACTTGCCATTTGGAATATATAGTGTACTAAATTTTTTATACCATCTCCCAAAATTGTAAAGACTAAATCCAATCACCAGAGGAATGTGAACTAGATTACACATACCCATTTACACTATATAAAGCCAAAACTATATGCCGAACTATTGTCACTTGTAACTTTCAGCTAGTTCATCCAAATTTACTGAAATCTTGAACATAGATGCACTTAGTAGTTAGGAATAGCATATCATAACCTCATAAGCTGATATTATTACACAACCAATTCTAGATCAAAATACCAGATTAAGATGCATATATTCTGTTCACCAGATTAGAGAAAGCTATCAACAATGAATGTTGGCATCGATGGCAACACATTAATGGGTTCATTCTTCATTCTTTCAACAATTTCTCCCTTTATCATTGATGGAAACATGTGCCAAAACTGATTCTCCAAAAAACTTTAGTATATACACTATCTCCAACTATCTTCAAAAACTTCAAACATACATTATATCCCCCTTTATCTGACTTCTACAATACAAAAATTCTCCCAAAATCATCTCTTATCACTTAACTTCTCCAATTTTCAGCCATGACACTTCTCTAGAACCAAAAATTCTCCCCCTTTGACATCAAGGACAAAGGGTGTGTTGGTAACACACATGTAAGCTCTAAACTTGATGCATATGTATAGAAAAAAAACTTAAATGTACTGACTCCCCCTTAGGGAGTTATCCCAAAAATTTGATCCAATGATATGTACAATGGAAAAACTAAAAGAAACTAAAAAAAATGAAAGAATATTACATGAAAAATGTTCAACCGGAGGAGGAGGCACCTTCTAGCTCCTTAAGAATTTCTTGCTAGACAGATTTTCCTTCATTCCAAATCTTTTGGGCAGTAGTAAGCGACTTATACATTGATTCCAGTTATATAATGTTCTCCTCTCCTTCTTTTGGAGTACTTGGATCCGTATTTATCTTTGCAAGCTTCTTTACATTAGCAAGGGCACTTGACATCGATATATGCTTGGTCTTCACTAAGTCCCAAAGCTATCCAAATATCCTTATGATGTCTTCTTTCAACCATTGTAGAGTGAAAAAAATGTTTTACAGATTAGAAATGGTAGTCCAAGAGGTATAATATTTGTCTTTAGTTGGTTCAAAGGATCTAGAAGCATTAATTATCTATGACTTAATAGAGTCCATTAAGTCCTTAATGCCTTCTGTGGCATCTGACCACCTCGTACAATACAAGAACAAGGTCTTGGCCTCATCTTCACAATCTTGCACTTCTTTCAGACATTCTTTTACTTTTCTATATGCATATGGACATCTATCTTACAACTCAAGTAGCCCTTTCTCAACAAATCTTGACTCAACATACTTTTCAGACTGCTCTTCAAACTAGAGGAATACTCCTTATGTGAATCAACCAAAAACTTGAGATTTTCTACAAGGGTTAAGGAGTTGTCAATTGTGGCACCGTGAGTAGCATCTTGTAGAGATTTGATAACATCATTAATTAGTTATGTTCCATTTTGATGAGTCTCTATAATTTCCTTTCTTCGAAAGGCATGGAAGACATCTTCGAGCTCCAACTTCTAAATAGGTGAGATCTTGTCAAGATCCACACTACCTTGGTACAACGAGAGTTGTAGCAATTGGGGAGGAATAGCTGATTGAAATATTATTTTCTTTTTCAAAAGACCCTTGAGAGTATTACCGGAGGATTCTTCGGATGGATTTGGTAGCTCCATAGTCTTTTGAGGCCCTTCTTCATTCCTTTGAACCTCTATCTCTTCTTTATTCTCCTCTTTCTCTTCTTCCTCTTCCTCTTCTTCTTCTTTCTCTTCTTTGTTGGAGGAATTTTCCTTTTATTTATCTTTGTTCTCATCCTCCTTTTTCTCATCATCTTTCTTGTTGTTGTCTTCCCTTTCTCCTTGTCCTTATTCTCCATCCTCATTTTGATTATCTTTATTTTTTAGTATCTTTATTCTTCTTGGTAGTACCATTATCAACATCCTTTTCTTTTTCCTTTTCTTGTCCTTGTCTTATATTCTAATTTTCATTGTTAGCACTGGTGGTAGTTTTTGTATCTTCTAGAGGAGTAAATTTCTCCAGGGAAGCATTTTCTTCATCTATCGGTGGTGGTGAGGACAACACATTATCTATATCAAATAGTGGAGTTTCTTCAACAATATGCTCATTCACTTTCTCTTATAAAAATTCTTTAAAATAGGTAATTTTGTAATTGGAGGAATATTTTCCTCTGCATCAGTGACCTTCTCTTTATCATGCTCCTTTCCTTGAGCAGTTCCAGATGATGAGGAAACAATCATCCCAAATTTTTTTTCTATCTCTAAAAATATTAACTATTTCTTGCTTTAGCTTGTCTACTCTATCCTTTTCTTTACCCATAAGTATCATGACCCTTTGTTTCACCTTGAATTGTTTAGAGTATACTTCAATAAAGGTAGCCTTGTCACCCTTAGGTAAGGAGGATCTGATTTCATCCAAGGTATCATATTTCATCTTGTCATCAACTTTAACAACTTCATGCCTTCTTTCCACCAAGGCTTTCCACACAACACTAGGAACCTTCTTCTTCATGTTATCCATATTTGTGTCTAAAATAATCATGTATTGAATAATGGATTCAATGATAGTTTTCTTGTCTTCTTCATCCACTTCATCATATATTTTTTTAGTTCCTTATAATAGATCATCATGCTCTAACATGTTTCTAACCAAATCATCTAACTTTATTGGTGTATGAGTTGTTACCAAAGGTGTTTTTGTCTTCTTTTTCTTTTTAGGCTGCAAAGAGCCTTCCTCTGATTTCTTTTCCTTCTTCTTCTTAGGTTTTTTGTGGATATGTATAGTGAAAGCCTCCTATTATTTTTCTATCTCCTCTTCATATGAAGTGTCCATGATGTCAACCTTAGGCTTCTTTGCTCTGGTGCTTGCTTCCTGTGAAGCACCTTCACCTCTTGTGGTGGCACTACTTCTTTTTATTGTGAGTTGTTCTTCATTATTAAGTCCAAGCTCAATTTATTCTTCCACAATAGTACTTAGATTCCTTTCCCTAAATTCTTTTTGCTTCTTCCTCCTTCCAGAGGTAGTAGGGGGTGCTACCGGAGGTACATTCTTTCTATTAGTAGTTTGGCTGCTAGGACCAAAGGGTACAGTCACTTCTTCAATTACCGGAGCACTAGGCTCCACCTTCTTTCCTTTACCACTAGTAGTAGCATCTTTAGAGGATTTGGGTAATGTAGGGGTAGGGGTTGAAGTTGTTCTTCCCGATCTTCTTGGTCTGAAGGACTCACTAGCTGCACTGGCTTCTCTTTTTGCATCTATTTCCCTTAACCTCTTTACTTCTTCTTCTAAAAGTCCATATTTCACAAAGTATTCATTTACTTTCTTTGTTACCATTTTCTTCCTTGCAGGTGCTGATAGTTCTTCTTGAAATTTTGAAGATTTTTCCTCATATGTTGCATGTCTTGGCAAAGAGGGGTCCTTAGGAATTTTTAACAACAAATCAACATATCCCTCAACATCTTTCTCAGAAACCTCATATTTGAGAGGCTCAATTGATATAGTTCTTGGTTTAACAGCCTCAATTATGCATTCATTAGTAGAAACAAGGAAAGTGATTTCCTTAGCATACTTTTCCACTAGATTTTGGGGAATCCTTTCTCTATCATGCATGTTCTTTTGAAATACTACAAAAATTCAATCAATGCATCATCTTGAGCTTTGTAGTCACAAATTTTGTGCATATAATAAAAAATTTGATGTCCCATCAGTTTGCTTCTATCCGATACAATGTATTTCCTACCTGGTAGCCCTCTCAAAAAGTAAAAAAAACACATAATTAGGGTTCCAAATTTGAATGCATACTTTTTCTCTTTGGTTTGCTTTAGGTTTTCCAGTAGTTGTTGCCATAGCAACTTACATAGGTCATAATCTCTCCCATTTACAACCATATTATGCGCAACATATATAGCAATTGCAGACACTGAATTATGCATGTTCGTGAAATAATTTTTGTGACCTATCATAATTGAAGCATATTTTATAGTAGGGTTCCTAATAGGTTTTGTTGTCGGGGATCTTCTATCAAAAGTAGCACCAGTTAACTCCATAACCACTTCATTCTTCATAGATTTTAGAACCGGTACAGGTTTGACATCACATAATCCAGTCACCACCTTAATTACTTCCTTAGAAATTAGTTTGGGCATGTTGGTCGACATGAATTTATCGTGCATTCTTCTCAATGCTTGCCTTACATATTTTGCATCCATATCATTGCTATAGTTGGGAAACCAATTCCAAATATTAAGCTTCTTTCACACTAGATTAATTTACCAGGTTTTATCATCAAATCATCTCTAGTCAACTCATTTGACCATATATATTTAATATTTTGGTGATTATACTCTTCCAATTTTCCATGTATGTAAGCGCTAGTGTCCTCAATAGGTAAAACCCTATAAGGAATCTTTGAAAAAGCATCGTCGAGGTCGTTATCAAAGACTTTCCATGAATACCTTTTGAACTTAGGTCTAGGTATCTTGGTGATGTTAACAACAATTGGAGTAGCAATTATAACTTTAATTCAAACTCAAATTCTTATGAAATCACTTCTATTTCAAACCCATAAAGCATACATGGTCATAAATACCTTTTATGTGCACTACAAGATCTAGGGTTTGCACCAAATTGCTTTGAATCACTTTCATGACTTTTTCACTTCTCTCTTCTTTCTCCAAATGCATAAACGTGATTAGAATCGACTTCAAAACTCATCTTTTTCCTTCCAGTTTTCCCTAATTTCACATTGAATGCTTCAATTTCAAAAAGCTGATGAAACCATTCACTGATACAATGTAAACCCTAAAATCTCCACATTTCTTTAGATTTGCATATTTTATGCCGGTTTCTTTTCCAAAAGCTTATGCATGTCATTCTACATCATATATCTGCTATTGCTCCCCCTAAGCCCATGCCTAGGTTTAATTTTCAAGAGAATTATTTGCACCAAAGGGAGGTATAGATGCATTTGATTCATCTTTGTTCTTAGGTTCCTCTTTCTTTCTCCAAATATTCTCCATTTCCTTCTTTACTTTAGTAGGATCAATTTTCTTCATAGGTTCATTCCTCTTTCTTGGATTAGTCTACCTTCCATTCTTACTTCTGCAAAATCTTGAAATGTGTCTAGGTTTGTTGCAACTATAGCATACAATAATTTTTTGATCAAACTGACCTCCATTCAATCTTGATCTACATTTTTTAGCTTTATGTCCAAACATATTGCATGTATAACAATAACCATTGAAAGATTGAACCATTCTACCAAAATTATATCTATTCATCATCCTACTTTTGTATTCAATAGCTCTATTTCCTAATTTCTTACATTTAAAACATTGTCTAGAGAAGGATCCAACATTTTGATTCATTCTACTTCTACATTCTATTTCCCTATGACCAAATTTATTGCATGAAAAACAAGTACCATTGAAATATGGGTACCTTTGAGCATTTGGTTGTCTGATAGGGGGTCTTCCAACATTGCTTCTTTGATTTTTGAATTGTTTTCCATTGCCTTGAGTCTTCTTTTGATTTTCAACCTTGTTAGGAGTCTGATTTTCCTTTGAGCTTTCTCCTTATTCAAGTCCCAAACCACCTTTATCTTTAGATGGATTCTATCCTGCAATTAGTTTATCAAGCATTGTAGTACTTGTTTTGAATTTATCCTCATGAGCTCTTGATTTTTCTAGATATGATCTTAGAGTTACTAATTCTTGTTCAAGTCTTGTACATTCATCAGTCTTGCTTTGTACCACTGCATTCAGGCAATCCTCAATTCTTTTCTTTTCTTCCACTTGTACTTTCAATCTAGTGATGTCTTCATTTGCTTTCTTTAATTGTTCATTGACTTCTCTATGTATTTCTTTGAATTTCTTGATTTTAGTTCTCTCAAATTTTTGATACAATCATTTGCTTTGTCTAGGTTTTCCTTCAGACTTTTTTTTTCACCTTTAGCTCTGTCAAGATCTTCAAGAGCAATTAAGTTCTTCTTTTTCAATCTTGTAGTCATCTTCTATGTATTCAATTGTAGAAATTTCTTCTGGAGGAATAGGATACTTTTGGTCATTCATGTGTTCAACCTCCAAGATCTTCCTCAAGCAATTAGGCTTCTCAGAAGGAACCAGATCTGATACCAATTGTTGAACACCCAAAATATTGATAGGGAGGTGAATCAATATTCTATTAAACCAATTAATCATAAACCATCCAATTAACAAGATATATCTATCTACAAGAATGAATGAAAACATGAAGTAACCACAAGATCACATGACACATTAACACTAGGATTTTTACATGGAAAACACAAAATGGAAAAACCATAGTGAGGATTAGCTCACAATATATTATAATTGGTTATAAGATATTACAAAGGCTGAATTCTAGGACACACTATCCAATAAAACTCACAACTAGAGATAGATACAAAAAAAAATGGCTACATAGCTAAAATGTGAACTGATACAAAGTGCACCTTCCTTGTACTAAATTCAGTTCCTTTGAAGCTTTGAATACAAAACACTTCTCTGCTTTATAGGCACTCAACATTCACAACAATTCTGCTATTATTTAGATCACATACATACAAATTCACATGTTCACATTACATCACATATCATCTCACATCACTTGTCATCTCATGTCCTCATACAACTCAAAAGTGTCTCACATATATACCTAATTACATCCACATACATCAATTAGGTCGGCCTAATTAGATGAAGCCCTATTTTAATTCAAAATTACCTTGTCGGCTCCATACATGAATCAAAAAAATCTTCGTGCTCAACCCAAATGTGAAACACTCAATTTAGGTCGGCATGGACCTAAAATAGAACTCATTAACATGCACAATACGTATTTAATCTTCACAACACATATCAAGCATTAGGCTAGCCAGGAATTAGACCTAATCACAAAATAAGTCAACTAATCAACCACCAATGATCATCTGATCATATAATCACTCGCCATCTGGAATATATAGTGTACTAACATCTATAGACCATATCCCAAAATTGTAAAGAATGAATACAATCACAGAAGCAACACAAACCAAATTAAACATACCCATTTACATTACATAAAGCCAAAAATATATGCTAAACTACTGTCACTTGTAACTTTCAACCAGTGAAAGGAAGTTGAGTAAGTGGAAACAACTTCCTACACTAATCTAAATAGGAGAGATAATTTTTTTTGTTTTAACACCTTTAACAATTACAATGTAAGACACACATGGAGAATATAGAATAGGACAACAAGTACAAAATGCAATAACAACAGATATAAATGGGGAAAACCCTTTCAGGTAAAAAATCCCACCCTCCAAAATCATAGTACTATTGTATTACTTCAAATAGGAGTTACAATACATCACCAAGTACATAGCCTTCTTCTACAAGTGCTTCAAACAAACACCTGTTCTGGAGTGATATTGGGAGCACTTCATTACCTGCAAACATTTGAAACTATACATTCTACAATTCAAGGCACTCAATAAATAGAGCGATACAAGCTTCAAGAAGCATCTAGAAGGTAATGGGCATCCAAATCCAAAAAGGCACAATATTCAACACCTTAGACATGCATTTGGACACTTGTATAACATTCCCTTACACCCCATACACTTGTCAAACATGCAAATAGTCTTCTTCCAAGCTTGGTCACCTAGAATATGCTAAAAATAGCTTATGAGAGATGCCTTACATATCTTATAGATATCATAGAATCTGTCGTAGCTGACAACACTTAAAGTTGTAAGAGAATTTGTCACAATTGACTAAAAATAGCTGATTCTCTTACATCCTGTCATTACCCAACTTGGGTGCCAACTTTCACCCATGCATTCAAAGATTCCTTATGATGTGTCATATAATCTATCATATGTTATAAATTCCAAAGTGGGACGCCTATGTCCACTTGGGATGATGATATGTCATCTTGTCACCTCCAACATGGATGCCACCCAACTAGTGGGTCCCAATTAGTGACATAACACCATAGACAATTAAATAATACAAATAAATACATTAAATTACAGCAAATTAAATCAATGTTAGGACTCTAAGGTTGAGAAACCTTAATCCCAATATTCTCCCACTTGTCGAAGACTTTCCAAGAGTCATACAAAATCATTTGCTCAGGGACCCAATGCCTATGGAATCAAAACACCATTTGAACTTCTCTATGCTCACTAGTTTTGCTAGTGCATCTGAAACGTTCACAAAAGTTTCAACCTTCTCTAGGTTTACCTTTCCATCTTCTACCATATCACAAACAAAATGATATTATACATCAATGTGCTTTGTTCTGGCATGGAAGGTAGGATTCGTTGCTAGAAAAATTGCACTTTGATTGTCACAAAAAACAATAATCTATCCTGCATCTAAACTAATATCAGAACACAATATCTTAAGAAAAATGGCTTCCTTACAAGCATGATTGGCTTCCATATAATTTGACTCTATTGTGGACAAAGCGACTACAACCTACCACTTACTCATCCAACTAATAGCACCACCAAACATCATAAACACATATCCGCTGGTGGATCTTCTATTATCAATGTCACCTACCCAATCTGAATCCACATATCCTTGAATTCTCATAGAATGATGAGGTCCAGTTGGATAACCATGAAAACACAAGGCATACTTGGAAGTACCCCATAAATATTTGAACACTCTCTTAAAAACATCCCAATACACCCGTCTAGGATTAGCCATGAAACAACTAAGGACTCTTACTGCTTGGGTAATGTCTGGTCTCGTACACACCATTACATAAATTAGACTACCAACTGTACTTGCATATGGTACTTTGGTCATATCCTCCATCTCAATAGGATATTTTGGACAATCATTCACAAAAAAATTTGTCCCTTGCATCACAGGAACAACTAACTTTCTGCAATCTACCATGGTGAATCTCTCCAACATGGAGCTCACATACTTTCTCTGGATTAACCAAACCTTTTTTTTAGCTCTTTCTCTCATGATTTCCATACTCAGAATATACTTAGATACACCTAGGTCTTTCATCTCAAACTGTGTTGACAACTGAAACTTCAAATCTGAAAACATATTTTTACCATTCCTAATAAACAACATATCATCTACATATAGGACAATAATTAGAATGCAACCATTATCAGTTTTAAAGTACACATAATGGTCATATTTAAATCTCTAAAATCCCAATGAAAACACATAGGTATCAAACTTCTGATACCACATTCTAGGAGACTATTTCAAACCATAAAGAGACTTCTTTAGTTTGTAGACAAATTTTTCTTTACCTTTTTCAATGAAATGCTCTGGCTGTGACATGTATATCTCTTCCTCTAAATCACCATGAAGGAACATTGTCTTCACATCCATCTATTCTACTTCTAAGTCATAAGCAACTGTAAGTGACAAAAAAAGTGAGATAGATGTCAACTTCACTATAGGAGATACTATCTCCCCATAATCAATTCCCTCCACCTGGGAATACCCCTTAGTGACTAACCATGCCTTATACTTCTTAATGCTGTGATTAGGACCACACGTTTTCTTGAAAACCCATTTACAACCAACAGGTTTACATCCAATAGGAAAAGGTACCAAATCCCAAGTCTTTTTTTCTTTAATGAAGCCATCTCTTCATCCATGGCTTGCATCCAGGAATATGAATCATTCATACCCAATTCCTCTATAACCGTCCTAGGCTCATCGATATTAGTAATCAAGGAAAATATGCAACTAGAATCCAATAATGAATATCCAAATTTTTTTGATTGCCGCCTAACTCATGTAGACCTCCTCAAAGGCTGAGGTTGAGGTTCTCTTTCTTCTTCAGGAATTTTGAGCTACTTGAGCTCTCCTCATCATCAGGTCCAATAGGAGTACTTGGTTCTTCTTTCTTTGGAGTAGGTAGAATCTGCACTACCTCCTTCTATTTCTCCTCTTTTTCTGGTTGCAAATCAACAGTGGAAGGTTTCATTTCTTTAAAGATCAAACTTCTACTGTAGATAACCTTTTGTTCTTTTGGATCCCAAAGCTTGTAACCTTTCACATAAACACCATAGTTGATAAAGATACACTTAATAGACTTGTTCTCCAACTTAGAAGTCTTTTCACTTGGAACATGAGCATAATCTTCGCAACCAAATACTCTCAAACATCTCATCGAAGGAATTTTACCAGACCATGCATCCAAGGGTGTCTTTCCAACAAGTACTAATGTTGGAGACCTATTGATCAAATAACATGCAGTGGCTACCGCTTCAGCCCAAAATTTATGTTCAAGGCTAGCACCATTCAACATACTCCTAGCCCTCCCCATCAACATTTTGTTCATCCTCTCTACAACTCCATTTTTCTATGGAGTGTAGGGAGTTGTCTTATGTCTCTCAATCTTGTGCTCTTTACAAAACTTGTTAAAATTTATGGAACAAAACTCACCACCATTATTAGTTCTCAAACACTTAATCTTTTTGTTAGTCTAATTTTCTACCAAGGCCTTAAACTCCTTAAACTGACTAAAGACTTCAGCTTTACTTTTGAGGAAATAAACGAATGTCCTTCTACTATAATCATCTATGAAAAAAAAAATATATATATATATATATAGATATTGATAATGAAGGAACATTTATAGGACCAAAAACATTTGAATGTACATAGTCCAAGACCCCAAAAGACATGAGAAATAGAGTAGAAAGAAACACAATGTTGTTTTCCATCTACACAATGTTCACAAAAGTTGAACTCGAGATTACAATCATCAAGTCCTTCAACAAGGCTCTTATCTTTCAGGGTTCTAAGACCCTTCTCACCAATTTGACCAAGTCGTTGGTGCCATAACATTGTCTTCTCTACAGGAAGCTCCATTTCCATAGAATGAGCACCGTTAGGTACCCAAAATGCATGAACATCAAATGTAGATGCAACATGCTTCTTCTTTACACAATTTGATGGCGAGGATGAAGAATCCAAGGTCTCTTCTTTGGTTCATTAGAACAAATATTGCACTATATAATGCATGCATCAAGCTAAAACAGAGTTCCAATATGAACTCCCTTAGCTAGCACCATAGCTCCTCTAGTCATCTTTCATCCTGCACCAAAGAAAACAACTTGCACTCCCAAATAATTCAATTTACTTATAGAAAGCAGGTTTCGTGCCAAACCAAGGATATGCAAGACACCATCAATCCCTTTCACTCTTCCATTAGGAAATTTGATTTTGACTCTTCCATGGCCAACAATATTCAGGTGAGAGTCATCACCTAGGTACACCTCTCCACCATCAAACTCCTCATACTTCGAGAACCAATCTCTGTGAGAAGTCATGTGAAAGGATGCACCCGAATCTATCAACCACACATCATCTGATGCATGGGCTACCAAGGCTGCAATAAAAGGTTCTCCATCATCTTGGGATGATTTCTCAGATTCATAATCAGAGAAATAATTATTTTTCTTCTTCTTCTCCTTCTTGTAATCTTTTCGAATGTGACCCATTTCACCACAATTCCAACATTTTTCCTTGGAATTCTTACTAGGAGACTTTGATCTCCCTGAAGACTTTGACTTATATTTCTTGTCTTTCTTTTTTCTTCTCTCTTTTGGTCTGCCATGGAATGAAAGGGCCTCCTTGGCCATCTTAGAAGACTTCCTTTTCATCTCCTCAGATAGTAATGAGGAAACAACCTCATCCATATTGAAGGTGGAAGTAGTCCTTCCAATAGCCATTACTAGGTGATCCCAAGAGTTTGGAAAAAAACACAAAAGGAGCATGCAACGATCTTGTTCATCTATTTTTTTTTCCAACAGAACCCAATTGTGCAACCAACATGTTAAAAGATTTTAGGTGATCTGCAACAGATCCTCCATCTTCCATTTTCAAAGAATACACCTTCTTTCTCAGGAAAAAGCTTGTTTACCAGGGATTTAGCCTAATAAACATCACCAAGCTTCTTCCACAAAGAAGCATAAGTTTTCTCTTCATGGAAATTCAAGAGAATGAAATCAGCCAAACAAAGTCTAATAAGACCCTTGGCTTTCCTATTCATGAGATCCCAATCCTCTTATTTCATGCCTGAAGGTTTGGTTCCAGAAATTGCAAGCCATAAGTCTTGGTCTACTAACATGTCTTCCATTTTGAGCTTCCATAACTCAAAATTATCACTGTTAAATTTTTCCATGTCAATCCTCCCAGATGTGCCTGCCATCTCTTTCCTATAACAGGGTAATGAAATACACACTTCTACAAAACTCCCACTAAAACAAATATTAGCTCAAAAAACCCTTCTACCCAAGAAAGGAACCAAGGTTGGATAGGCTTTGATACCAACTGAAAGGAAGTTCGGTGAGTGGAAACAACTTCCTACACTAATCTAAATAGGAGAGAGTTACAAAAAGTTTCATTTTAACAACTTTAATAGTTACAATGCAAGATACACATGGAGAATAAATAATAGGACAACAAGTACACAAATGCAATAACAATATATATACATGGGGAAAACTCTTTCGGATAAAAAACCCCACCCTCCAAATGCATAGTACTATTGTATTACTTCAAATAGGACTTACCATACATCACCAAGTACATAGCATTATTATACAAATGCTTCAAACAAACACCTATTCTGGAGTGATACTAGCAACACTTCATTACGTGCAAAAAAAACTATGCATTCTACAACTCAAGGCACTTAATAAATAGAGTAATACAAGCTTCAAGAAGCATCTAGAAGGTGAGGGGCATCCAAATCCAAAAAGGCACAATATTCAAAGCCTTAGACATTTATTTGGACACTTGTACAACATTCCCTTACACCCCATACACTTTTCAAACATGAAAATAGTCTTCTTCAAAGCTTGAGCACCTAGAATGTGCTAAAAATAGCTTATTATAGATGCCTTACACATATTACAACTATCATAGAATCTGTCATAGCTGACAACACTTACAGCTGTAAGAGAATCTATCATAACTGACTAAAAATAGTTGATTCTCTTACATCTTGTCATTACCCAACTTGGGAACCAAATTTCACCCATGCACTCAAAGATGCCTTATGACATGTCATAGAATCTATCATATGTCATAGATTCCAAAGTGGGATGCCTATGTCCACTTGGGATGATGATATGTCATCCAATCACCTCCAATGAGGATGCCACCCAACTAGTGGGTCCCAATTAGTGGCATAACACCATAGGCAATTAAATAATACAAATAAATAAATTAAATTACAACAAATTAAATCACAACAAATTAAATCAATATTAGGACTCTAAGGTTGATTAACCTTAATCCCAACAGCCATTTCATCCAAAATCGTTGAAATATTGAACATAGATGCACTTAGTAGTTAGGAATAACATATCATAACCTCATAAGCTGATCTTATTACATGATCAATTTCGTCCATCAAAATACTGGATTAAGATGCATACATATTGTTCATTGGATTAGAGAAAACTATCAACAATTAATGTTGGCATCAATGACAACACATTAAGGGGTTCCTTCTTCATTCTTTCAATATTAGAAGCTCCACAAGATGCATCCCCAAGTTTCTTTATTGTTTAAGGTTGAACTTGAGAAGCAACTTGAGGTAGGTTTTATTTTCCCTATCGACTACTTTGAATGCCATGCTAGATTTTCCATTCCCAATAACATAGTGGAGCATGACGCCTTAATCACTGGGTTGAGAATGAAAAACCAATGGAATATCAATTGACTACACATATATGGTGACTCCTAACTCATAATAAAATAGTTCAATGATGAATTCCAAAATATGGATGACAAATTTCTTCCCTACAAGCGCATGGTTGATGAATTCAAGAAGTATTCTTTCCAAATCTAGTTTGAGAAGGTTCTATGTCTCCAAAATAAAGTTATCGATGCAATGAATACCATTTGATCCTTGTTGGACATGCCCCATAATATTCACAAATGTGAATTCTTAGTTGAATAACTTCATGTGTTGGCATATGATATTCTAGATATAGAAATGGTGTGTGAAATTGTTGGTCTCGAGTCCCCTTGGTACCATGACATCTACACCTACCTTAATGATAACACTTTACTACCCAACCTTAATCCTTGGCCCTCTCATCAATGTCAATTTTTTATCCAATGTTCATCCTACTATACCATATTAGGTGACACCTTATATCATCAGAGCTATGATGGTTCCTTATTATGTTGCTTAAACACCACAAAAGCCAATATTGTATTACACAAAGTATATAGTTGTGTGTGTGGGGCTCACACAAGTGGAATAGTCCTTGCTAAGAATCTTCTTTGAGCAAGCTATTATTGGCTCACCATGGAACATGATGTATGTGAATATGTCAAGAAGTGTCTCCCCTATCAAAAACATAGTGACTTGATACATGTACCATCTCAAGTATTGCATCCCATCACTTCAACATGGCCCTTTGCACAATGGGGTCCCAATTCAGTAAGTAAGATACATCCCTCATAATCTAATGAACATACATTAATTATAATTTCTACTGAATACCTCACTAAGTGGGTGTACGCTATTCCCCTTACTCTCATTACTGACATTAGAATTTCAAAGTTTATCTTATACCATATCATCTGTAGGTATGGTATTCCATCCACTATCATCAACAAAAATGGTAGACCCTTTAAGAATCAAGATGTTCGTAGCATTTGCAAATAATTCTATATCCAACACTATTGGTCCACCCCATATTATCCCCAAGGTAAAAACCAAGTAGAGGCAACCAATAAGACCTTAATAAAAATCCTCAAGAAGGATGCCAATGAAATCGTTCATGATTGGAACCTCCATCTAAATCCTGCCCTTTGGGATTATTGTACCAATATTCATAACCCTACCAACACCACTCCATACTCTTTAGTCTATGGTGTCAAATCTTGTTGGATAGGACAATTGAGAGGGGGGGTGAATTAGTTTTTACAAATTATAACCTTTAATTCAATTACCGGAACTAACACATAAAATGATTAAGTGATTAACCATCAAATGCAAGTGCACAAACACAATAACAACAAATTTACTTGGAAAACCTAATGAGGGAAAAACCATGGTGAGGATTAACTCACACTATAGAGAATATCAAAACCAATTACAAGAAGGCTCACTGCCTGAAATAAGGACTCATTGTCTGAACTCACTATCCATAGGGCTACAACCCAGAGGGCTCACTGCCATAGAGATAAAAATAAGACAAATAATACTTGTTACAGAGAGATAGAAATCCCAATACAACAAAGATTCCACCACAATCACTGATCAACTCACATGAATGATAGAGTTCACCTTTTGCTCACTGCATCTGGAAACTTGATGTTAAGCTTCACACTAATCAACCACACACTTAACTCACACACCTCAAGAATAGCATCAAGGTCACATATTCTCTTTCACTTATCTTCCTTCTTTTCTTATGTACAATTTTCATCACTAGCAAATTCTGTATTTATATTATCTCCAACCTTGAAAAGATACAAAGTTGGCCATCCAACTTCAGTTTTCAAATTAGGTCAGTGCCAAACATTGTAGGGTGGAATTAGAATGAGGGTGACCCAAACACATGCTTCACCGGGATCCAAAATAGATCCAACACGCTTTATCAACTTTGAAAGTAGTGCTTGACACATGGTCGGCCATACCAGTGTAAAACACATAGATCAATTAAGCTCGATACATCCAAATGCCAAAAGTAACTTCAATAGAACCAGGGAAACACAACTCTTGAACCATACACCATAAGATTTCATCAAAGAGAAATTTGGACCAGAAAAAATTCTCCTGGGCCTAAATCAATACACAAAAAAAAAAGTTCACAAGCATCGGAACCAACAACCTTATTTTAATACAATTTTCTCAATTTCCTCAACATATACAATCAATAGCAACTAGTAGATAACTAACTGACCAGTTGACATAATTGGCTGACCGGTTGAGATCAATGACAACACTTCATTCCTTTTCCATTATTGCAACAATCTCCACATTTTTCATTGATGGAAACACATGATGTGAAAAACCATCAAAGACAACATACCTGTTCTGAAAATACTTCTCAAGATTTTTTTTGCTTCTCACCTTTTAGAAGATCATCTTCCTTATTACTTTCTTTCTCTTATTAAATTTTCACATGCTCTCTCTCCCCCTTTGACATAAATGGAAAAGGAAAAAGATATATCCATTGAAACTTCCTTTGACATTAAAATAGAATACTCATAATGATAACACTTTAGAAAATATGCCTGCTCCCCCTAAGGGCAGCCACCAACAAACATTAGTCCAAAAGATAGAATCATGAATTCACCAGATTGATGCATCTCCAAATGTATCTTAGTTTATAAAAGGAGGGGAAATAACCCCTAGCTTGTCCCAGAGATACTCAAAAGTATCTTTAGGAAGAGCCTTTGTAAATATATCCACAATCTAAGAAATGATACCTAATAGATATATGGCATCACAGGATTCTTTGAAATATTAATTGCACTTATGCTATCATAGAAGATAGGAATAGGATCATAATGTGGCATTGTGATATATTTCAATGTTTGTTTCATCCATAATTCTTGAGTACAATGCGATACAATAACAATAGTTTGAGCTTCAACAATAGAAAAAGAGACTAAATCTTGTTTCTTACTCAACCATGCCACCAATCTACATCCAAGAAAGAATGCATTACCACTTGTACTTTTTCTGTCATCTATACTTCCAACCCAATCTGCATCTGTATAAGCACTGAGTGTAAAATTAGTATATTTAGGATACCATAATCCATAATCTAGAGTGCCTTTCAAATATATGAATATTTGTTTAACTGCAGTAACATGTGTTTCCCTTGGATCTTCTTGAAATATAGCCACAAGATAAATCACATGCATAATATCTGGTCTAGTAGCAGTCAAATATAGTAGTCCACCAATCATAGATCTATACTTGCTTTGATCAGTCTTAGGTGAATCATCATATTTTCCCAACTTACATCTAGTCACCATAGGAGTATTTACCGGTTTGGAACTTCCCATTCCAATTTTTCTCAACATTTCTCTCACATACTTAGATTGTGAAATGAAAATTCCTTTCTCTATTTGATTAATCTATAGCCCAAGAAAGAAATTCATCTCGCCAAACATAGACATTTCAAATTCTTTCTGCATTTCTTCCACAAACATATTACACATCTTTTATTTCCTCCAAAGATAATGTCATCAACATATACCACTACAATCAAGATTTTGTCATTCTCAGTCTTGAAATATAAATTACTATCTATTGTACCTTTGTTAAATCCATTCTGATTCAAATACTTATATAACCTTGCATACCAGGCTCTAGGATCTTGCTTTAGTCCATATAAAGCTTTCTTCAATCTACACATCATATCCAGTTGCTTTGTTAACTGAAATCCTTCCGGTTGTTCCATGCAAACCTCTTCATCTAGCTCACCATTAAAAAATGCTGACTTGACATCCATCTGATAGAATTTGAAAAATTTATAAGCAGCTAATGCCAAGAAAATCCTTATAGCTTCCATTCTTGCTACCTGGGCAAAGGTTTCCTAAAAATCTATACCTTCCACTTGTGAGTTTTGAGAATATGTGTCTCAAACTCATTGATATAACCTTGGTTCTGTCAGCAAGCAACAAATAATTCATAATTGTTAAGTTTATGCCTATACCTCTATACTGTAGGTATCTTCTTGTGAGGAGCGGTAGAGTAGTTACTACCATACCGCGGGAGCGTCTCAATTGTCGAGTAGTAGTGCGGTGGATACCGCTATACTGCGTTATCTTTACACTGGGGTGCGGTAGTGCTATTACCATCATACCGCAGGAGGTCATTGGATGTGTAGTGGTAGTGCAGTGTATACTGCCATACTGCAGATACCTATCAACAATCTAGCAGTTGTACGGTTATTGCCATACCTTAGAAGCCCTGGACCTGTCTAGAGGTAGTGCAGTTACTGCCACCTCATGGGAGCTTGTTGTTTGTGCAACAATGGCAAGGTATAAGGTGAAGAGCATAGACTTGGTTGACTACTAAGGTGTAAGCCGGTAAGTGGAGGATATTGCTGACTTGGGAGATGGCCGTTTGAATGCCTAGGAAATTTGACAGTTGCTCTATGGAGGAAGTTGAACTGAATCAATTGTACAAAGGATGTTTTGATTCATGGTTGTTGCTATACATAGTAACGTACTGTAACCGTGAAGGGGTTAGAGAGTTTGATGGTTGGATGATCGAATGATCTATTAGCGAATTTCATTGTATTATGTGAGAGCATTGTAACAGTGATATTCTATACGAGATTGATTAGGGAAATATTGCTACTATTTTGTTGACATCTGAAAGGAGAGTGTGTAACTTGTATGTAATTCGATTACTATAATACAAGTGATTTTCTTTAGTGTGGTGGGTTTTTCTCTCGTAAGGATTTTCCCACTTAAATCTAGTGTCAATTGTGTTTGTGTTTATTTCTCTATTATTTTATTCCTTTCATGTGTATCTTGATGAACTATAATTTTAAAATTTAAAGAAAAATCTGCATTCTTCTCTAAGTTTTGACATTAGAAAAGTTTGTTCTGCATCCATAGGCTTTCCTTACAAGTGGTATCAAAGCTTGACCAGTTGTGTTATCCTTGTGGGTAGGTTGGGTTTTTTGTGTCAATTCTATTTAGTGAGAGTCTTGTAGAAGTCTAGTAATTTAAATTACAGATTAAGATGACAAGCATATCAGGAAGGATTGAAATTGATAAATTCAATGGTAGCAATTTTGATTTGTGGAAACTAAAAATGGAAGACCTATTGGTGGATCATGATCTTTGGATTGCTGTGTTAGGAATGAAACCGATTGGCATGAAGTAAGAAGAAAGGGACCTCACAGACAAAAAAGAAAAAGGGTTGATAAGACTTTGTTTGGCAGACTCTGTTCTCCTGAACGTTCATGAAGAAAAGACTACATCTTCTTTTTGGAAGAAGCTTGGAGATATCTATCAGGGTAAGTCCTTGGTGAATAAGTTGTTCTTAAGGAAGAAGTTATACTCTTTGAAGATGGAGGAAGGGGCATCTATGGCTGATCATCTAAATACGTTTAACACGATTGCTCAGTTAACATCTATGAGTGTGAAAATTGATGATGAAGATCGCTGTATGCTTTTGTTGTGTTCTTTTCCTGACTCTTGGGATTATTTAGTGATGGCGATTGGGAGCACGACAACCACTTTCAAGATGGAAGATGTGGTTGCTTCATTGTTGTCAAAAGAAATGAGAAGGAAATATTCTAAGATGGCAGAGGAGGCTCTTGTTGTTCGAGGCAGATCGAAAGAAAAAGGAAAGAAGGACAAGAAGTCCAAATCAAAATTAGAAGGGAGATCAAAGTCTCCTAGAAAGAAGTCCAAGGTGAAGTGCTAGAATTTTGGGAAACCTAGTCATGTTCGAAAGCATTGCAAAGAGGAGAAAAAGAAGAAGAAGTCTTCCAAAAATGATTCTTCTCAGAGCAATGCAGATGCCTTAATTACAGCCTTGGAAACTTGGGCATCAGATGATGTCTGGCTGATTGATTCTGGATCATCTTTCCATATGACATCTCATAGAGACTGGTTTACTAAGTATGAAAAATATGATGGTGGAAAGGTGTATTTAGCAAGTGATTCATCTCTGGGAATTATTGGCTATGGAAGAGTCAGAATTTAGTTTCCTGATGGAAGAATTAAGGGAATTTATGGCGTAATGCATATACTAGGTCTATCTCATAATTTACTTTTTGTAAGTAAGCTAAATGATTTTGGAGGGCAAGTCTCACTCTCTAGTAATGGTTGTAAAATTACTAGAGGATCGATGGTGCTAGCTAGGGGTGCTCGATTCGGTACTTTATATAAGTTGAACACACTTGCTATTCAATATAACATTGTCTCTACAAAGTCACAAAAGGTTGTTCATGCAAAGGAGATTGAAGTCCCTGTAGGGGCTAATTCTTTGGAAGTTAAAATTCATGCAAAGAAGACTATGCTCTGGCATCAAAGAATAGTTCATATTAGTGAGAAAGGCTTAAAAGATTTGAAAAATAAAAACCTGGTTGAGGGGCTTGATGATTGTAATCTAGAATTTGAATTTTGTGAACATTGTATATATGGAAAACATCGTGTTTCTTTTTACTCTAGTCCTCATAAATCTTCTGGTGTTATGGTTTATATTCACTCTGATGTTTTTGGTCTAGTGAATGTTCCTTCATTGTTGAATTCAAAATATTATGTATTGTTCATTGATGATTATTCGAGAAGGGCATTTGTATATTTTCTAAAAAGTAAATCAGAAGTGTTCAGTCAATTTAAAGAGTTCAAGAACTTGGTTGAAAATCAGGCTAGTAAGAAAATTAAATGCTTGAGGATAGATAATGGTGGTGAATTTTTTTCTGTGGGAATTTGAAAGGTATTGAAAAGACCATGGAATTAAGAGGCATAAAACAACACCTTACACTCCACATCAAAATGGAGTTGCTGAAAGGTTGAACATTACGGTGATGGAGAAGGCAGGAAGTATGTTGAGCAATGATGGTGTGGAGTAGAAGTTCTGGGCTAAGGCTGTGGCTACAACATGTTACTTGGTCAATTGATCTCCTTCTTCGACACTTGTTGATAAAATGCCTATGGAAGCTTGGTCTAGTAAGAAGCCCTCTCTGAGACATGTTCGTGTCTTTGGCTATGAAGCATATGTTTATGTTCCAGATGTGAAGAGATCTAAATTGGAGAACAAAGCTATTAAGTTTATCTTCATTGGCTATGAAATTGGTGTGAAAGGATACAAACTTTGGAATCTAGTGACTAAAAAGGTTGTATATAGCTGAAGCATAATCTTTTGAGAGCTGAAACCTTCTTCAGTGGAACTGCAGTCAGAGATGAAAGAAAATAAAGGGAAAAATTATGTTGTTGATATACCTCTAACTCCTGAAAAAGAGGAACAACACATTGATAGTGTACCTAAAACTGAGGAGAGTTTGAGCAGCTTTGAGAGTTTTGAAGAAGAACCACAACCTTAGCCTTAGCCTATGAGGAGGTCTACACGTGAGAAGAAGCAACCTAATAGGTATGGATTCTCTATGTTGGATTCTAGTTGTGCCTATGCTTTGATTACTATACTGATGAGCCTAGGACTATAAAAGAGGTAGTTGAAATGACTAATTTGAATTCCTGGTTGGAAGCCATGAAAGAAGAAATGGAATCATTGAAGAAGAATGATACTTGGGATCTGGTCCCATTGCCTGAAGGTAGAAAGCCCGTGGGCTACAAATGGGTATTTAAAAAGAAAATTGGTTTGGATGGAGATGTTGAGAATTATAAAGTGAGGTTGGTTGCAAAAGGTTATTCCTAGGTAGAGGGAATTGATAATGGAGAAATTTTTTCTCCTGTAGCAAAGCTGACATCTATCAGATTTTTTTTTTCACTTGCAACAACATATGACTTGGAGATTGAACAGATGGATATGAAGACAACATTTCTTCATGGTGATCTTGAAGAAGAAATTTATATGTCCCATCTTGAGCACTTTGTAGTAAAAGGTAAATAAAATTTGGTTTGCAAGTTAAAGAAATCTATATATGGTTTAAAATAGTCACCTAGAATGTGGTACTAGAAATTTGACATATTTGTTTTGTCACTGGGTTTTGTAAGATCAAAATTAGATCATTTTGTGTGCTTCAAGACCAAAAATGATCGAGTTCTTGTTATTGCACTATATGTTGATGATATGTTGTTCATAGGGAATAGTAAGTTTATGATTTTTGATCTAAAATCTCAGTTGTATGCAAAGTTTGAAATGAAAGATCTTGGTGCAGCAAGGTATATTCTGGGAATGGAAATAACCAGGGACAAGAAGAGTAGAAAACTTTGGCTCAACCAGAGTAATTAGATTAACACTATTCTGGAGAGATTTTGTATGACTAATTGCAAGCAACTAGTTGTCCCGATTTTGTAGGGAACGAAGCTATTTGTTGAAGATTGTCCAAAATCTCCTACTGAGATTGAGGACATGACCAGAGTGCCTCATGCTAGTGTAGTTGGCAGTTTAATGTATGTAATGGTCTATACAAGGTCAGACATTTCCCAAGCAGTGTGAGTTCTTAGTCAGTTTATGGCTAATCCCAGAAGGACACATTGGGATGCTATGAAAAGAGTATTTAGATATTTGAAGGGCACTTCAAAATATGCTTTATGTTACCATGGTAATTCAGCTGAATCATAGAGGACTCTTAGCATTTGTGGGTATGTGGATTCTGATTGGGCAGGGGAAATTGATAGCAGAAGGTCCACTAGTGGATATTGTTTCATGATGAACGGTGGTGTAGTTAGCTGGATGAGTAAGCGATAGGCTATAGTCACTTTATCTACTATAGAGGCTAAGTACATGGCATCAACTCATGCCTGTAAGGAAGCCATTTGGCTTAGAATATTGTGCTCTGACATTGGTTTTGTTGCAAGGAAGATTATTATTTGTTGTGACAGTTAGAGTGCCATTTGTCTGGTAAAAAATCCCACTTTCCATGCCAGGATGAAACATATTGATGTGCAGTACCATTTTGTACGAGATATGGTGGAGGATGGAAAAGTCTATTTGGAAAAGGTGGATACTCTAAAGAATGTTGTTGATGCTTTGACAAATTCAATGAGCACGGATAAGTTTAGATGGTGCACAAATTCGATGGTCCTTGTCGTCCAAAATGTTCAATGACTTCAGGTATTGAGAAGGGTTCAGTGAGTTCTTCGTCAAGTGGGAGATTGTTGAGAATATGTGTCTCAAACTCATTGGTATAACCCTAGTTTTGTCAACAAGTAGCAAAGAATTTGTAAGTGTTAAGTTTATGCTTGTACCTCTATACCATGGGTATCTTCTTGCTGAGGAGCAGTAGAGCAGTTACCACCATACCACAGGAGCATCTCACCTGTCGATCGGTGGATACCGCTATACCATGGGTGTCTTTAAACTTGGGTGTAGTAGTGGGGCTACTACCATACCATAGGTCACCAGATGTGTAGTGATAGTATGATGTATATTGCCATACTGTGGAGGCCTATCAACAGTCTAGCAGTAGTGTGGTTACCGCCATACCTCAGAAGCCCTTGACTTGTCTGGAGGTAGTGTAGTGTAAGGTGAAGAGCGCAGACTTGGTTGACTTTTGAGGTGTAAGCCATTAAGTGGAGGTCATTGCTGACTTGGGAGATGGCCATTTGAATGTCTGGGAAGTTTGACAGTTGCTCTATGAAGGAAGTTGAACTGAATCGATTGTACAGAGAATGTTTTGATTCATGGTTGTTGCTATACATAGTAATGTACTATAACCATGAAGGGGTTAGAGAGTTCGATGGTTGGATGATTGAATGATCTATTAGTGAATTTCATTGTATGCTATGAGAGCATTGTAACAGTGATATTTTGTATGAGATTGATCAGGGAAATATTGCTGCTATTTTGTTGACATCTGAAAGGAGAGTATGTAACTTGTATGTAATTCAATTACTGTAATACAAGTGATTTTCTTTGGTGTGGTGGGTTTTTCTCTTGTAAGGGTTTTCCCACATAAATATGGTGTCAATTGTGTTTGTGTTTATTTCTCTATTCTTTTATTACTTTTGTGTGTATCTTGATGAACTGTAATTGTAAAATTTAAAGACAAATCTGCATTCTTCTCTGAGTTTTGACATTAGGAAAGTTTGTTCCACATCCATAGGATTTCCTTACAGTGAGTAGCCTTTACATACAAGCCTTGCTTTGTTTTTGACAACTTTGCCATTCTCATTCAGCTTTGTTTCTGAATACCCATTTTAATCCTATGATTTTTTGTCTACCGGTCTTGGAACTGATTCCCAAGTTTGATTCTTTTCAATCTACAAAATTTCTTCTTTCATTGCTTCCTTTCAATGTTTATCCTCATAGGCTTCTCTTATTGACTTCGGCTCAATTTCAGAGAGTAAGCACAAATTTACTTTAGCAACAACTTTGCTTCTAGTCAACACACCTTTTGTCTTGTCTCCAATAATCTAACTTTTTGAATGATTCCTCTGTACATATTTCGGTGTTCTAGGGAACATTACCGGAGCATCTTATTCTCTTTCATTTTGCTCTTTCTACTCATCTCTATCCCGTTCTTCTTCAATTTCTTCTATTCTTGCAAAGTCATGTTCATCAAATACATATCCATGAATATCAATAGAATTCTTCACTGTTTCATCAACCTTCACATTCGAGCTTTCCACAATCTTCGTCAATATTTTGTTGAAACATCTATATTCCTTGCTTTTAGTAGAGTAACCAAGAAATATTCCTTCATCACTTCTTGCATCAAACTTTCCCAAACTTTCCTCATCTCTTTTAATGTAGCATTTGCTTCTGAATACCTTAAAATATTTAATAGTAGGAATTCTTCCGTACCATAGCTCATAGGGAGTCTTCATACTATTCTTTCTTGAAGTCAATTGAATGCATACACAATAGTGTGAATAGATTTTTTCCAGTAAAATTTTGGTAATCCAGGTTCAGTGATCATTGACCTAGCAACTTATTGAACTGTTTTATTTTTCCTTTCAATAACTACATTTTGTTGAAGTGTTCTCAGAGAAAATAATTCTCTTTATTCCATTCACTTCAAAAAACATATTGAAATCATGGGAGGTGAATTCACCACCTTTGTCAGATCTCAAGCATTTTATTTTCAAATTCACTTCATTTTCAACCATAGCCTTGAACACTTTGGATCTATCTAATGCTTATGATTTTTCTCTTAAAAATGTAACTCATGTGTATCTAGAATAATCATCAATTAAAAGCATAAAGTACCTTTCACCAAGTAGGATTCACACTCTCATAGGACCACAAAGATATGTATGAACCAAATCAAGCAATCTAGTAGTAGATTGTTCATTTAATTTGCAACGGTTTCTTGTCTGTTTCCCAAACTAGAAATTTCTACAGATAGCATGCATAGGTTTTGTAATTCTTGGTAGATCTCTCACAGCTTGAACAATACTAATCCTTTCCAAGTTATCAAAATTCATGTGACACATTCTCCTATGCCATAACTAGCTATCATTTATCTAAGCCATAAAACATCGTCCATCAATACCTTTAAGATGATAAATATTCCCTTTAGATTTTTGTCCTATAGCAATCAAAGTTCTGGATCCTTTTCGGATCTCACACTTCTCATCCTTAAACACAAGATCATATCCCTTTCTGCACATTTGACCAACACTCAACAGATTATGCCTTAAACCCTTAACATAGTAGACATTGTTGGTATGATACTTCCCATCAAAACTTACTAAACCTATCCCACAAATTTTAGCACCAGTATCATCTCTAAACATAACTAGAATTGCATCATATTTTCAAGTTTCACAAACTTACTCTTGTTACCAATCATGTGATGTAAACAACCACTATCAACTATCTAAAAATTATTTTCTTGTTTAGCATGTAGGGAAGAGATAACTATACCTTCATTTTTCTCCTTCTCCTTCTCCTTCTCTTTCTCTTTCTTCTTCTCTAGAGGATTTTCCTTTGACTGTCTTTCTGAATTAGTAGAAGTAGGTTAATCTTTAATCGCTAGGAACAAGCATTCATTGTCATATGGATCTTCATATTCTGAATCTTCATTTGAAATACTAGCATTCTCATTAACATAGTAAGCTCTGTTAATCTTCTTTCCTTTCCTTCTCATATCTTTGTTTATTCCTTTTAGCTCTTTCCGAACACTTTGCATCATAGTGACCAATCTCTCCACAACTAAAGCATTTAAAGGGAAATTTACCTTTATACTTACTAGAGCCTTTTCTCAATCTTCTTACAAAGTTATCCCTGATTTCATCAAAGTCCTCTTCATCCAGATCTTCAGTTCTTGTATCTTTGAAAGTAGTTTTTGTCTTGCCTCCACTTCTTAGATTCAATTTCCTCTTTTCATAAGATGTCAAGAATCCTAACAACAGATCCTTAGTACATGTCTTGTAATATATAGTCGGATCAATAGCACTCACCTTTTCACTGTAAGCGTGAGGAATAGTTCTGAGAATTTTCTTTACAATTCTGGTTTCATCTATAGTAGTGCCAAGAGATCACTTTCCAGCCACTACCTCATCCAATATTTGTACACAAGCTTTAACATTCTCATCTTTGGTCATATGTAAAAGATGAAAACTGTATTTCCAAATTCTATAATTTTTCTTCTTTTACCCTTTCATCACCATCGTGTTCTCTTTCTAAAGCATCCCAGACTTCCTTAGCTGTCTTCAAATGTTGAACCTTAATCAACTTGGAATGTAGCAAATTATTCTTTAAGATGAACTTCTCCTTGTTATTCGCTTCATGTGCTTTAATTTTCTTAGGTGTACTCAGACCATTTTCAAGAGGAGTGTAGGGATTCTTGTAAGCTTTCTTAACATCAAATCCACAATACTCTAGATATTCTTCCATCGGTACTTTCTGGATACTATAGTTAGTTCAATTAGTTCCATCAAACTTAGGATAATTAAAGACCATTTTTCTATCCATCTCAAACCTTCCTCAAGTGGTTAAGATCTTCACAAAGGAACTAAGCTCTGATACCAATTGTTGGCTAAGACAACTAAGGGGGGGTGAATTAGTTGTCACAGATTATAACCTTTAATTCAATTACCAAAACTAACACATAAACTGATTAAGTGATTAACCATCAAATGCAAGTGCACAAGCACATAACACCAGATTTACGTGGAAAACCCAATGAAGGAAAAACCATGGTGAGGATTAAATCACACTATAGAGAATATCAAAACTGATTATAAAAAGGCTCACTGCCTGAGATAAGGCTCATTGCCTAAAATAAGGACTCACTGTCCATAGGGCTACAACCTAGAGGGCTCACTCCCATAGAGATACAAAGAAGATAAAGAAGACTTGTTATAGAGAGACAACAATCTCAATGCAACAAAGATTCCACCTTAATCACTAATCAACTCGCATGAATGATAGAGTTCACCTTCTACTCACTGCATCCGAAAAATTGGTGTTAAGCTTCACACTAGAAAACCATGCACTTAACTCACACACATCAAGAATAGGATGTTTTCTCTTTCACTTATCTTCCTTATTTTCTTATGTACAATTTTCATCTCTAGCACGTTCTGTATTTATATTATCTCCAACCTTGAAAAGATACAAAGTCATACATCCAACTTCAACTTTCAAATTAGGTTAGTGCCAAAAATCCTAGGGTGGAATTAGAATGAGGGCTACCCAAACACACGCTTCACCGAGATCCAAAATAGATCCAACACACTTCATCAACTTCAAAAGTAGTGCTTGACACATAGTCAGCCATACTAGTGTAAAACACATAGATCAATTAAGCTTGATACATCCAAATCCCAAAAGCAACTTCAATAGAACCATGGCAACACAACTCTTGAAACATATGCCATAAGATTTCATCAAAGAGAAATCTGGACCAGCAACAATTCTCTCAGACCTCAATCAACACACAACAAAACAAAGTTCACAAGCACCAGAACCAACAACCTTCTTTTAATACAATTTTCTCAATATCCTCGACATATACAATAAAAAAAAACTAGTAGATAACCAACTAACCGATTGACATAACCACCTGACTGGTTGACATCAATGTCAACACTTCATTCCTTTTCCATTTTTGCAACAAAGCTATCTTTCTAATAGAATTGGAACACTTGTCCTTGCACATGTCATTGAAAAATATTATCAATGATGAAGACTATCGAGTTTCGTGCTTGAGTCAATTAGAGATTCTTGATGATTGACATTTCAATTCCTACAATGATATCCAAGCATAAAAAATAGGCTAGTAAGAAGTTACTAAGAAGATGAAGCCTTGTAAATTTCAACTTTGTTATGTTGTACTTAAGGAGAATCAACAAAACTAATAGGTGGAAGCTATTCCCCTTAATCTCATTACTGACATTAGAATTTCAAAGTTTATCTTATACCATATCATTTGTAGGTATGGTATTCCATCCACTATCATCAACAAAAATGGTAGACCCTTTAAGAATCAAGATTTTCTTATCATTTGCAAATAATTCTATAATTGGTCCACCCCATATTATCTCCAAGGTAAAATCCAAGTAGAGGCAACCAATAAGACCTTAAAAAATCCTCAAGAAGTATGTCAATGAAATTGTTCATGATTGGTACCTCCATCTAAATCCTACCCTTTGAGATTATTGTACCAATATTCATACCCCTACCAAAAGCACTCCATACTCTTTAGTTTATGGTGTTAAAGCTATCTTTCTAATAGAAGTGGAACACTTATCCTTGCACATGTCATTGAAAAACATTATCAATGATGAAGAGTATCAAGTTTTGCGCTTGAGTCAATTATAGATTCTTGATGAATGACACTTCAATGCCTATAGTCATCTCCAAGCATAAAAAATAGGCTAATAAGAAGTTACTACGAATATCAAGCCTTGCCAATTTCAACTTGGTGATGTTGTACTTAAGGAGAATCAATGACACTAATAGGACTGAGAAAATAAAGGTAAATTTGAGGATAATTGGATAGGTCCTTATATTATTGTGACTAATTATGGTTCAAGATAATACCTTTTGGACACTCCAAAAGGAGAACCTTTATATGAACCCATAAAAATTATCCATCTCAAAAGTTTCTATACCTGAATCAACCGAGTTATCCCACCTTTCAACAATCTAAAAAATACAAAAAATTCAAATATTTTAAAAATTAAAAAAAAAGAAAAAAATAATAAGAAATAAGTCATCCTATGGTGAACACCACCCTTGGTAGCATCTTGGATAAGTGTGTGTGGTGAAAACCAAGAAACAAGCACTATACATAAGTGGAAATTCTATAATCCTACTCATCCTTGTCTGACTATTGCGATCATTCCATCCACCTATCACTATCCAAGTCCTCATTGTATATTTTCTCCCACCTACCCTATGTTGTATGTTGTTGAGAATTAGATGAGTTGGATTACTATCCTAATTCTTGAGCTTCATTTTTTTGTTCTAGATGTTTCCTATGAATCTTATACAAGCAATACATTATGAATATCTTACAAGTAGGCTTTTTCTTGACATTATAAGCTATATATATTATACCTAGTGTATATATCGCATGTCTTGTACCTAAGGTTGGTCTTCAATCCCCATCTAGGTTCACCCTTGTAAATATTGGTTGTTTGGGTCCCATCGTAGTCATGACTATGTCCCCAATCAAGCTTGTACCTAAAAAAAATCCATTAGCTCCCTAGAATTGCAAATGTCTTGATTATTTATTGTCAACAAAATCCTATAGTTACCTAACCACTATTGGTCGTTGTAGGATACATCATTCCTCAAAACAAACCACATCAACTCATCTATCATCCCTATAGAAAAAGGTACTCGAGATGTTTGTTAGTTTTTTGGTGCTTTTGGATCTGTGTTTATCTTTCATTTGGGCTTCCTAATTCACCTCCTCATAGTTCTCATGATCCATTATATCATGGTATGCTTTGAATGGTGAAAATAGGGGCATGATCAGTGTTTTTGTTTGTTGTGTCTGCTTGGTTGCCTCAAATAGTATCCACCAAGATCCTCTAGGTTCTCAAGTTATATGAGGGTGTTTCTCTTATTTGTGCTTTTCTGTCATTATATCCACCAAATCCCTTTGCGACTTTGTGATATGTTGGACTAACCTTTTGTTTACTTTGTTATTCCTATGCTTGTGATATAAATTCACCTTGGTTCTTTATACCCTAGTGCATAATATCCCATGCTAAATCAAATTAAATTCTCACTACATGGAAATTTTTATACGACACTAAATTTCTCAAAAATCCCCATCACTCTACCCATCCTATTTATCCATCATCCTACCATTATACCCTATCATGATTCCTTTCCTAATCCAAGATTTGGAATGTGAAAATATGTGCCATCATTATTTTATTCTATCTAGGTTTGGGTTTTCTAATTGATGTACCATAGTTTCACCCATGCACTACTTACTATATATCCATTTAATAGTTTTCATACTCATTTTAGGTGCATTAAGTTATTTAGTATTTTTTATTTGAATAATCTTTAATCATTTTCATAACCATTTTAGGTACATTAAGTTGTTTAGTATTTTTTATTCTAAGCATCTTTAATCATTTTCATAATAACTAAGTTAGGTACATTAAGTTGTTTAGGATTTGTTATTCTAAGCATATTTCATCATTTTCATAATAATTTTAGTTGCAATAACTTAGGATTTGTTATTATAAGCATCTTTAATCATTTTCATAATCATTTTAATTGCATTAAGTTGTTTGGAATTTTTTATTCTAAGCATATTTGTATGGTTGCATGTACAAATTTGTATATTTGTTTAGGTTCATTCCTATCTTATTTAATAATTTAGTTTCTTTTAATCACATTAGGAATAATATAGATTTTTAGTCTATATTATCCTTTTCATTGCATTATCATTTTTCTTCATTAAGTTGAGGCATTTTATCATTGGTCTCATTATTAGGTGAATTTGTATTATCCATTATATATTAGGTACATTTAAGATTTTATAATATGTATCCATAATTCTCACATGTCCATAATCATTACGTATCATTAACAAAGTAAATCCAAACATCATAATTAGATATCATATGCATATTCATACATCCATATTGCATCATACATGTTAGAATAATCATAATACCATCATCACATAGACGCACATCCTGCATCACAAATTTTTGGTACAATTTAAGTATCCAAGTCATGTGATATCCAAATTCATAATCAAAGAATAATGCACATCATATAGCATCACAATCATAATCCACGTCACATAAAATCCTCAATCAATCATATATACATGATGTATACATTATAAGAAATATCCATCACAATGAATTTCCAATATATATATAATCAATGTCCATATATAAATCATAATAAATTACATCAAATTCCATAATCATATATGTACAATCAAATATCTGTCTATACATCTACATCATAATATACAAATCCTTATAAATCAGTCCAAAATCCAACCATACCCATTATATGACTAGTTTCCATTGGTTTCATCTGAGTGTGTCGAGGAGGTTGGCACTCCCCGTAACACTGTAAGCCCTCCCCCTCCTCTTGCTCCTCCAACCCCTAGTGGTGGTGGTGGTCTCATTGATCCACTACTCACTGATCCTAATCATGTCAATTGTGATCCACTCCTCAATCCCCTTTCTTGGGAGAAACTTAGTGCTCTTTTTGTGGCTACAGAAAATATCTCATACATGGTCCTATAGTACCAGGCCTCTCAACTGACCCTTACTAATTATAGGGCGAACTCTATCACCCTAGGTCCTCCACCCTATTCCCTCATTGCATCTCACTTCTAGCAATAATAGTCTCTATCACTCTGTAGCCTCATCCTATCTAGCTCCCAAGAATCTCTCACTAATGTCAAACCATCCTTCTCTACGACGACGATAACTAAATCCCCTTGCACCTGCTCTAATAACCCTTATAGCTTGGCTATGGATAGTCATGTCTTTAGATCCTCCTCCCAGTCACATTCTTATCTCCTATGTGGAGGGGTCACATCCTCCAAATGGGGCATGGTCAATGACCTATCCTAATCCCCCTCCACATCCATCCTATCTCCCCCTCTCTTATCCCCTCCCCTCACTACATGTTTTCATCACCTCCTCCTCCACAGTATCCTTTGAGATGATGTCCCCCTACCTCCTACTCCATCCAATCCTCCCCCACCTCACTCTTTTGGAATCCTAAATGAATGACTACATTCTTCCCACTATTGTTGCTTTTGGTATCTATGACATTGGTACGGTCTTGTGTTGCACCCACCATGTTGCATATCGATCTATCACACCAAGCTCATCAACCTTTCTCGACATGTCCCATAATTATTTCTCCACAAAACTCCATGAATTTTCTAATATTTTTGGGTCTATCTATGCCTCCACTTTCCAACCTCTTTGGAAAACCTCACAAAAACATGAGGCCCCTCTAATAGGTCTTGCATCACCTTAAACTATCATGTCACCCGATTCGAGTAGTACCTCTCTATGAGATAGAAATATCTCCCTATGATATATCATGCACTAAATATATACTATACATACTACTTATCCTCATCCCACACTCCATCGACCCTGTATGACCTCCATACAATGTCCTCATCATCTAGGTTTACAAAGAGTCTCCTCTAGTACACCATACTCTAAACCTCCCGATCATGAGATCATCTTCCACCTGCTTTATCCTCTTCCCAATTGGACAGCCCACCATGATATGATCTTAGGCCCACAACTATAATATGGTGATGTGGGTTAGGCTCTACATGCCTCTATAGCATAGCAAATGCATATCTTTGTATAACTACACTAGTAGACATGACCCCTACATATACCTCTTCTATCGATCCATCATATCAAAAACCACCTCTCCTAGTGTCAAAATAAAAAATAGATCACTCTAGTCAGGTAACAATACTCCACTAATCAAACTTGATAAATATAATTATGCCACTCTAAGCATCAACTATATACACTTGCCAATATCTAAAGGCTTCCCCCTTTCTGGAGACATCAGTGCATTGAAACAACCTTTACAAGAGTGTCAACACTACCACACTTGACGCCAACACCCTCAACCTCTCAATTGGTAGCTGCAAGATCCTCCACATTTCCTCCAACATCATCCTCATCTCCCTTATGGGGAGATGGAATGTGCTCATCTCAAACCTCCATCAATCTACTAAGGAGTTCAGTAATGGTCATTGGGCATGGATAGCCAACATCCATTCTACATACCCCAGTCCACATGTATCCAAATATTCTTAATCACCATCTTGAAACTATTTCATAAGCTACAAGATGACCAATATCCTCTCTTGAGTCTTTAAACTCGAGAATGTGTGCATTCATCACACCCATGTCAGTCTTTCTGGTCTAGTCTAAATTTGTGTTTTTCTCTAGTTCTTTCATTTTATCTAGCATCCCTTTTGGTGGATTCACCCATCCATAGGCCACATCCACCCCTTTAGGAAGAACCACCCCTTTTTGATGCATCTTTCTATGTTTGGTGGATCTACCTCTTTCTCTAAAGAACCACTCATTTTGGCATGCAACCACCCCCATTTTGTTGCATCGACCTCTATTTTCTAGTTCCACCTCTTTCCCCATGTAACCACCCTTTTTGGCACAAAACCACCCCCTTTTTAGTGCATCTTCCCCTATTTTTTGGATCCACCTCTTTTCCAATTGAACCACCCATTTTGGTGCAAAACCACTCATTTTTCATGAATCTACCCATTTCCTAGCGTATCTTCCCATTTTGGCATGGAACCAAGTTTCTTCTAGTGCATCCACCTATTCATTGTGGATCTACCATTTCCCTCATGGATCTGCCCATTTTGGCATATATCCACCCATATTTAAGTAGATCCACTCTAAATTTTATGCATCTTCCCATTTCCTAACATATTCACCCATTTGTTGGCAGATCTACCCAATTAGGTTGGCTAGATCCACCCCACATTTTTTTCTACCCTTAATAAAAGCTTAAAAAAAAGAACTAGGTAATTTTTGAGTTGGCATACATGTCTGCCTTGATCCCTTCATCATCCTACCACCCTCACTCAGTCCACTTAGTGCACTGTATTTGGTACATTTTCCATTTTCTCACACATACTCTCATCAATTATTTTCTAGTTTGCTACAATTATTAGGTTAAAATGAGTAGTAATTACCCTCTAATTACTATTTATGTTGTCCTAATTATTGCATTTTCTCTCAATTCTTCTTTGTAGCTCCATTTTCTTTTGTTCCTTTACCCTCCATACCCCATTTTCCCTCATGGATCATCTTTCAAGGTCATTTTCACCTTTCAATAGGATTCTCAAGTCCCCTTTCTCCTGAACACTATCTTGAGGGGGCATCACCCATCCATGCTATTTTTCTTCTGCCTCCTCGGTATTGGGGAATCTTGTTATCTAGTCCTTTCATTGTTTTGGCTATATTTTATTGTAAGAGAGGGGGACCACTGCATGCAAGACCCCAGGTCATAGAGGGTCAAGACATGAGAGGTTTCCCTAACTTACCTCAGCTAAGTGTAACGTTAGGAAATGCGAGGCGAGAATACCGATGACCTTGAGGCCTCTTAGTTACTCTGTAGAGCTAAAACATAGGAACCCAAAACACAAGAATGGGCTAGGCAAGTCAATTTTTAGGTCTAACACTATACCTCAGAAAGCTATCTATTTGATGACAAAAGCGCAGTCTCTGGATGTCAGCGTGACACATTGGTGTCTCAAAAGTGCGCTGGTGTCCGTACAACCAGACAACAGTGAAGGTGAGGTCAAACCAAAAAAACTAGCTAATGGATCAGCTGACTAACTAAAGGGCTAGAATGATGTGATTAAGTAAATGAAATACTCTCTACTATTATAAAGAAAATATACAAGAGTGAAGAGAGTAAGGAGGATCTCACCAAGGAATTCGTTCGCCAGTTGATCCCTCGAAAAGCATGTACTCCTACACACAGAAAGAGAGGAGAATGTTGGGTGATTGTATAGGGGTCTGCCTCAATCAGAGCCCTGTTTAGGTGTTCCCACCTCCATGGAAAGGCTAGGAAATAAGATAAAGGAAAGTAATACAATGAAGAGAAAAAGAGCACTAGAAAATAGTAAAGTGCTAACTCAACCAAATGATAGAGGAGAGGAGAGGGAAGCTTACCACCTCCACCAAGAGTACTCAAGGGTGCTTGGGGGAAAAAATGAGAGAAACTCAAGATTTTTCTACAATAGCGTGGTCCCAAACTTTCTCTACCGACATGATGGAGTGTTGCTTTGCTGCTATGGAATGCAAGAATGTTGTTTGAAGCTTGGAGTGGATGTAAAAGAGTTTGTGGAAGCTTTAGAATGAGGTCCAGAAGTTGTGAAGAATATGAAATGCTTGTTCAAGAGATGAATATGAAGGAGTGAAAATAAACGACCATATTTGGGTTGGTCGGCCGAAGGGGGCATTACAACTTCACCTCCAATGAGAAGAGTAACGCCTCTATAGGTTCAATCGTAGGAATCTTCTAGGGATTTAAGTGTGCCGCGTGGACGTTTGCATGCCGCGTGAGCATCCCCAACAGAAACGCCTCAATCGATGCTCAAAATAGGCACCAAGTGGGATGCAAGCAGTGGGCTTAGGTGGAATTAAGCCTCCAAACTTAGTTTTCTAAGGTGGATAAAGAAAAAAAGGGGATTTGCATATGGGGTGAAAATTCAGTCTTATACATTTTTCCCCCACTTTAATGAGCACAAATACTGATGAGTGCTTGGTAAAGTAGATCAAGAAAGATTAAGGTTAGAAATGTATACTTGAACCATCAAGGAAGTAGACCACGATTTGGTGAACTTGAAGGTTTAGGGAAAACAAAGGACTTCATAGCTGCTCGAAAGTATGAAGTTAGAAAAACAAAGCATCTTACAGGCCCACAAACTTGCAAGGAGGCAACCCCCAAGATCTCTTGCATGAAGGAAGTCCCATGAAGTAAGCACCTTACAAATCTACAAATCTATAAGGAAGGTATCCTCCAAGATCTCTCACATGAAGGAAAATGAGAAAGCACCTTACAAACCCACAACCTGTAAGGAAGGTATCCTCTAAGATCTCTCACATGAAGGAAACTGAGAAAGTGCCTTATAGACTCGCAAACCTGCAAGGATGGTGTCCTCCAAGATCTCTCACATGAAGGAAACCCAAAGGAAGTGGACTTCGCAAAGTCAAGAAGTGGTGACATGTCTACCCACAAATAGAATATGTCAAAAGTGACCATGTAGGAAAATAAACTGACAATCACACAAATCATCAATAAGTAAGACTTTCAAAGCCGTCCCTCGAGAATCCGGCATGAAAAAGAGGGGTCCACTCAAGGGACATGTTGTTCAAAAGGTGAGGTCTAGTTAGGCTTCCCCCAAGCTAGACACAAAAAGGAAAATGGAATAAGTCTAGTCAGGCTGCCTCCAGGCTTAGACGTGAAGGAATCCATTCGGGATAAAGACTTTCAAAGAAGGGTCCCTTGGGAACCCTCTTTGAGAAAGAGGGAGGTTCCGCTCAAGGGACACACAGTTCAAAAATAGTTGTTCTTCTTAGAGTGATTCGTCATCAAGGAATCCTTTCGAAAGATGTTCACTTCATCAAGGAATTCGAAAGGAAGGATATTCCCCCATGTGAGGGGAAATAAAAGTTGTTCCCACTTCGGAGGAAGGTCCTCAAGCCATTTCTTTATGAACCCATGATGAAGGAAACACATTATGTTAGGGTTCCAAGTTGAGAATGCGATTGTAAGGAAAATTTTGTGAAAACTCTCAAGAGAAGATTCATTGACAATGAATGTGTTTTCTAAAAGTCGAAGTGTTAAAGAAAGGCGTTGTCACACATGAAAGAGACAACTCAAGCAAAGAAGAGAAAAATATAAATAAAACAAAAAGAGAGAAACACAAACAAAGGACACAGGGGTAACCTAATATTTCGGGGTCAAAACTGCTCATAAATATATATATGTATGTATAATAATAGTATATAAATGAACTATCATCAACCCCCTACTATATCAGGCCATGTGAAGAATGCACAAGAAGACAAAATAAAAAATAAAAAATTAGGTCAACATTGAAGGGGAGCCTAAATGCCCCCAATGCTTTGTATCGTCCCTAATTTATCAAAAATCAAGCAAAAACATGGAAGAATGATGATATAAAATAAGGAGGTTTACAACACAAAAAAAACACTTGTATCCAAGCACTAATGGGGGTGATGAGGGCCATCTAGGAACACATAGCACAAGCATAGGGGAACACATCAAAAAATACATGCACACACACATAAGATGAAGAAAAGGGGCCTCCTCCTAATATTGATCGGTGAAGGGGTCATCCGCTTCCCAATCTAAATCCTCATAAGGGGAAGGAGGATGAGATTGCAATGGTATGATGTGAAGAGGAGTTGCATTCGACCCTCCCGCAACAAGGGCTAAGGAAGAGGGCCCCTTGAGGTCCTCTTCATCGAGCTTTTGTGGAGTTAAGGTCAACGATTTTGCGAAGATTGCTAATAGGGCAAGACCTCCTCCATGGAATTAAACATACACCCCATAGGAGCATGGTTTCTAACCTCAGTGGATGGGATAGGTTGTTCCTGAGGTTCACCGCTACGCTCGCTGAATGACTCGGGAATGATGACAAATTCAGGGGAAGCTGAGACTGGTTCTATTATTAGGATAGAACAAGTCAATGCAGGGCCGCCATGTGGAGAAGGCAGGGTCCTCCTATGTTCTCCTTTCCTAGAGGGACCATCCTTGGCCTCCCATTTCGCCAAAGGAGATGAACTCCCCACGGACAAGGCCAAAGGCGTGGAGGAAGAGGAGGAAAGAACCGCAGTGGATACAACTGAAGTATTGATCATATCCATGGGCTTCAAGAAGGGCTAGATATCTAGAATGAACATCAGCAGAGGCGGCTCCACTGAAGGAGCATTGAACACCTATACCTTGTTAGGGTTAGATATTCGTACTCACAATAGCAGCCAGAAGTAGTATGCAACTTGATTGACAAGAAGTAGAAGGAAGGGAGGAAAAAGATGCTACAGGAGGCCCTAAAGGAGGGGCAACCATTTCTTCCTCCTTTTGCATGGTGTCCTACTCAGTTAGGAGAGCCTTTCGCTAGTGCTTGCGTTCACATGAAAGGTAGTTTCTACGGCTCTTGGAGTTAGAGGTTGGGGTTTACAAAGAGACGAGAGGTTCCTGCTCAGCCATAGGAATGTCCACTATGGTCATTTCTAGTAGAGGGGCATGTTTCTACATGGGAGTATGGGGAATAGGCTGAGGAGCAATAGGCAGAGTCGATTCAAGAGCCTTGACAGTGGGCCTCTTTTCACTCACTGCCTTATAAGCAGGAGCGGTAGGAGGTTGTAGATCAAATTCTCTATGAGAATCTTTCTTTCTACCATATAATTAGTACCATGGTCTATGGTATTCATTAGGGAGGTCCGCAATCCTGAGTTTGGGCCTACACCAAGGAAGAATCATCAGACTCAGTGGGTAGCCACCAGACTAGTTCATCCAATACTCTTCCTAAGAAGGGGGAGAGGATGAGGCAGTCTAGGAGGAGGTAGTCTTCTCTTTGCCTTTACAGGAAGGAGAGGGAGCCAACATGGGCTTCTCCTTCTCTTTTAGAGAAGGAATAGTAGTTGGTGCAAGCTTCTTCTTCTCTTCTTGGGAAGAGAAGGCAATCGATTGTTCTATCATGGGAAGGGTCAGCTTTGGTTCCCCTTTGCCCCCAGTTTTATACTTCACATAGTTCTTGTAAAGCAGGTCCATTCTTAGATGAAGCAGATTGACCAAGGAGGGCCAAAAGTGATCCAACGAATATCCACCATGGGACACCAAGGGCTAGTATCTGGTGTCATGCACTATGTGCATGACACCTTCATGAGAGAACTTAAAAAACTTGTGAATAAGGGAGGTTATTCCATTCATGGAGGTGAGACAGGGTATGCCTAGCTTCAACCTGAATAGATCTAACTTCGTGATAACATCGAAGACTCTATCGATAGCCCTAGGTCCAACTAGGATGAAAAAAGTGATCGAGCCATAAGGTTTAAGGAACATACCATTGTGTGTACAGATGGTAGATTTCGTTTCTTCATGTTTTCCTTCTGTAATGAATTTAATACTAATATCTCCTCAGTGATAACATTCACATGGCTCACTGGGTCTATCAAGACTCCTGTCACAATGTTACCATTGACACGAGCGAGAATGTAGAGAGGCAAAGGTTTGTTGTTTAAGGGTAAATCCTATGATGTGAATGTAATGTCCAAAAAACTAGGTGCAGGTGGAACAGTGGAAGTCACTGTGACCATATTAACATAGGCCTCGAGTTGTGTAACAAAATCAATGGGATCAATAATCATGTTAGTAGAGTGTGATGGAAACGGGTCTGTGTATATCTACAATTCACTATTAGCCTTCTCCATTGATTTGTTAGCATTTCGTTTGTTCCCATTGAGATGAATGGTACCATCCTTGATGCAGTCTTGTATTTCATGATGCAACCACATATAGCATTCGGTATCATGTCCATTAACAAAATGATACTGGAAATAAGTGCTCACATCATATCAATTAGGGTAAGGTTCTTTAACAGGATTAGGAGTCAGTAAAGTTATGATCTTATCCTTCCACAACTTCTGTAAGATAGAGATATAATATTTTGATAACTTTGTGAAATTTCGGTTGCATTTGAGGCCATTGTCATTAGCAGTGGCTAATACATTCACAATGGCTTTACCTTTCCTAAAGATTGATACAATGGACTTCCCTTCAAAACATGAGTGTGAGGAGGACCCCCTGAACTGAGCAATCGTCTGCTGGTATTCTTGTAAGGGGGTGCTGTCATAATAGTGGTTTACAATTCCTGAGAGGAATGAATTTTAGCTGAAATCACATATTTTTAGAAATATAATGATTTAAGCCTTAAAAAGTTCCATTTTAAGGATTCCAATCAAAGAGGGTTTGATAAAATCACCTTAGATCAAACCCCCTTGGATAGAACCTCACTAGTTTAAACCATACCTATAAATGCGTCTCCTTTACACCTATCAAAATGCTGATAAAAAATCACTTTTGATTTAGCTTTTGGGGGATCAAATGAATTCATTTAAAATTTATTTTAAATGATTATGGTATTCCTCAGAACAAGCTATCTAATGAATATAATTTTAATATGTTTTGGTTTTGTTATGTATTTGTTTTTTAAGTTTTATTAAACATAGGTTTTTCATTGAAAATGAATTTATTTGTTCTTCACATGTGGAAAAATAGAAGATTATCAAAAAAAAAAAGAAAAATATGAGTGCACCAGATATTGAAGTCCTTGATCCAAAAAAAAAATTAAATTAAGTTTTGGCATATACAAAAGTTCGTGATACGGTCGCGTTATTAATGCGAATTGTAATTTGTTTGACTTTGAAACTTGATTAAGGAAAAATATTCAATAAAAACTATCTAATCAAGTGGAAGCACTAGATATCAGAGTTACAAATCTAAATTTGAAAGAATTAGAATTTTATCCTTCATGGAAAAAAAGTTATGCATTATACGGTGCATCACTTTTTAAAAATGTTGTTTTTGAAAAAAACAATTTTCATGGGAGATGGAAAAAGAAGTGCAATTTGATTCCAAAAATTTTGAAAAAAATATTTTTAGAATCTACAGACAAAATTTGATGAGACTCTAGTTTGTACCATCTTCAAATTCCTCACAGTTTAGCCGCTATAGGTGCCCAAATGTGAAGATTTAGTTAAAAATAATAATTTCAGTGTCTAGTTTGGCCAAAAATTGTAAACTACTATTATGGGATCACCCAAGGTCGCACACAAGTGTGCGAAAGAAGGGTATTTCATAAGGGAAAACTTCTCTTTCCAAGGCCTTTGTAATTTCCCTATGAACACCTTCTACATGTCAGAATCGAGTAGCTGATATGATATTTGTGAAAGGAGCCCTTGATAACGCACTATGAAAGTAGTGATCTTTTCATTATGTCCTTGTTTACATTGGACGAGATCTGAAAAGGTCATCTTCGGCTTGATGTTTTCTTGGAACTGTCTAAGGAATTGATATAGAAGTTGATCAAATAAAAAGATAGAGTTGTCAGGAAAGGAACAGTACCACTCAAGTACCGTATCCTTGAGAGATTGAGGAAACAGTTTAGCCATCAATGCGACATGATGGAAGAAGTTAGTGTAAAGGGTGTTAAAGGCAGACACATGTGTTTGTGGATCTCCCTTACCACCAAAATTTTAAAATTTAGGGATCTCCATTCCTTGAGGGAAAGGAGTGTTCAAGATGAAAACCGACAATGGGCTATGCAGAAGAAGGGCTGGGAGACAGGCTAGGTAGAGGCTTGGGAAAGACTCACCAACTGGCTCTGCTTCTTATTGATATTCTAAAGGAGAGTGTTCAAAATAGGTTCATTAGAAGATAGAGGGCTAGAGGGTCCTTCTCTAGAACCACTCCCAAGGCCTTCTCTGAAACCACCATCAGAGTGACCTCCGCTAGAACCACCACCACAGCTAGTGCTGCTAGTAGGGCCTCCGCTAGAACCACCACCATGTCCTCCACCAGACCCACCTCCATCGGCACCATGTCCATTATCGAATCCACCCCCATTACCAAATCCTCCACCACTCATCCCGCCAAAACCTCCACCACTAGAAATGATAGGAGGGATGAAACTGAAGCCCAAGGGGACTCTATTTACTCTGATAGTTTGAGGTTGTTTAGAAGGGATACTGATAGAAGGGATTGCATCAGCCATATAGAAAAATGTGGGAGGCATTGATACCCCTAACTATCCTTCATGTTCTCTGAAGGTGACTCCTTGTGCAAAGCTAGGGTTGTTCGAAGGAGCACATTCTTTGGAAAGACCAAGGAGGCTAGTTAGAAGTTCAATGCCTATTCAATCCTTACACATCATATGTTTTAATTCACTGAAAACCTAAGTGGCTCTAGCCATCTTCGGGTTTCTTTCCAAGTGGTTCTCTAAATTTCCCAATCCCTTAGTAAGAGAGGCAATGTGTTCCGCAGTATTTGAATGACCTCATGCTCATCCACCGATGATGGCATAGGAGACATAGGGGGAGTGGGAATGTGATCAGTTTCATCAGTGAATCCCATCTCATTCCTTGATAACTGCTTCTGTGCAACCAAACTAATGGAGGGAGTGGAGAAAAGGCCCATAGAGAGACCAATCAAGACCTTCATCCTCTCCATTGGGAGGTATCGTACACTTCTCCTAAGGGTATGCTCAAAAGTTGTGGACTAGGGTGTGATGCTCATAAACCTTCACAACACTCAGGGACACAATAGTCACAAAGTATATCAAAGAGAATTCAACACCAACGGATAAATAAACATTGGTTCATGTCGAGTTCACCAAAAATGTAAGAGAGGGGGACCATTGCATGCAAGACCCCAAGTCATAGAGGGTCAAGACACGAGAGGCTGCCCTAACTTACCCCAGCTAAGTGTAATGTTAGGAAGTGCAAGGCGAGAATAACAAGGACCGTGAGGCCTCTCAGCTACTTTGCAAACCTGAAACACAGGAAGGGGCTAGGTGAGCCAATTTTTAGGTCTAACACTACACCTCAGAAAGCTCTCTGTTTGAGGATGAAAGCACAATCTTTGGACATCAGCATGATGTGTTGGCATCTCAAAACTGCATTGGCATCCATACGACTAGACAACAGTGAAGGCACGGTAAAACCAACAAAACTAGTTAACAATCTAGTTGACTAACTAAAGGGCCATAATGATGTGATTAAGTAAATGAAATACTCTCTAATATTATAAAGCAAATATACAAGAGTGAAGAGAGTAAGGAGGATCTCACCAAGGAATTTGTTCACTAGTTGATCCCTCGAAAAGAACGTACTCCTACACATAGAAAGAGAGGAGAATGTTGGGTGGTTGTATAGGGGTCTACCTCAGTCAGACTCCTGTTTAGGTGTTCCCACCTCCATGGAAAACCTAGGATATGAGATAAAGGAAAGTAATACAATGAAGAGAAAAAGAGCACTACAAACCAAATGGTAGAGGAGAGGAGAGGGAAGCTTACCACCTCCACCAAGAGCACTCAAGGCTGCTTGGGGGAGAAAATGAGAGTAAATCAAGTCTCTACTGCAATAGGGTGGTCCCAAAATTTCTCTACCAACATGATGGAGTGTTGCTTTGCTGCTATGGAATGCAAGAATGTTGTTTCAAGCTTGGAGTGGATGCAAAAGAGTGTGTTGAAGCTTTAGAATGAGGTCCAGAAGTTGTGAAGAAGATGAAATTCTTGTTCAAGAGATGGATATGAAGGAGTGAAGAGAAATGACCATATTTAGGTCGATCAGCCGAAGGGAGAGTTACAACTTCACCTCTGCAGGTTCAGCCATAGGAATCTACCAGGGATGTAAGTGCGCCATGTAGATGTTTGTGCATTGCGTGGGCGTCCCTGATAGAAACGCCTCCACCAACGCTCAAAACAGGCGCAAAGTGAGATGCAAACAATGGGATTAGGTGGAATTAAGCCTCCAAACTCAATTTTCTAAGGTGGATAAAGGAAAAAAGGGGATTTGTACATGGGGTACAAATTCACTCTTATACTTTTTTTTTTTTGAAACATATTTATTTTAATGCTATTTTGAAGAGGGGGAAATGTACACACATAAAATTGATCACTATCGTTTGGTAAATTTTATCCTATTTATCGTCCATATCCCCTTTCATCTATTAAATTAAATAATTATCCTTATTTATTTAATTTAATTTCCATTTACCAATCCTTTGTGTTAATTAAATAATGTTATGTTATTTGATTAATATTTCCTACCTCTATTGTTATCCTAAATCTATTTCCTCTATTTACTCCAAAGTCTAACCTTAGGTAAATAATTATTTACCCAACCTTATTCCTTTTATTCCAAAAATTAAATAAATAATTATTTATTTATTTAAATCCTCTCACATGTCACATCCTTCATCATTTTCTATCATCCCCTAATCCTAATCCTAATCCCTTCACTAATCATGTGCACACACTTAATTAGTGATTAAGAGGTGTCATATCCTCCATATTCTCCCACTTGCCCTAACCTTAATACTAATCTCTACCTAACCCTCCTCCAAGTAGTTTCACATTAGGAAAGGTCTAATCTCTTTCCATTTATTGCACATCTACCTAGTACTTCCTCTCATTAATATTTCCCCTCTTGGAAAAGACCCTATGTCCTTTTGGCACACAGGTTTTTCTTCCAAAAGTACCCAAAAGGAATTTTTAATTTCTTTATTCCTTTCCATCCCATACCTTGGGAATGTTGGAAAAGGAAGACCTTTGTGACAAATATATTCCCCATCTCCCAAGGTACCTTCCAAGTACCAATCTCCCTCTCAAGCTTTCTCATTGTGACACTTTTCACAATCTTGAGACTTGAGATATCATCCCCCTATCATTCATTCTACTCTTGCCACTTGGAATCATCTCTTTCCTTGAGATATCATATCCATTCTCCACCCTTGACCTTCTAAAGAACTCATCCTATCCATCCATCTTATATCTTCTCTCCTCATATACACAACACTTAGCCATTTTCATCATATCATGTAACCTTGAGAAATTTAGCATTGTTATTCCACCACAATTGAGTGAGAACACATAAAATTGTCATATTTGGAAAATATACACATTGAGGGCTTTGACATTTGTGAATTTCATTGAAATTCACCAAGTTGTGAGTTTTGTAGTCCTAATCCAATTGTTGCTTTATTTTTGTGTGCTTTGAGTGATTTTCTTGGTAATTTCATTTATTTTGAACTCCATTTTCATTGCACACATTTTTTTTTTCTCTCTATGGATGGTAAATGAAAAATTGAGAATAATTTTGAAGGAGTTCTAGTAAGGAAAATTGTGCAACCTTGATGATTACAACAAATTGTAGAGGAATCACTAAGAGTAAAGGAGAAGTAAAATCATCTTTTCAAACTCATTTTAGATGCAACTCACAAAATATGTAATCAATGGCCTTGAACCATCAGTTGAAATAGTGAAGACCATTGTATTTTTCAATACTATCAAATTATTTTTTTGACAAAAAGATTAAAAAAATTAAAAAATTGAAAAATAAAAAAATCCTTACATTGTGTTTGTAGGTGATTTATTTTCAATTTCTAACATTTTTGTTATCATAGGTAGTTGTAGATCTAAGTCACAATTCAAAAAAATAAGCATTTGTTTCTAGCACTTTTTGTGAGTAGAATGTTTGTTAGAGAATTATTTACAAACTATTAACTTGTTTCATGTAACTTTTCTTTCCATTTACTTCAATTTAAAAATATCACACATTTGTTTTTTGGTAGTTAAAATTAACCTTTTTTTCCATAATAGTTGTCTTTTGATGGTTGGATTCAAATATTCTCTCCACTCATAAATTTTAGGTGATCTTGAGGATAAAGAATCATTTAATTCACTCTTCTTTATTTTTAATTTTAGTACACCTACATTGGGATTTCATCACCTAGTAGGATGACTTCAATCTTCATTTTTTGGAGGGGTATATAAGATTTATAGAGAATTGAAAGTGTAGACACTTAAATAGTCTTGATCGATATTACACATTTGAATCTGATTAATTAACATCATTTCTTCCTAAATCACTTCTGTTCAACCATTTAATTAAATAATATTTATTATTTAGTTAATTTCATCAATTTATACTATTAATCAATAATTAAATTTATTGAATTAATTAATTCTTTGTTTACTAATGTTCACCCCATTTAATTAAATAAATCAAATTATTTAATTAAAATCCCTAAAGTCCTCTCATTTGATTAAATAAATCTAAATTATTTAAACAAATGTCACAAACCCCTAACCCACTCAAGTTGATTAATTCTTAATTAATTAACTTTAATGTAGCACCCCTCTGATTTTCTTATATTTTCAGACAATGCTTTTACTTTGATAGACCATGATACTATGTTGTTATTTGATCACTGGGATTGGAGCGATGATGGTTTTTATATTGTGATGTGATGGTACACTTTATAAATGCTTATGGATTATGACATACTTTCTGGTTAACATAGTTGATTATTTGAGTTGATACTGATATATGCTCATCTATAGTTAATTGATGTTTTAGTTTCATCAGTTTTGATGTGACACTATATTGGTGAAGGGAACGAGATTGCATCACTCGCTTGCGAGCAACTTGCGATTCTGTGATTTTCTCTTCACGGTGTGTTTGATTCATGATTTATATATGTACGACATATGTTTTGGTTGCAGGATTGCAGGTACAAGACATCGACTCCACCTGGATTCATAGGTTTGAGCGTATCCATTGCCCAACGATATAGTTGATTGGGAGAGAGTAATGGGGTTTCCTTGTCAAGCCACAACCCTAGTAATAGTGTGTCATCAGTCCTTGTTTCGGTATGTTGAGTTGTAATGTTGTCCCTACTTTACTTGTCATTTATTTATTTTGCAAGGTATGTTCTGTGGAAAATTAATGTTAATTAATATTTTTTTTTTAGTGATTATTTAATTAATTTTGATTAATGTTGTTAGAAGCTTTATATTTGATTTAATTAATTAAATTAAATTTATTTTGTAAAGTGATTTAATCTTTGAGATTAAATTTATTTTATAAAGTGATTAAACTGATTAGATTAAATTTAATTAGAGATTAACATGTTAATTTTGAATTATTAAATGCATAAATATCTTGTAATTATCTTAAAGGAAATATCTGTGATTTGGTTGAAAATATATTTTATTTGTGACATGTGTTAGAAAAATTAAACATTATTATTGGGAATTAATTCTCAAAGAGAATAATTGCATTAACGGAAAGAGGAAAAATGCTATTTCATAGCAATGAGAAAATATATTTTTTAAAAAGAGGTTGTTGAAAAATTGGAAAAAAAAAGTTCTCGGGAAATTTTGGCTCTGGTTTTGTTTTTTTATCTTTCTGGAGAAGTGGATAATTTGGAAGAAACTTTGGTAAATTAGAATCTGAAGGTGAAGCTCTACTTCAAACATCTTTTCCTCAAGCATCTGGAAACAGGTTCTTTAAATTATTTTTATGCAAATTGGAAAGATTGCTTGTACAAGAAGAATATGTTATCTGTGTAGAAGCTTTAATATATTTTGTAAATTTGAAAGATTGCCGTGTTTGGAAAATTGTTGTGAAAGCTTAGAGCTTCTATAGAAATTTTTTTAAGCTTTGATTTGTTTGGAATTGGAAAATTTCCGTAAAAGCTTTAGAGTCTCTGTAGGAATTGTTTCTAAGACAATAGAAGTCTCGAAGGGAAAACAATAGAAGATTTGGAAAATCTCTGTAGGAATGGATTTAAAATCTTCTTGTCAAAATTGTGGAAAATCTTGTTTGTATGGGAAAAGGTCTTCCTATAGAGGATTATTGTTTTGTTTTTTTTTCCCAATTAGTTTTATTTGGCTACAAAATTGAAAACCTCAGGTAAAAATTTGAAAACATCCTTCTGTAGGAAAAAATTGTAAAAAAAATTGCTTCTCTGGAAATTTTTTGTAAAAACCCCCTGTAGAAAACTTTTGTTAAAAAAAAATTGTTCTTCTCGAGCAATCATTCTAATTTATTTTTATATATATCTAAATATAAGCATATTTGATTATAAAAATCCCTATTAAAAATTGCACTCAAAGGAAACTTGGATTGAATTTCTGTATGACGTTTTTATTTTAATAAATCACAGGAAAAAAAATAATTTTTTTAATAAGAATTGAATGCATATGGGGTAGGTTGGGGCTGTCCCCAGGGCCACCACCCCATAGGGAGGTAGACTATGGAGGCAGCGCCAACGTTTCCTTCACAGGCTGTGCGCCCCATATGAGGAGCCAAATGTGTATACAACCCAACACAACCAGCCATTAAACTTTTGTCCGCCTTTTTAATACATGCAACTTGATTTTATATATATATTATATATATAATATGCATGTAAATGCATATATGTATATGAATAAATATATATTTATATATATGTATATACATATATATGTATATACATATATATGTATATACATATATATGTATATACATATATATGTTTAATATTGTTTGAAAATTTTAAATTAATATTTAAATTTATATATATATATATATATATATTTATATTTAAAATGAATTAATAGGTGCATGCAAAAGCACAAGTTAGTTATTTTAAAATAAAATGTTTTAAAAGAGGAAATTCAACTTCTATATAGTTGAAATTGGGAAATTGATTTAAAACAAATAGATTTAATTTCTTTATTCTCTATAAGTGAAATTGTAATAAGCTAGTTTATTTGGGCAATGTGTTATTGCTTTTTCTTGAAATGGAGAATAGATTTAGGAAGTTCTAATGGTAGTTTTATTACTAACTTGAATTACTTATTTAATTATGATTTCTTCTATTCATGTTGTTGGGGAAATTGGTTAGTTGTGTATGTAAGCCTTCCAGATGATGTTATTTTATGAGGGGGTTATTATGATTTGTGGTTCAACCCTTTGTTTTCCTTGGGTAGTGCACTTGGTTGTAATTTAGTTAAACACCTAGTTACTATGAATGAGGATGTGTTGCCTCTTATATTTTGGATTAGGATTTAATATCCGTTTTGTGCACTTTGTTTACCCTTGGGTTTTGGATTAGATCCTTGTGTTGTCAGTAGGGGAGTCATTCTCAATAGGGGCCGACACACAAAGTGGTGCCAGGGTAACTCATGTGAGAGTTAGTTAATTCAGTGGAAATTAAATAATTGTATTAGGGGAAAGGGTAGCTTAAATAATATAACTTGTTAATTATTCCTCACTCATGGGCTCAAGGGCTTGTTTAGACTTGAGATGAGATGGGAAGGCATGGAATGGAAATATCATTATCTTGTCTCTTTAAAAGATATTTGATTTCACAAAGGTTTGCATGTGGGGCTGGGGGTTGTGAGAGGCTACTAGGGTAACTCAAGATGGGGGCTGGGGCCTACGAAGATCTGCCAAGGTAACCCATGCATCTTTTTGGTGACACTCCTCCTATGACAACAATATGTATTGTGCAATTGATATACTTGATTATTTTACTTTGGAAGCAATGTAACCTTTATGTATGCATTGTTCTTATATGGTATAGTATTCTATGTTTCCTATGTCTAGAGGTTGTTGGTTTTTCCTAGGAATCCCTTTTACTATCTCCTAGCATGTGGGGGGTGGGCCTTTAGGTACCACTTGGTTGGTTGGAATGTGCACCTTACACTATTGGGTTTCCACTACATGTTCATGATGGCGGGATCTTCCAGATTGGAGAGCTCGTATGTTCCAGTTACTTGTACCATCTCTTGTATATTGTTGGTTCAGTTGGATACTTATGTATATGTACTACTCCTCATTTGTATTCGAGGAGGATTATTGTATCATTGTTATTGTAACATTATTGTATGATCTTCCTCATCTTGGAAATGAGTCTTGTAACTGCTTTATGTAATGAATGTAATCTATGGATGATTCTTTTATGTACTTTGTATCTAATGAGATGAGTTTAATACTTTGGATGTATGCTATTTATTTCATGAGTATTATTTATATGCTATGGAATAGTTTACTTTTGTATATTATGGGATTCAAATGTAAGCATTGTCACATACCTTAGAGGATGTATGCATTAAGTGCAATTCACTTGTTGTTAATTAAAAAATTTACAAAAAATGTTACGCTTACGTTGTGTTTGCATCATCCTCTAGGGTTACGTGGCAGAGCATTACACATGGTATCAGAGCTAGGTTTAAACACTGGGTGCTCTGGGACAATGTTGAACCCATTAAGATGTTAGTTGCATATGATCTAAGTTTGCATACCTTATCTTATACCTTGGTGTGTCTATGTAGGATCATTCCACCTACGCGAGGTCATGGTAGAGGTCGTAGTTGTGGCCGAGGAGGCGGTCATAGAGGTAGTCAGTAGGATTCACCTCCCCATGTTCCCCATGACTCAAATTATGAGGAACATCAGGCTTCCCAGAATGCTCTGGGAGGCGGTGATCAAAATTAGGATCCACCAGGGATCGAGGGCTCTTAGTTGTGTTGTTTGTTAGAGGAGAATCTTTCTTGCCTTGGGTCAAGGTAGGATAAAGATCAGATTAATAATGGTGAGAGAGAGGTACCAGAGCAGCTAGAGGTAGTCATAGCCGCTCACATGAGAGACCTACTTAGAGCTTGTCTGCCTATGTTTGATGGTTTTTGCAATGGATTAGAGGCTGAGACATGGTTGATAGATCTGAAATGGTGTTTTTCTATGCACCCTTATGGTAGCAACACCAAGGCTAGGTGTGCAATCATACACTTGCGAGACTTTGCATCTACCCAATGGAAATTGGAGGAGCAAAAAATTTGTATTGACATTAATTCTATGTCTTGGTATATGTTCATGGAGAGGTTTAGAGCCAAATTCTTTTCTGACCATTGGCGACAACATCATGGAGATGAGTTTCATGCTCTGCAACAAATGGCTATGTCAGCGGAATAGTATGAGCATTGATTTTATGAGCTCAAGAAGTTTGCTGGCATTGGTGATGATGAGGGCATGCTTGTTAAACACTTCATTAGGGGCTTAAATGCCTAGATCAATGGTGGTGTTCAAGTTTTTGAACCTAAGACCATGGAGACAACAGTGGAGAAGGCTAGAATAGTGGGGGAAAATTTGGAAATGGCATTGGGTGGCCATACTGGAGTGCAGATAGGCAGTGCTTCAGCTGCAGGACCTAGTTCATGTAGTGGCCAGGGTCAGGGAGCTGAACTACCTAGGACATAACAGGTGCCTGCACAGAGTGGTCAACATTAGAATTCACAGGGGAAACAAAAGAATTTCTAGCTGAGGTAGGGAGATAGGTATCAGTCAGGGGTGATAGGAACTAAAGGTGAAATAAATGCCCCAACTTTGAGCATCCAACATAGAGTATGCAGTCTACCTATAATAGGGGTAGCGTTTAGCAGTCGAGTGCACCTCTTGGAGGTAGAGGATTCAGTAGGGGTACAAGATGTTTTTCTTGTGGCCAACAGGGTCACATAGTGCAATAGTGTCCCAATAAGGGCACATTAGGTTATACTCAGAGGCCAGCGGTGTCAGAGCTGACTATTGGAGATGCAGGTAGAGGTTATCAAGTATTTGCTATGGTTGAAAACCACCAAGTTGATCACTAGGGAACAATGGTAGAGACTTCTGGTATGTTACAAGGTAACAAGGTTACCATTTTATTTGATTCAGGAACATTAGATTCTTTTATTTCATTGTTTGTCGTGGTGCGTTGTAGACTAAGGGTAGTAAAGTAAGACGTTAAGTGGCAAGTTGAATTGGCCTTCGGTGCTAAAGTTTTAGTGCATTCCCTAGTATCTGATATTAGATTGGAGATTGGATCCCTTCACACTATAGTAGACCTTCACATTATACTGTTGGGGTCATATGATATCATCTTAGGGATGGATTAGCTTGAGGCTCATAGAGCCATTATTGATTGTCGACACAAGTTGATTCGATGCATTGATGTATCTAGTAGAGAGGTTGAGATAGTGGGAGTTTAGAGACCCATATCATTTAGGATGATCTCGGCTATGTATCTAAGGAGATGTTTACATTAGGGATGTCAGTTGTTTACAATGACAGTAGATGACTTGGAGTTGGGTGATAGTGAGGAGAAGGTTTCTCTTGATAGCCACCCCATACTTCAGGAGTATGCAGATGTAGTTCCCAATGAAATTCTAGGGATGCCACCTCAATGTGACATTGATTTCAAGATTGATCTTATACCTGGTTTTGAGCCTATTTCATGAGCTCCATACTATATGACTACATAGGAGCTTAAGGAACTCCGCTTGCAGCTGGAGGAGTTGCTAGCGAAGGGTTTCATCTGACCTAGTGTTTCACCTTGGGGAGCACCAATAATTTTTGTGAAGAAGGATGGTTCTCTCCATCTGTGCATGGACTACCATTAGCTAAATAAAGTGAGAATCAGGAACCGATATTGCTTACCTAGAATTGGTGATTTATTTGATTAGTTCAAGGGTGCTATGGTCTTTTTAAAAATTGATCTTATGTTAGGGTATCATCAGCTACGTATTTTTGATTCTGACATTCATAAGATGACGTTTCCCACACATTATAGTCACTACAAGTTTACAGTGGTACTATTTAGGTTGATGAATGTGCCATTTGTGTTCATGAGCTTGATGAATGGATTCTTTCGTACTTATCTAGATAGATTTGTATTAGTGTTCCTTGATGATATATTGATCTATTCTAGGACAATAGACAAGCATGAGGAGCATCTGAGGCAGGTTTTGTAATGTTTGAGAGATAATTAGTTTTACACTAACTTGTCCAAATGCGAGTTCTTTAAGATTGAGGTTAAGTACCTTGGGAATGTGATATCATGAGAGGGTATTGTAGTAGATCCTGCGAAGATCCAAGTTATCATTGATTGGCCTATCCCACTAATGTGGAAGAGATATGTAGTTTCATAGGATTAGTAGGTTATTACAGATGCTTTATTTAAGGTTTTTCTAGGATAGGATATCCTATCACTTCTCTTTAGAGAAAAGGGAAGAGATTCATCTAGTCAGAGTAGTGTGAGGAAGCATTTTAGACTCTAAAGGAGAGGTTGACTAGCACATTGATTCTTGCAATACCTGATCCTACTAGAGATTTTGTTGTCTATACAGACACATCTTTGGAGGTATTAGGAACATTTTTAATGCAGGATGGTCGTGTTATTGCATGAGTCACGAAAACTCAAGGATCGTGAGCTTAATTACCCCACACATGATCTTGAGTTGGCAGTGATAGTACATGCTTTGGCGAGATGGAGGAATTTCCTATTGGGGCACATATTTGAGTTGTATAGTGACCATCAAAGCTTACAATACATCTTCACACAACCTAATCTAAATTCTAGGAAGAGGTGATGGATGGAATTCCTTTGCGAGTATGAATTCGAGGTGAAGTTCATCTAGGGGAAGGAGAACGTTGTTTCTGACACTCTTAGCAGATGGAGAAACGAGTTGTTAGAGTTGAATCTTTGGTGTGGAATTGAGGAGTCAAATTCTTTCTACACTTCCTATAGAAAAATGGTATCAGGAGGTGAGATTGGAGATAGAGACAGGTAGAGTTCTTGAGGGAAGATTCTTAGGTTATTATCTAGAGTTAGATAGTTTGTTGAAACATATGGGGCACATTTATGTTCCATCTTCTAGAGATCTTCGTACCTTGGTTATTATAGAGGCACACTAGACACCCTATTCAACTCATCTAGGAGTGAAGAAGATGTTTCCAATTTGCGATAGCTACACTTCTAGGTAGGTATGAAGTAAGATATCACTAAATTTTTGTTGAGGTGTTTAGAGTGCCAGCGAGTGAAGGCTGAACACCAACATTTGATAGGACTTTTGTAGCCACATTTGGTGCCAAAATGGAAATGGGATATAATCTCATTGGATTTCATTGTTGGGTTACCCAATTCTTTGTGATGACATGATTCCATTATAGTGACGGTGGATGGGTTGACGAAGGTAGCACACTTCTTGCCTATTCATTCATCCTATAATGCTTTGTTCATTGCTAGAGTGTTCATGGGAGATATAGTTAGGTTGCATGGTATTCCTCGTCAGATCATTTCTGACAGGGATCTGGTTTACCTCAACTCTTTGGACATCATTGCAACATGCCATGGGGATGTAGTTGAAATTTAGTTCAGCATATCACCCCGAGACAAATGGAAAAACCAAGAAGGTCAACCAGATCCTCAAGAATATGTTATGCATGTATGTGATGGACCAGTAGACACGATGGGAGGACTATCTCCATTTAGTGGAGTTTTCATATAATAACAGTTATCAGAGTTCAATTGGTATGCCTCCTTTCCAGACATTGTATGGATGACCATGTCAGACTCCTTTGAGCTGGGATTGGTTAGAGGACAGAGTTCTATTGGGTCCAGAGATTCTTCAGGGTATGGAGCAATAGGTGATCTGTATCAGGGAACATTTGGTTGCTGCATAGGATAAGCACAAATATATGCAGATATGCATTGGGTGGATGACCAATTTGCAGTAGGTGACTGAGTCTTTTTGCAAGTGCGTCCACAAAAATATTCCAATCTGATATGGAAAGGGCTCTAAGCTCACACCTCTCTTTGTCAAGCCATTCGAGATTCTTGAGAAGATTGGGCCAGTAGCGTACTATCTTTCTTTGCTGCCTAGTCTCTTGCGCATACATGACATATTTCATGTTTCAATACTTAGGCCTTATCACCCTGTTTATATATCTCACATCCTTGATTGGAATTCCTTACAGGTAGAGGATGAGAAACTAGCTTTGGAGCCCATGGCCATCATGCAGCATAGGAGACTCACCCTTAGGGGTTGAGATGTTGAGCAGGTTAGAGTCCAGTGGGATCCTAGAGATGATACTTCAGCTACCTGGGAGGATGCGACTAGGATGAGGGAGCTCTATCCCTATTTGTTCATAGGATTCCATGAGTAAGCCTGATCCTAGGGGGGAGGATGTAGCACCCCTCTAATTTTCTTATATTTTCAGATAGTGCTTTTACTTTGATAGACCATGATACTATGTTATTTGATCGCTGATATTAGAGCGATGATGGTTTTTATATTGTGATGTGATGATACACTTTATGGATGATTATGGATTATGACATGCTTTATGGTTAGCATAGTTAATTATTTGAGTTGATATTGATATATGCTCATCTGTAGTTAATTGATGTTTTAGTTTCTTCAGTTTTGATGCGACACTGTATTAGTGAAGGGAACAAGATTGCATCACTCTCTTGCAAGCGCCTTGCAATTCTGTGATTTTCTCTTCACGGTGTGTTTGATTCATGATTTACATATATTTTGATTGTCGGATTGTAGGTACAGGACATCGACTCCACCTAGATTCACAAGTTTGAGTGTATCCATTGCCCAACAGTATAGTTGATTGGGAGATAGTAACGAGGTTTCCTTGTCAAGCCACAATCCTAGTCATAGTGTGTCGTCAATCCTTGTTTTGGTATATTGAGTTGTCATGTTGTCCTCGTTTTCCTTGTCGTTTATTTATTTTGCAAAGTATGTTCTATGGGAAATTAATGTTAATTAATGTTTAAAATATTTTTTAGTGATTATTTAATTAATTTTGATTAATGTTGTTAGAATCTTTATATTTCATTTAATTAATTAAATTTAATTTATTTTGTAAAGTGATTTAATCTTTGATATTAAATTTATTTTATAAAGTAATTAAATTAATTATATTAAATTTAATTAGAGATTAATATGTGAATTTTGAATTATTAAATGCATAAATATCTTGTAATTATCTTAGAGGAAATATCTGTGATTTGGTTGAAAATATATTTTATTTGTGACATGTGTTAGAAAAATTAAACACTGTTGTTGGGAATTAATTCTCGGAGAGAATAATTGCATTAATTGAAAGAGGAAAGAGGCTACTTCATGACAATGAAAAAATATATTTTTAAAAGGAGGTTGTTGAAAAATTGGAAAAAAAACTTCTTGGGAAATTTTGGCTCTAGTTTTTTTTTTTTTCATCTTTCTGGAGAAGTGGATAATTTGGAAGAAGCTTTGGTAAATTGGAATCTCAAGGCGAAGCGCTACTTCAAACATCTTTTCCTCAAGCATCTAGAAACAGGTTCTTTAAATTATTTTTATGCAAATTGGAAAGATTTCATGTACAAGAAGAATATGTTATCTATGTAGAAGCTTCAATATATTTTGTAAATTTGAAAGATTGTCGTGTTTGGAAAATTGTTGTGAAAGCTTAGAGCCTCTGTAGAAATTGTTTTAAGCTTTGATTTGTTTGGAATTGAAAAATTGCCATAAAAGCTTTAGAGTCTTTGTAGGAATTGTTTTTAAAACAATAGAAGTCCTAGAGGGAAAACAATAGAAGATTTGGAAAATCTCTATAGGAATGGATTTAAAATCTTCTTGTCAAAATTGTGGAAAATCTTGTTTGTATGGGAAAAGATCTTCCTGTAGAATATTATTATTTTGTTTTATTATCCCAATTAGCTTTATTTGGTTGGGAAATTGAAAACCTCAGGTAAAAATTTGAAAACATCCTTTTGTACAAAAAAAAAAATTTCTTCTCTGGAATTTTTTTGTAAAAGCCCCCTATAGAAAAATTTTGTTAAAAAAAATTTCTCTTCTTGAGCAATCATTCTGATTTATTTATATATATAAATATAAGCATATTTGATTATAAAAATTCCTGTTAAAAATTCCATTCGAAGGAAACCTGGATTGAATTTATGTACGATGTTTTTATTTTAATAAATCACAGGAAAAATTTTAAATTTTTTTATAAGAATTGAATGCATATGGGGGAGGCTAGGGCTGTCCCCACAACTGCCACCACATAGGGAGGTAGACTGTGGAGGAAGTGCTAGCACTACCTTCATAGGCTGCACGCCCCATATGGGGAGCCAACTATGTATACAACCCGACACAACCAGCCATTAAACTTTCGTCTGCCTTTTTAATATATGCGACTTGATTTTAGATATATTTTTTAATATATATTATATATATAATATGCATGTAAATGCATATATGTATATGAATAAATATATATTATATATATATATATATATATATGTATATATATATTTATATATATATGTATATATATTTAAAATGAATATAATAGGTGCATGCAAAAGCACAAGTTAGTTATTTTAAAATATAATGTTTTAAAAGAGGAAATTTGATTTCTATATAGTTGAAATTGGGAAATTGATTTAAAACAAATAGATTTAATTTATTTATTCTCTATAAGTGAAATTGTAATAAGCTAGTTTATTTGGGCAATGTGATATTGTATTTTCTTGGAATGGAGAATGAATTTAGGAAATTCTAATGGTAGTTTTATTACTAGCCCGAATTGCTTATTTAATTATGATTTCTTTTGTTTATGTTGTTGGGGAAATTGGTTAGTTGGGTATGTAAGTCTTCCAGATGATGTTATTTTATGAAGGGGGTTGTTCTAATTTGTGGTTCAACCCTTTGTTTTCCTTGGGTAGTGCACTTTGTTGTAATTTAGTTAAACACTCGGTTACTATGAATGGGGATATGTTGCCTCTTATATTTTGGATTGGGATTTAATATCTATTTTGTGCACTTTGTTTACCCTTGGTTTTTGGATTATATCCTTGTGTTGTTAGTTGGGAAGTGGCTCTCAATGGGGGTTGGTGCACAAAGTGGTGCCAGGGTAACTGATGTGAGAGTTAGTTAATTCAGTGGAAATTAAATAATTGTATTAGGGGAAAGGATAGCTTAAATCATATAACTTGTTAATTATTCCTCACTCATGGGCTCAAGGGATTTTTGAAACTTGGGATGAGACGGGAATCCTTGGAATGGCAAGATCATTATCTTCTCTCTTTGAAAGATATTTGATTCTACATCGGTTTGCATGTGGGGGCGGGGGTCGTTAGAGGCTACTAGGGTAACCCAAGATGGGGGTCGGGGCCTAGGAAGATCTACTAGGGTAACCCATGTAGCTTTGTGATGACACTCCTATGACAATAGTATGCATTGTGCAGTTGATATACTTGATTATTTTACTCTGGAAGTAATGTAACCTTTATGTTTGTATTGTTCTTGTATGGTATAGTATTATGTGTTGCCTATGTCTAGAGGTTGTTGGTTTTTCCCAGGAAGCCCTTTTACTATCTCCTAGCATGGGGGGTGGGCTTTCGGGTACCACTTGGTTGGGTGGAACATGCACCTTACACCGTTGGGTTTCCACTACATGTTTGTGATGGCGGGATCTTCCAGATTGGAGAGTTTGAATGTTCTAGTTATTTGTACCATCTCTTATATACTGTTGGTTCAGTTGGATGCTTATGTATATGTACTACTCCTCATTTGTATTCAAGGAGGATTCTTGTAACATTATTACAGTATGATCTTCCTTATCTTGGAAATGAGTCTTGTAACTAATTTATGGAATGAATGCAATCTATGGATGATTCTTTAATGTACTTTGTATCTAATGAGATGAGTTTAATGCTTTGGATGTATGCTATTTATTTAATGAGTATTATTTATATGCTATGGAATAGTTTACTTTTGTATATTATGGGATTTGAATGTAAGCATTGTTGTGTGCCTTAGAGGATGTATGCGTTAAGTGTAGTTCACTTTACTTGTTATTAATTACACTTTAAAAAAAAAAATTATGCTTCTGTTGTGTTTGCGTCGTCCTCTTGGGTTACGTGGCAGGGCATTACATTTAATCACCATCCTAACCTCATTACTCATTTCTCTAGCTTTTAACCCTACTAGGGTTGATTCAACCCATTATCAAATAAACCACTTGCACATGAAAATCATTTCTTTTAATTAACTAATTAGCCTATTTTCCCTCAAAAAAGAATATTCTTTGGAATATTCCTCTCAACTACCCATTTAATAAATTCCCCTCCATATTTTAAAGCCTCTTACAAGGTCTCAAATACCTCTTACAAAGGAATTTAATTTCACCGACATGCCATCTTGTCCCTCTTATATCCTCAACCATATGTCATCAATTCTCTTACATCCTATTACAAAGCCACCTACATGCCTTAACTCTTCACATTCTTCAAAATGTGTTCCACACATATCCCCATGACCTTCATTAGCCTTGTGACAAGTGTCACAATGCTATTGGTCCCAATTTTAGTCCCACATCCACCACTTCCATTCATTCTTCAACCCTTCACTCCTATAAGTAGAGGCTTCCTCTCCTTGAAATGGATCCACAATCTCATGCAATCTTACTATAGGAATATTCATCCATAGCAATCACTCATTTTCATCATTTCAACTAGGTTGTCAACATATTTGCATCATAATCATAAATACTTGGAGTCAAAGAATCATGGAGGTTATCAAAAGTATTGGGAAAGGGTCACTTTTCACGTCAAAGTGACGCCAATCCCCCTATGGGATGGAGGTTTGATCCATTTAGATAAGTTTACATGTTCATTTGCTTGTGTTGTATGCTTTGTTTCATGTTTTCTTCTCTTTGTTTGATCAAGAATCTCATAGGGAATGGTTGTTTGTGCTTACTAATATGACTAATCTTATTTGTTTTTTTTATTGTTAGCTAGTTGCAAATCACCATTCACATTTTAGTGCTAGGAGGGCTAACCAATTAAAAAATTGCATTTTTACCTTTGAAATCATGTTTTTTGGTAGCAATAGAAAAGTGACATATTTTTTACAACGAGAGCACCGCTTTTGCAAAATCATTCAGTGCTGCCTTTTCTTATTGTGTCATTTTTGATGGATTACACCACTATCACTATTTATTTGTTGTATCACCTTTGATATAATGCTACCTTTGACCTCTCTGTCGACTATCATTTTGTAGGTTCCAACCAGAATGTCACCTTCGCTTCATCGTAGCCTTTGTAGGTCCTGTGTCAATTTTGCGCTCTATGTCTACTACAGAGCATCACTTCTACTTTTCACTAGAGTGTCACTTCTGCAAGATAGCATCACCTTTGCAGAAACAATGCCACCTTTGCTATCTAGAGTTGCTTTTGCAAATTTGAGGGAAGCATCAACTTGGAATATTAAAAGCATTTTTTAATACTCATTGTAATAGCTTAGGAAATCCATTTTCTGCTTTCATTTTCTATTTTAGGACCAACTAGCTTCATTTTGGGTTTAAAATTAATCATTGATTTGATCTTTTCAAATTGGTTAAAATTGAACTTACAGACTTACTAAATCATTGCTATGTTTGGCTAAAATTGAACAAGGAAAACTCACATCTGGTTTGATGCTTAAAAAGAACTCACTATTTATTTCAAGGTTAAAAATAAAAAGTGTCTTAAGTGAGTGATTTTTTCTTGGACACACTTTAGGTGCATATCCTCTCCCCTTGCACTTTGCGATCTTAGGTGAAGAGAAAAAACTCAAAAGTGTAACTTTTTATTGATGTTGAGTCACATTTAGAGGGTCTTCCTCCCAACTTATGAGAGGGAATGACCCAAGTGGTACTTTGTTTTGGTCTGCTATATAAATAATCATGATTGTTGGGAAAGTCTCCAATCACCTAGTGCAAATGCTCTATACTGACGAATGTATCCCCTAGTATCTGTGTGATACATAAAAAACCCACAAGGGCTAGGAGGCCTCTTAATTGAGTGATTACCACATGTATAGACACTGGTTTATCCTGAAATAGTGTCATTAAGAACCTTGTTGTAGTAACCAACTAGTCCATCCAACGAGTTTATCGAAGTGGTGTATTGGAACTTAGCTTCCAAGAAGTTACTTTCCATGTACGATTTTAGCTAAGGTTTATGGGTTAAGAGTTTCATTCTTAACATACCTTTACACCTTTCCCTCAATCGCATGTAAAGTCATCTCTTCTACTATGAAGGGCATGAGGTAAGCCCACTAAGAAAAATGTACCAATTGAGCTAGGATTATGTTGCTTGTGAGTTAGTTTCAAAACACATTGCTTGGTTCCAAAACATTGAGACAAACATTAAACAAATCATTCAAATTTAAAACCCTTTGAAAAGTGTGAATACCTTTGAAGAGTCCAATGCTAATGCTTGTCCCTAAGGATCTCATATTTAGAGGCTTCTAAGTATTGAACTTATTTATAAATTCACTCTCTTCAAAGTCAACTTAAGGAAACTATGGCCTTGGCTCTTTGAATTTCACACAATGGACCTTGTGGAAGGAAAGGTTTCCTAGACATAGACATTTAGTTTGAAATTTAAACAAGATAAGTGGATGTGGTAAAAATAAATTCATTAATCAAGATAAACTCACAATTGAACCCCACACGTGTGCTTGTCCTCATGATCTCTTGCAAGACTAAGATCCCTAAGTGAAGATCCACCTCAATTTTTCAAGAATAGACATCATAGTGCAAGGGCTATCAAGAAATGTATAAATACCAAAATAGGGACATCTTGGTGAGAAATTTGTACTCATGCCTTTTAGGAAACAAGCCAGGTTTGCATGCCCAATATGAATATATTGATTATGACTCACTCCTAGGATAAAGCATATTCTTCAATAACTTGGTCTTGTAGGAAAAGTCATTTTAGGTTCACTTAGGATAAAAAAAAACACTTCATCAATCCCCCATATATTTATCAAAATCCATCCCACAAACAACTTCTTAGAGCTTTGGAAACATCATTATGGTAGACTTTGGAAAATCATCTTAAACTAAATTAAAATCAGCTTGTTTAGTTAGGTGTATGGGAATAAATCCTTTCTCGCACATTTAGTTAAATTAGTATCCTTTGAACTAAATTTATCCAAAGATCATGAGTCTATCCTAGGATTTACAAAGTTCATCATTCAAATCCAAAAAGTCAAAATCAAATCCTAAGGTCTAGTATTACCCAAAGTTCTTAGAAGTTCAAACATACATATCATCCACCCTTCCATACCATCATCACTTGATCCTAAAAACACCCTAGAAGTTCTTTTTGTACCTAGAATTATATTAACCAAATGAAGTCAAAGTGTTATCACACATACTTCCTAAAGTTGATCCCAATTTTATGGTCCAAACAAGATCAAAACACAAGAGGAGCAAGGAACAGAGTAAGGAAACATCAACCATGAGTGATTTGAGTAAAAAAAAAATTGATCCAAGGTCATCTACCAATCCTCTATCGAATCCCCGTCAATTACCTCAAGATTCTCAAGTATAGAAAACTTTAGTGGCAAATCTTCACCAATTGGTGAATTATAGAAATCAGCCAAGTCAAAAATGGAAAATTAATCACACCCAACAGGGTGTCCAAATCGTACAGATTTTATGAATTATCGGTCCAATGCAAGTCCATTAGCCAACGATTTTTTAATGAGGCTTATTTAAGCAACAAATTTTCCATAAGAAACTACGCATTTCAAATGGACTGATTAATATTTTTTCCTGGAATCCCGGAAGCATGTAATAAAACACCTACATATTTTCCAATACTATTAAAACAACATTGTATGAAGACCCATTTTTCCAATTAAAATTTACAAATAGTTTCATGTGAAGACCCATTTTTCCAATTAAAGTTTATAAATAGTTGCTTATGAGGACCTATTTTTCCAATAACATTAATTTTTTTTACATTTGATGACACATTTTTCCAACTGTCATGACACCTCCATGCTAATTGTAGGGCCATAATCGCCTTGAAAATTATAACGTATCATTGTATAAGCATGCAAGATTCACCAAATTTTAAATATACCATTTAAAATCCCACATAATTCACCAAATATGAATTGATATAAATACAATCAAAACTATCATTTATTCTTACACATTTTGTTCAATTCTCGATTTGGAAGTTAGCGAGAATGTAAACTTAAAGGTGAGTGATCATTTCTTCATAGTGTTATAATATTTCTTTATCTCTTTTCCATTCTTGCTTCAATCTTAAAGATGATATTGAGTAGGGAATAAGATCTATATTCTATGTCCTTAAACAAGAAGACATTTTTTTCTAGCTTTTATTCGAATTAAGAGATCAATATGTCGAGTAGCAAGGGTAAGATTCCTCAGGGTGGTGAAGGGACTGGGAGGCCATCAAAATGCTCAAATTGTAGAGGTACCATACAATCTTACTTTGGAATCAGAAATGCTTCTGATTCATCAGATCAAGATGGAGCTACATCATCAACTCTTCCACCAAATATTAATGAAGAAGGAATTCACAATATCTCACCGCCACTAGAAGGTCAAGGTGAGATTGTCATTGAGTTAAATGTATCAAATGAGGATGGAAATACTATAGAAGATGTTCCAATGGATACCTTGGTTAGCCAGAATGAGATATTTGATTTGGATCAGGATGATGTTGGTAGCAAGAAAAGAAAAGGAAAATCAAAAGTGGGGCGTGAGTGGGAAATGACAAGGAATTTTCAACTTGCTTATTTTTCAAAGTACCCATTCATTGTACTCGTGGAGAAAGAAAACAATGTTGAAATTGCAAGAGAATGCATGTGAGGGATTTGTAGTTGGAAATGTAAAAGAGACAAGAAGTTGTGGCTAAAGCTTGACACTATAAAATCATATTGGCAATGTTTATGAAAAATAAATCATAGACAGAAAGGTACAATCAGTCATATGATGGAAATCAAAGGAAGAATGTCTTCATGTTAATTATGCCACAAAATATGAAGAGCATAGGAAAAGAATATTGAAGCTTCTTGCATGTCAAGGTACACTTGAGGCTCAATTTGAAAAAGAAATGGAAGGAGAAAATCTGTCAAAAACTATTCAAATGAGTGTTGTTTTTTATATTTTTTCCAGAGGGTGTCCTATCACAGACTACCCAAAATATTGTAATTTATTGTCTTTTTTGGGTATTCCTAACTTTCCTGGCTCACATTGGTAAGTAAATGGTGGATGGGAATGGGAAAACAGTCTTGCTACAGTGGAAAAGCAAGATTTAAAGGAGAAAGTAAAAGAGTCAAACTTCATTGCATTATCTTTAGATGAAGTTACTGTGGTAGACAATACTTCTTGGGTCTATATGCATTTGTATACTGTAAAACAACATGTCTTCCAAGCTCATCTTCTCTATGTTCATAAAATGAAGGACAGTTCAACATTGCAAAATCTATTTGAACTAGTCAAGAAATCTTTGAATGAAATTGCAGGTATGAATGAGTTGACAATTGCCAAAAAGGGTGTGTGTAGGAGCTGATGGAGTTGCAGTGATGCAAGGTCAAAGGAGAAGTGTTTCTACAAAGTTAAAAACTACTTGAGCACCATACATGCTTGGCATTCACTACATGGCCCACAAAATGAATTTAGCATTCAAAATTGTAAGCAAGTTTCCTATAGTATCAAAAGTTAAAAATCTAGTCTACGAGCTCTATGCATACTTTTACCGAAGTCCCAAATGTTTCGTGGAATTTCAAAATTTTGCTAAGGGAATAATAGAAGGAAACAAGCTTCTCAAGGATGTCGATACCAGATGGATCTCCCTACATGGACCAGCATAATGAGTTCTTTTAAAATATCAATCTTTGATTGGAGTAATGTACGAGCATCACAACATAGTAGACAAAACTCCTAACCTATTGCATAGGTTAAGTGATATAGAGACACTCTTGAATTTAGCTATTCTTCTCCCCATGCTGGATAAAATGAAAAATCTTGTGAAGAAATCCCAAGAAAAAACTATGTATATTTATGAATATGCCAAACTATGTAAACATACATGCTTGGCCCTTGATCTATATATAGATCTAACACAAGAAAGCCCAAATTATTTCATGTGGCAAAAAAATACTGATTTGAATAATCTCGATAATTATTTATAGTTTAATGCAAGCAGGAACTTATGTATCTGTGTACATGGATATGAGATACCAATGTACCATTGTAAGATAGCCAAACACTCTAGCAGAGAAGTACCTATTAAAGAGGAAGATTTTAGCGACATTGTTAAATCTGTTAGTGATAATTTGGAGGAAATTGTAAAATCTCTTTCCTTAGAGATTCATGAAAGATTCCCTCAAAATGAAATACTTGAAGCTATGGGTATAGTGTATCCTCAATTTTGGGTAAATCAAGATAACCCAAAATATTTTCATGATAAATTAAATATCTTGATCGAACAATTTTTGAAAAGTGTAACATACAACGAGTAGACAATAGAAGGAATTTTAAATGAAGACAAGCTTAGACAACAATGTAAGAATTTTGTAATAACTATGAGGGACTAGTATCATTCCATGGGCATGGAGAGGTTCAAACAAACTTAGGTTATAGTGAAATATTGCGTCGTTTGATATCAACATATTTCAAACTTGCTAATTTATGTCAAACAATGAAATTGGGGTCGGTGGAGGATGAGATAGTTTTCAGTTCATTGGTGTTTTTGAAGTCAAAGTTAAGAAACAAACTAGATAAGAATTTGGAAAATTTCTTGAGAATGAAAGGAACTATGTATAATGTCAAAAAAATTCCTTTTTAAAGGGAACTCACAATCTGGAGGTCCACATACGAAAGAAGAGGGACCGAGTTGTGCAACACTCCAATTCCAAACACTAGTATTGGTGGCACTGGGAAAAATGATAGTGATAATGAATTTTGAATTTGAGATGTAGGCCGAAGAAAATGAAGAGAAGAATCAGAATCAAGATGATTCTTTTACTTTATCTCAAGTTGAACGTCAGTTTCAGGACCCTAACTCCATTTGGGAAATGGAAGTGAATTAGCAGCTTTTAGGTATTTATACTACACTTCATGAATTAGTTTCCATTGTTCCAAATTGTAGATGATATTTTATATTGTATTCCATGAAATTGTGAATCATTGCACTTCATGATATTTTATTTTATATTAGACTTCATGAATCATATTCCAAACTATAGTTGATGATATTTTATATTTTATATTGCATTCCATGGTATTGAATTTGATATGTGATTCTATATCATTTTTAAAGAACACTTCTCACACTACTTATAAATTCCTATTGCATTTCCATTCACACAATCTTTGATAAATAAGATAATCCTTGATCATATTATTTATAATTCATGAAACAAGTACATAGGAGAGAAATGGTTTTGAATTTAAACCATTTTGTATTCAATTTCTAGTATTGTTATCAAAATTACAAATGCAGACTGATTGACTCAAAACCTAAGACAAAACTCTAAAATGTTCTATTTATTCCCTTTACAAAATTATTTGTGATCAATAAAAAACAACAAACTAGTACTTATGGCCTTGAATTACTTATTATAGAAATGGAGCAAAAAAAGCTTTGGGCCAGAAATTACACATGTCCCTTCTCAATTGGACCAATACAAAATACATTCCCTTTTCAGTTATATTTTCATTTCCAAATGGAGGGAAATGTTACATGAGACAAAAACCATTTTCATTTGTCTATGGAGATCATATTCTTCCTTCTAAAAGGAATCTTCAAGATGATGTAGTAGTATCCATGTGCTCCAAAATTGTATCCATGTACACCAAACATAAAAGAGAGAAAAGCATAAAGTGTAGAAAAGCAGAAGAGAAAAGATCTTCCACATTTGCATCCTTGTTACCAAATTTAAACTAGGGAGAAAACAATATTTTATCCATAATTTAGCAAAAGCCTAATCTGTATTGTTTCCAGTCTATGCATTGTATTTCTCCCATCTATTACTCACCATATTTGTAGAGTTAAGACCCAAAATTGTATTTACCAATCCACATTACCACACTTATCATTATTTATTTATTTTTTATTTTTTATAGTTAAATAGCTACTATATGGGGCATCACCCTATATTAATCAAAAAAGGTTTTTACAATTCTTGGATAGACCCTTGAACCAAATGCCAGGGACACATCCCATCAAAATTAAGCAAGAAGCCCACATCTACAAAAAATTTAGACCTAGACATAAAAGAGACTGACCTTTGACACCAATGCGGACTACTCACAGGCCCACCAAAAAACAAGTTGGTGATTCATTTGATCATTGACAACACACACACCCACCAAACCATTGCACAAGACTAGGCATTATTGTATCTGGTCTCGTTGGTTTGCTTGGCTTTGGTTGCATTCTAGATAGTCAGACAATCACCACCATAGGCACTTTGAGCAGAATGGTTCGCTCGCTCCTTCAAACTCTTGGTATCATTCACAACCCATTCTTCTCCAATGCCTAGCTCTCAGTCCTCCTTGTTTGAGGTCCACCTCTCCCAGTCAAGATCCTCTTCCACCGCAAATGCCTTCACCCATCCCTTCGGTTGGTCTTTGAGAATACCTGCTGCACACAAGAGGAAGTCAATGCACTTATCTATCTCACCCTAGTGATTTTTTAGCGTTGTGTGGTTCAACAAGTGTATCAAAGGGAATTTTGGTATCAACCATTCATTCTCATTGGCCTTGTAGAAGTGTAATGATAGAGGGGTCATGAAGTTTCTGTTAATGTTGTCCAATGCCATGTCAATATTTTCCACAAGTGAATGCTAAAATATCATTTAGCATAACTTCTTCCCTTGAGCTTTCGACACACCCATGTACATGAGCATCACCAGAAACATGGCGGTGATTTCTGAATTCACCCTGAGCTTGTGAGTTTCCTGTAGAAATTTTGGACCCAAGATCCCCTTCATCGCCTAGAGCACCAGTGGGTCCTTGGACACCATTATCCCCTTCAACTGCTTCTCAGTGACTTCGCCATGGAATGAGCTCTATTGCTTCATGGAATTTAGAAAGAGTAGAGTCTCCAATTCCCCTTAAGAGAGTGTCGAGAGAAAAAAAAACAATTGGGAAAATTGATCTTTGCCACCTCTATTTCAAGAAAAATATCGTGCAGCCATATGGAGACTGTACCAAGTATTAAAGGCATTTGTGTCCCCATTTGATCAAGACTAAAACTTAATGTGAAATGCAACAACCGTCATTTCACCAATCTCCACCTTAAATTCATTCTCAATTTCAATGCCCATCACCTTATAAAATAATTGAATCCCCAAACCACAATAATGAAGGAAATATGTGTGATGGGTAAACGGGGAACCCTAACCACAAGGGGATGGTAACAAAATGAACCCAAAGGCATAAGATATAAATGAGATGACTTGGAACCAGCCATAATAGGTCAAAAAAGGATTAGACCAAAAGAAAAGGGTTTAGACAAGGGGAAAATATACTAAGTAAAAACCCACCCATAACATAAAAACCTAAACCCTATCTTTGTAATTCAAACCAAAATCCACCAAAGTAAGGCATATTAGATCAGTGGAACAAACATTTTGAGGGTTTGACCAGTAATTCATCACTCAACTCAATTATTAATAACATATTAACAATAGTAGCATATACAACAATGAACATCAACAATTTTTTAATGCGTGTCTAGTAGTTGAAACCAAAATTTTTCTTCAAATGATAAAATAAATAAATAATAATATAGACAATTGAAAATCAACACATTATTGAATTTTAGTTTTTTATTGATTTTCACATGAAGGAATACATAGAGGCATTGGAAATGCAAAATATTGCTCAAAGACAACTCTGCATAGAGCTGAGTTGGAACTTGTAAACTCATATTATCAAATATCAAATCACTATATCACCTTTTTTAGCAACTTCCACTGTTCAAGTGTTGGAATTGTCATGTGTTCTAACTGATGTTTGACTTGAAAATTTGTTAACATTTCATGATTGAAATTGGAACCTGTCTTGAATTATTTAGTCAAATTTTCATTCAAGTTTATTAGTGGTTTGATGGAATCCAAATAGTTCACCACATCTGGGTTATGAGGAAACTGGTCCAAATCAATCTTCCTTGCACCCTCCATCTTTTTTCTGAAATCATCCTTTCCAATGAATCACTCATTTGTGTCAAAAGCCTCTGGAAAACCAAGCTTTGTGGAGTTCCTTACCTTTTCATCCACCTTCTTCATCTTTCCTACAACCAAATGCAATTATTCCTTTGTTTCATGCATTCTCAAACACTTTTCAATGATATATGACAACGTCATCGAGGTAGCAAGCTGATTATTAATCCCTTTTGATTTCAAATCATTGTCACTAGCTTTGTAGACTATTTGTTGAACTTGATTTGCAGATTTCTCTAATGCCAAAATATTTTTGTTGTCCACTAAATATTTGTTGAGCTTCTTATAATGTAGTCTGATAGAATCAATCAATTGAAACATGCCACACAAATGATCAATCCTCTGCATTATTTCATCCTAGATCTTTTGTTTCATATACCTCATTATTTCTCTACAAAATATAGATAACTTATTTTGTAAAGAGCTAATTTCATTTTTTGCTTCCATCAACTCTGCCTCCAATCTTTCATTTCTTTCTCTCTTTCTCCAATTTTTGTTCCCACTGTGCATTTCCATTCACAATGCCTTGTCTTAATTTTTCTGAAGTGGATTTTTCATCATCATATTTCTTGTTTCTCTCATCTATCCTTTGCTTCAGTTCATTCACTCCTCTCTCATTTTGTTTATCCTCTTTGCTTGTTGATGTAGAGGAATATTTTTTTATTCTTTTTTCTAATTCATTGCTCTTGTTATCTCCTGCTTTCCTCTTTGCTTTCTCATTTGATAGGTCATCCTGTAACTTATCTATTTGAGTTTACAACCTTTTTTCTCTATCTTTCTTTATAAATGATGTGTACACCAATTCATTTTTCTTATTTGATACATTAATTTTGTCATTATTTTTTAGTCCAAAAAAATCCAATTGAAAATTGCTCTCCTAGAATTTAGATTGATCCATTTGAGTTGCTGGTTTATTTTGAACTGTGGGAACAATAATTGTGTAATCCATGATTTATTTATTTGTGTCAAATGTGGGTAATAACATGGTTGTTGTAGGCTTTGAAGTTACAATAGATACACTCTCTATCAATTGCTTCTTTTCTTTTTTATACAAGTCTAATTTCTTTTTAAACTCTTCAATGTAATCAAAATTTGGGAATCAACAAAAATGGAATGCTTAAATGGTGAAGGAATAGGAGTACTTGCAGTTGTGAATGATATCACAACCGCACTAATTGGCAGTGGGGGAGTTCTTGGAAATAACTTCTTTTTGGTGGATCCACTTGTAGTGTGACTTTGACCTATCAAAATCCTTTGCATCTTCTATATGCCTTGATCACCTGGGGTTTGTGTGGTATCTTGTATTGTTGTCCTCTTGTGTGTAATTTGTTGTTGTAGCACATGTTGATCACTAATAGTAATACTAACCATACCATCACCACCAGTGGCAGTGCCAGTTGCACTAAGCTCTCCACCATGGGCATTTCCTAGTTGTGATTGTATCTGACCATGAGGATGAGGATTCAAAGCTCTAACAAATTGACTTGTATGCCCTTGGTCTACTTTTTCACCTCCAATCCCAAGGCTAGATTTATCAACTGGTTTTCTATGCTCCACATCTATTACCATCTAAGGGCCTTGTCTTTGGGACCCCAAAGGACCACCTTTATAACCCATTTTTTCAGCTATGGCTGCTCCTAAAGTATATGATTCTTTTGTGGCCTCACTTAAACTAGGTTTGAAATTGACATGGCTTTGTTCTTCCCTATCATCATTAGATTCATCATTAGTTTCTTTATCTTCATGTTCATCAGGATGCTCTATATTCCAAAATTTTATAAACTCACGATCTTCTTTGTTATCTCCATATTCTGCAAGAGCTCTTGGATCACCTAGATCCTTCCTCATAGACCAAAAGGTAGTAATTTTTTATCTATAACTTCCTTATCTAGAGAATCTGGTATTTTTACTCTACTAGATATTTTATCACTTTTTTATAAAAAATGTTGTACCTCCTAATTGTCTTTCAATGCAATGCCATAATTTCTGCTAACAATTTTTCAAAAGAAACACCTTTCTCAGTAGCACTTTTCTCCATTGCTATTTTGACCTCATCCCAAGAATCCTTGTTTCTCAAGTTTTTAAGCAAGGGTTTACTTTGATGTTGAATTTTACTTGCAACATTCTTATTGGCCATAATAATTGATTTAATGGTGTCACATGGATCATCCTGCCAGTGACAGATAACATCAAAATTAAAAAATTTCAAAAGATCATGTGCCACACTAAATGATTTTCTCTCGAATGTGAACCCTCCACATGAAAAAGGTAAAGAAGGAAATAAGGTTTGCTTCTGCTGATTGACAAAGTGTAGTTCATCAGTGCTCTTCAAATGCCTTACATATTCCAATGAAAAAACCCTTTCTGTCACATGTATTGGAAGTTTGTATGGCTCTACTCTCGAACCATAAAATCTTAGCACATTATATTCTTCCATTAAGTACCAATCAACCAATTGTATTTCTTTTCCTAGTTGAATGCAATTTATACATGACATAGGTAATCTAGGCATTGGAGTATTTGTAATTGCTTGATGCAATGGAGCCAAAAAGTAGTCTACAAAATTACTGTAGTTCCTTTAAGAATCATGCATCCTTATCTCAGTGGTCCAAACATATACTAAAGCCATTTTCTTTTCCTCGGCATGACTATAGGTCTGAATTTGAAGCTTGTTATTTTGAAACATTCCTCTAAATTTGAATAGAAAAAGATAGCACAAGTAGGTTGTGAACCTAAATGTCTTGGTGGAACCTCCTTTAATCATTAAAAATTGTTTATTCATGGATTCTACAATATGATCAATAAAATTATATTTGACATGTGGAATACCATAATGGATATTATATACCATTTCAAGGAGGCTTGCACCCACTTCCCAATTGCTATCCAGTCTAAGGAAAAATGTTAGCATGGAAATAGTATCCTAAACCCATGGTCTAAAAATATCAAAATAATGAGGCTTATGATTACCTTTCAATTTGTTTCTAACTTGAGTGCTATCTAGAACTATTTTATTTATAAAAGTATTTTTCCCCCTTTCATCCACTACTTCATAATCACTAACAAGATTTTCTAGGTCAATGTGGACGTATCCAAATTCTTCGGTTGTAAACCCCAAGTCCAACACTTTTCCAAGTTCTTGTGCATTAATGGATAACAATTCTTCTTTGCTATCTTTATTAACAATTTCTCTTTTGTTATCATCATAATTTTGGGCACAAACCATGATAAATTTTGGGAAAGGGAAAACCTCATGTAACATCATGCGCCCTAATCTAGTTACCCATGGTGCACTGATACTATTAACTTGTATTTGCTTTGGAGCAAAATTTTGAGATGAAAATCTAAGTTCTGAGGTACGCCTACCAATACCATAGATTTGAGGATCATAAATATCATGGTATTTATTAGTGAAACTTGGGGTTTTAAGCAATTTTTCATAGTGTATTTTTTTATCTGATTTTACTCTAGTGGTACTAGTGGTAGACATGCTTATACAATGTGAAATTGTGAATTCCCTATTATTCCTCTTTAATTTTTCTTAATTCTTAAGTCTCTCAACCTTAAACCCAAACTTCAAAGTCTGGGTTTATAAGATTTTAAGAAACATCAAACAATGAAACATAGCCACGGTAATTCTTTCACTTACCTGGATTTTGATTCTTGAAAAGATTAATGCTAAAAGTTGTGGAAAATGGAATGGATTTGTTGGAAGTGGAACCCAAAATCTCCCTAGTTCACTACTATGAGCAATCTGAAATCCCCCCATGTGCTAACCTTCTCACTTAAAAATTAAATCACTTAGCACTTAGTAGTAAAAAGTTTTTTTTTTTTTCAAACATTAAAGTGAACATGAAACATTGAAATGTCAACATGTTGCTTCTAGACTACACAATTAGTACATGGTTGTCTTACATTGATAGAAAATTCTAAAGTTAAACCGTTGATCTTTGTAAATCTAATGGTTATAGGGTGATTCTAGAGGTTTATTTTCGCAAAACTAGTGATCTATGCATTTCATTTTGGAATGCAACTACAACCATACATCAAATGTTTATCGAACAGTTGATAATTTATGATATAAACAATAAAATTGTTTTGTAAAATTGTTTTAAACTTTAGTGCACTAGGATTGACATCAAGGCCAAGGGGCTGGTAACTTAACGTTGCAAAGGACTTAATAAAATGAATAATGATACCGGGAACTGGGGGAGAAGGTCAATGATAAATTATGAATCAATAACATTTTGGTAAACCCTAACAAGAGTGAAAATTTTTAGTGTTTATAATATTTTCTTTAGTGTCAATTTGATGGCAATTGGAAAATTTGTTTTTTCATTTGTATTACTTTATGTTTTGAATCAACATGAAATTATTTCATAAATCAATAATACTTAATTTATTTTTGAACATTAAAGTGAATGAAACATTGAAATATCAACATGTTGCTTCCAGACTACACAATTAGTACATGGTTGTCTTGCATTGACAAAAAATTCTAAACCGTTGATCTTTGTAGATCTAATGGTTATTGGGTGATTTTGGAGGTTTAATTTCACAATCCTAGTGCTTTGTACATTTCATTCCGGAATGCAACTACAACCATACATCAAATGTTTTGTTGGAACCAAAATTCAACCTCAAAGTTTCACTAATTTTCACCACCTCAGTTAAACTATTCTATTCTACACCATATGTATCCATCCTCAAAACCATCATTTTGATATAAATAACCTTAAAATATTACAATTATAGTCCCTTAACCCGTCCAAATAAAAAATATTTAAAATCACCCTCACATAGCTATTGCCTTGACTAGGAATTCATTTCACCAAAACAATGCCATTTTGAAGAGAATTACATTGAAGTCTCTCCAATAGATCAACAATAAAGCAAAACAAAAAATAGTGGCAAGACCACCATGCTTCGAAGTGACATATTCAAATGTCTCTCCAATAGACCAAAAAGTAATATTTCAAAGAGTCCAGGCTACTTCAGAGTGAAAAATCATGTTGTCTCTCCAATAGATTACAATACAGAAAAACTTTGATATTCTAAGGATGCTGAATCATTTTTGGCATTTAGGAAATAGAAAAACATCTCTCAGACATAAATGATTACTATCCAATAAGTGATGAATAGTTGTCAAAGCGAGGCAAGCAAAAAAATGATACAATTTTGAAGATACATCAATCTATCGGGCTAAGAAATGAAGAAGTCCATTTGACACTGGTAAAATAGTTGAAAATGAAATGATGAGGAGACAAGCTTATGTCGATAGGACGTGGAAAAAAGTCTCTTCGATCCCCTGACAACAAGAACATGGTTGTAAGGAAATACTTTTGAAGAGACTACGGAACATCAAAGAGAGGTAAAGGTAGGTCTCTTTGAAACTCTGAGACTCTAAAATGAAAAACAAGAGATATCGAAGAGAGAAACTCATATCGAGAAGACCTGACTAAAAGTCTCCCCAAACCACTGACAATGTAAGAATATTGGTAATTCGAAGAGACATAGGCTTATCAAAGGGAGATGGCCATAGGTCTCACCAAAATCTTGATAATGAAGATGGAAAGGAAAAAAAGTAGTGAAAGCCTGAGGTATAGTTATTTGAAAGACTTTACAATGTCGAAGAAAAACACTCAAATGTCTCTTTGAAACTCTTAAAAGGAATGAAAGGTAAAAACATGTCAGGGGGGGAACAAGATATTAGTGACAGTATAATCAAAGTCTCTTCAATGTAATGAAATAATTTCTCACTTAGTTTCTGGTGAGGCTTTCAAAGAGATAACTGACATTAATGCTATGATTGATTAGAAAGGTGGGGCAAGTGTCATTTATGAACTAGAGTTGATGGAAGCGAGCCAAATCTTGCTATATCCACTCATAAGATCTTGAAATCTCAATGAATTGTAGCTGAAAGTCGAGGATGCAGGGTCGAGTGATAGCAAGAAATTCAGAAATGATGGCATTGATTCAAGTAAGTATTCGAGACACAACTGAAGTTATTTTATTGAAGCTTGTTTGAATTACAGTGAAGATAGATTTTTAAACATGGAAAGAACACTAGAGAAACTAAAAGTGAAAAGACAAACAACTAAGACTAGGCCACTAAATCAAGATCTAATTAAAAAATGTCCTGGTTTAGGGCTAAAGTCCAGGAGGATAGCCTAATTGAACCCCTCATGTGAGAAGTTGGAAGATAAACATAAGAACATGGGAGATGTGTGGACTCCACAACAAGGGTATGACCTATTTATATACCATTATAGGAAGAAATATAGGCATAGACCCATATCAAACCCATGGAAGATGAACTTAGAAAATCTTGTGATGCCCAATGTATTTGTCAATGTGGAGTTGATTAAGGTGTTAGCCAAAAACTATAACCCTAAGACAAGGCCAATTCATTCTTGTGACGGCTCGCAGCTTATTCTCATAACAAGAGATTATATTTCCTTGGTCTTTCAACTAGATACATCCAAGAAAACACAACTGAGGATAAGGGATATTTTGGAGGAGTATCAAACCATGGAAACAAGCTACAAGAGATGGAAATTACCTTTGCATAGACTCAAGGATGCAAGAAACCAACTTAAAATATTTTCTAGTAATGAGAAACCCAAGTTTTCTGTGGATTTATTTGAGTACTATCAATACACCTATTACTCAGCTAGCGAGGTCTTAGGAGTCAATACTGCTGCTGAGATGGCCATACATCCCATGGTTTTGGAGGCATATGTCTAGAGTCAAGATGCTAGGTAATATGATTATGTAGAGTACTTATATGAGGTTATTAATACCTGACTTGCTTCTATCAAAATCAATAGTAATGCTATCAATTTCAGACAATACTCCTTTCTTATGCATATGATATTGTATGAAGGACAAGCAATGGGAATTGGGGGAAAGAGTTGAGGATTAAAGATTTGGATGATGATGAAAACATAAGACCAGTCCAAATGTGGAACTCTATATGGGACAACAGATGTGGGAGGTCCGACTATTTGTATTTCAAAGAGTATTTTTTGAAACCCCTATATAGATTGCTGGGCCATAATTGTGACTACAACCTATCTCCAAAAATACAAAAATTCCTTAGACCCAAAGAGAAAAACCCTAAAGGGAAGGTAAATCACAATTGGGGGGAATGGTATGTATATGAGGATTTCACTGTGATAAGAATATATGGATTTGAGGCAGCTCCATTCATTTTTCCAAGGACAGTGCCTGACAGGGTTGCATACTTGGAAATTGTGAGGAAATTGGCCTTTTCAGACTATATGCATCTCAAGAGCTATGGAAAAAATTCTTGCATTCCTTCAACCTTATGTTTTAGTGATTTCACTATCATCTCTGAGAAAGGGTATGATGCAATTGGCAAAAAAAATAGATTACTATGGCATGCCACTAGGAAATAAGAGGGAAAAGTTTAACCCCAAACATTTTATTCATAATACCAAGATGACACAAAAATTGAAGAGATATGAACATGATTTTTTCATAGATGATGTTATTAGAAATTGTAATGAGACTCATGCAACAATGAGAAAGGTTGTGTATAATAGGATAGTTATAGCAGAAGCATGGAGGAAAAGCCATGACCCATCATACATAGATTCCTTTCATGAAACATTGGATCCCATGGACAAAATTGAGCAGTTGCTTTTGCATGAAGAAGAATTGACCAAAGATGTGCCACTTGTAGCTTTTGAGAAAAGGAGAGGAGCATGTTCGAGAAGACAAGCTAAAATCATAAAACCCTTGAGTCACTCATCAGCATAACCCACCCCAAATGTCAGCTTCTCAACTGATACTCCTATCATAATTGAAGATGGATTTGAAGAAGAGAATGAGGTCACACAGATTATTGCTCCTACCATTCCCCTGTATGAAATACCACCAAAAAGGAGTGTGATCACCTTTGAGGCCTCTGATAAGCTATCTAATGATGTAAGACATCATGTGAGCCAGGAGTTCATTGCAAACAATGCATTTGTTCAAAATCCTAAGTTTAAAACCTTCGTTTATGAATACAAGGGAAAAATGATAAGAAAAAGGATGAAAGAGATTAGCCCTAAGCAGGAAGTAGATGCCCTAAAAGAACTTTAAGATGAATTTCATAAGGAAATGAAAAAAATCACCCCTGGAAGAGGATGAGCATTGCTACAAGAAGTTGGGGTCATGCTTCTTTTGGGATGGGATACTAGTTCAACAATAGTGTTTGACACTTTTATGAAGAGAGATAACAAAAATTTGCAGTTAACAGATGATGCTAGTGACAAGATTTACACTGGATTAGGGTATAATCCTAACAATACCACTTTTTATATTTGGGACCTTTACCCACCAAGAAAGAGGCCTCTTGTTGATAATCCAAATCAAGTCTTTGGCCACCTTCTAGTACAAAGAGTAGGGGATACAAACCTTATCAAGACAACTAAACTAAATGTAAATGTTACTAAGTTCACCAAAGCTCGGGTTGAGAAACTACTTAGAGACAATAAGGGGCTGGCAACTGAAAATCAAAGATTGAAATAAGATGTAATCAATTATATAGATAGATTTCCTTCCTCTTCTAGTCTTTACTCACCACTAATCGAATGTGAAAGGAAAGTTCTTGAAGAAATTTTTGAAACTACATATTGGAAGCATAAATATGAAATAATCCAAAAAAGAGAAAAGGAATTAAAAAAGGAACTAAAGACTAATACATTTGAGATTGTATCAGAATTGGTCTACAAAAGATTCAAGAAGATGTTTAAGAATGCAGACAAGGTCTAGATTATCCACAACAGGACATTCGTAGCTTTCCAAGAGCATGAAAGGTTAAGAAGCATAATGAAGGAAGAAAATTTAAAAATAAAATCCAAAGGAGATGGTGATGAAAATATTCGCCAGGAGTACCAAGAGTTGATCAAAATGCATGACCATTTCCACAATGTACTAACATAGGAACTAGGTGATTTAAATCAATCATTGATTATGGATCTTTCAAATTTCTTCGATGAAGGAGAATTGAAGGATCAAGATGTGTGGAAAGATGAGATCTCTAAGTATCTTCTGATGGCTCTTGATGAAGTTAATGATGAAGAGAAGGTTCTAAAAAAAACACATGTGCAATTGGGATGAATCTTTGATCTCTAGTATACAATGGAAGACATCATCAACAATGCAGACACTTATGCAAAAGTGCGATATGTTGAACATTTATCAAAGATCAATTTGTTTGTTGCATGAGCCAAATAAAAATATAGGGTAATGAAGTCTCACGAAGTATGGACTTTGAATAGATCTTAAGTGATCGTGGGTTCCTATTGAAGATTAACGGATCGTGGTGTATCTACCTGTGAGCTTCTAAAGATTTCATGTTTATGTTTAATCAAGTTCTTAACATTCTAGTGATCAAGCATTGTGACTTTTTGTAAAAGGCCTAAAGCTTGTAGCTTCCCAAATATAAAATGGGAATCCAAGGCTTGATAAGAAGATATAGAATATGATTATAATTACAGCATTAGCATTAGAAACATACTATTTCATAGAAAAGAAGACTTTCATATATAATGTCCATCCTTTTCAAGTAATATAAAATAGAGAAAGATAGATAATTTGTGTCCCAGCATTGGTGTCGATAGATAATTTGTGTCCCAGCATTGGTGTCGATTGTTTGTTATTATTACATGATTATTTGGCAGTTTCTAATTTATTGCTTCCATATTATTTAAGTTGATGTGTCACAACTCAATTTATCAAAACAAATTTGTTGTTCTCGTGTGGTTTATTTATTGGTTTCTTTTAGAGAATTAAATATCCTTTTAATAAGATCATAGTAATTTGGAAGTGCTATTTGGATCAATAAGAAGAGTCATACAATCACATTATTACATATCTTTTAAAAGATGGGTAGAGCTTGCAACTTCCAAGTGCCAAGCTCCCATTTTGTATAAATAACATATGTTACTTTACATAATACAAATAAAAATGTAAGCACCAAGCTTTTGTTGGACCACTGGTCACAACGTAATACAAATTTCCTCTGCAAATAAATGCGTGGTGATGGGACTTTCCTGGTCAAGAATGTGTTTTGAAAATAAATGCATGGAACTTTCCCGATCAACTAGTGGCACTGAAAAATAAATGCATGAGACTTGTCAGGGCAACCATGGGCTCTCAAAATAAATGCATGGAAATTTCCTGGTGAACCATGTTGGGGAAAGGGGATTTGTGAAGATACAAAATGTACTTATCCCCTTCAAAAATACAAATGTGGCTTTGAAAATACAAATGCATAAGGCTTTCCTGGTGAACAATGTAGAAGTTGAGGGGTAGTAAAATTGCTCCCATCAATTGCAAGCAACCTCCATGCACTGGCATAGCACTTATCTCCACTAGAGCTCCTCATCCTGGTTGAAAAACTGTCTAAGAAGTTAGGTCAACGAAATCATCTTCTTTCCAATTCCACCCATTCTGAACTTGAAGGAAATTGCCAATTGGTCTTTTACTATGTAACTATATAACTGGAGGTAGGAGAATTTAGTGTATCCCCAATAATACCACATTATCTTCTTCTTGAATCCTTATTAACCCTACAAAATGAAAACCCTTATGTCAATTTAGAACATTATACTCAATAGTAAAGCCTTTGGCCTTCAACGAATGATTCAGTTGTGCTCACTATCCCTATTTATGGGCCACCAGTGCCACTACCAGCCTGATCCCTATTTACTTGTGAGTCATACTCGTGTCATGTGTGAGGTTGGGTATAATGATAATCGTGATTCACGCAAACCAAAAAACAAACTTAATTGATTCGTGTAACTTAAGCCTTACATTTACAATTAAAATGTTTAATTTGATTGATGTATGACTACATGAAAACTATACCTCAAGTTGACAAGCTATCAAAATTGCCAGTGCCATTGAAATGATATGAAATCATTACAAATCTTGTTTCACAAGATCACTGGATTAATGACATCATCATCTATGATTTTATAGTACATCATGTAGTTTTCAATATAAAGCTATCCAATCAATCACTTCAGATGTTCATACGACATTAGTCACCGCCCACAGTAGCACAACACCACTTTCTTCAAAAAGATTGAGAATTTCAATTAAATGAAATGTAGTACATTGAGGCATTGAAAAGAGAGAATTAAATGGCTTATTTTACCTTAATAATTATCAATGTCCACTAATAAGTGACAATAAATTTCACCCTTGTTTTTCCTTTACATCCTTTGTGTAAAAAATTCTTAATTTTTTAAGCCCTAGTCCTATGTTCTTCCTAGGCGGTCCCTCTTTTAAAACAAAATTTATGCACGTGCATATTTCTGCCACTTAAGTTCTTGTATCGCTCATTGCCAAAATCCTTCAACCCATCGGGTTCATTATCGTGATAAGCCTTGTTCTATCCATGTGTTCACATCTAACGGTTCTAGTATTATTCCAGAGGTTTCAATTCGCAGGTCTAGTGATTCAAAGATTTACTTCCGGAATGCAACTATAGCCATCCATCAAAAAATCATCGAATGATCATGGTTATATTGATTTGCGCTGACATTTTGGCATTGAATTTTTTTATTAGTTTGAGATTATGTTTAATTTGACAATGTGTTTTCTTATTCATTTGAAAATAGGTTTAATTCACCAATGAAAATATTTTTTTAGTTTGAAAAAAGCTATAATCGCTAACAAAAAAAAAATTATGTTTTGAAAATAGGTTTAATTCGCCAATAAAAATATTTTATTGGTTTAAAAATAGGTTTTAATCACCAATGAAAATATATTATTGGTTTAAAAAAAAATCAATTCGCCAAGATTTTCCATAGACTTCTAGTGATTAGAAAATATTTTCTAATTGATATTATTTATTTTTCATGAAAAATAAAAAATTCACCAATAAAATTAATATTTTTATTGGGAAGTATACAAGATTAGCTAGGATTTTACACCTCCGTCGAGGGGAGGGGGTTTCTGAAAGTTATCCCTATTCTCAAGAGGGGGGTTTCAACTAGAGGATGTCACAAACAACTTCAAAGAGATGTCCCATGATGATTTACTTGAATTGGTACAAAATCTAGACACCCATAAACTTGTCAACATGGTCATGAGACTAAATCCCACCCAATACATGTTGGCATTGGCAAAAGAAGGGGCTAAAATCCCTTCCAATTTTGATGTGAGCAACATTTTTGAACAATCCTTGGGGAACATTTTGCAAACATCTTTCACACCATCTTTTCCCACCATATTTCAACCCATATCCCAACCATCATCATCACACACGCCAAGTCAACCCATGACCACCAAAGGGAGCTCACTATTTCAAGCCCTTCAAGGGAACCCACTTGTCAACAATAAAAACTTGGAAGCCAACATAGTTTTTGGTATGCCAAACACCATCCCACAAGACCCTGAATAGCCATATGTGCCACTTGTCTTCCATGACACAAATAATCCATCCACTTTTTGTGCCACTCCTGCCTATCCCCTAGATACACAAAGTTACACTCCAAACATTTAACAAGGACAAGTGGAATTATTTAGAAAAGTGGATACCTTTGATGCTTCATCTTCACACCTACTTGGAAATACATCACAATCATACCCACTAGCTCCCATCATAACTTCATCACCTACATTGATCCAAGGTTTAAATCAAAATGCTTCATCAAGTACCTTGCCTCAAAATCAAACCAATAAAACCAACCTATCAAACACCAATCAAATAAATTCATCCACCATAAATCCAAATATGCCACTGATATCGCAACACCAAGTGGCCTCATCCCAATCTTTGATCACACCAATAATAGCATCCCAAAGCCAAGTGTCACAAGGACTAATCATGTCAAATCCAATTCCAAATCTACCATCTATCACTCAACCCCTCATCATTACACAAAAAACACCTCAACAACCACCTCAACAACCCCTCAACATATCGTCACAACCAAATCTACCACAACCACCTCAAAATCTCCATGCAGCAAATCAATAAAGCATCACGTTGTAGACAACACAACAAGCATATAAAAAGGAATTTCAAAAATTCCAAACATAATAAGTACAACAAGAAGCCCAAGAATAATTACAAGTGAAAGCCCAAGCACAATCCCAAGCTCAAGCACAAGCATATGCCCAAGCTCAAGCACAAGAACAAGTGCAAGCCTTGATACAACAACAACTGAAAGTACAACAAGCAACACAAGCACAAGTGAAATATCAAGCACAACAAGTGCAAGTGCAAGCTCTATAACAAAAAGCTTATCAATAGGCCCTACAACAACAACATGCATAGAAAAAGCATTGATATCACAACAATAGCAAGCAACACAATGACAAGAAAAATAGTAAGCACTATTAGCACAACAACAACAAGAAGCCCAACAACAAGTGTTGTTGGCACAACAACAACAATAGGAATACCATCAGGAATTTATTGCACAACAACAAGACTTCCATCAACCCTCCACCAACATCCAGAAAAATTCCTTGAACCTTAACACACAAGGAACTTGCACTACCCCATCATTCACACAACAAACCATACCGTCCCAAAACACATATATTCCTCCACTCAATCCATAAGATGATCTTTCCATGTAGGTCAAATCACTCTCACAACAAATATAGGACATACAATTAGGGAAGATGAAAAAATCACACACCCAATAGGTTTTGTGCCCCTATCCATTTGATAGGAATATTTCCATGGTCCCATTCCCACCAGGATTTGAAATTCCCAAGTTTGATAAATACTATGGAAAAGGAAATCCTAAGGACCATATCAGAGAATTTCATGTACATTACATGGAAGTGGCATATGATGACTTCTATCTAATGTGACTCTTCCCCCAAAGCTTGGCTAGTCCCACCATTGAATGGTTCGCCCTCTTACCTCCTAAAATCAAAAAGTTCCAAGAAGTCGTATACCTATTCATAGAAAACTTCTCATTTAATCTAGACATGGATGTCAGCTTGGAGGAGCTATCTTCGCTCAAACAAGTTATGGGAGAGTCATTTTCAACCTTCTTACAATGATGGAGGTATAGAGCCAGTAATATCAAGTGGTCCATGCCAGAGGAGCAACAAATTGTAACCATCATCTCTAACCTCGAAGGAGAGTTTCCATTCCAACTAAAAATGCAATGCATCACAATGTATGATCAATTAATCCCTAAAGCTCTCAACATGAGAGAGCCCTTATAGCACAAGGGTGCACACCTACATACCAAGACAATAGACCATTGGCAAGCTATAATGACAAACCTCACATGTGGTCCAAGAATAAAAACATCACCAATGATGGTGTTGTTGATGCCAAAGTGGTTATTAGTGCTCTGCAACAAAACACACAACAAGCTACAACCTATCATGGTATTAAGTTGGAACAAATCAAAGGCTATAGGAAAGTTTTGCTAGAGGGGGATTCTTTGAATATCATCAATAATTTGAAAAATTGTGTTCCCCTCTCTTGGACTATTGAGTCTTTGATAAGGGACTCCATTAATATTTTTAAATCTTTTGATGAATGTTACATCATGCACATTTTGAGAGAGGGTAATGGTCTAGCGGAAATCTTCACTAATATTGGAGTTAGCAAGGTTAGGGAATGGGGTTTGAATGACCCTCTCCCTATAGAGGATATTGCAACTATTAACTATGATGGCCTATTTTAATTTGCTTAAGTTCTCATTATGGTTGGTGGCGTGCATGTCTTTATTCACATGGCCGATTATTATGAGAAAGGATGGTAAGCCAGATTTGAATCAAGCAAATGATATGGGGGCTAGGTGTTGTAGGGAATGGAACTCAAGGTTCTTTATTCTCATCTGTTTCATTTAAGTTCTCACACTATTTCTAGGTGGTCTTAGCATTGTCTTCTAGAATTTTCCTTGCACTGTGTTTGGAGCCATCAAGTTGTTACCTTCTGCTAATTTTTTTGATATGGGTAGAGATAGAAATCACACAAAAAATTTCTTGTGTGAAGCTACAAAGAAGAAGAAGGAGGTCCGGTAGGTGTTGGAGAAAGGAGGGTTAACTCCTTATCTAGAGTAATTACATGGAAATAATCCTCAGGTTATGATGCTATTTGCTAAAGGATGGAATGATAGGGTGCTAAAGCTATATGGAATGGAGTTTGATGTCAATGAAGAATTTATAGCTAATATTACTGGTCTGGCTATGGATGGTATGAAAGTTTTTATCGATAAAAAGGAGTTGCAGACCCCAATGCAAATATTCTTCAAGGGATATGAAGTTAAGGATTTGAGGACTACAAGGAGTGGAGGCTACTAGAGAAACTCTCTTAAGGCGTTGTGGGGAGATGTTGTGGAAGAGCTAATGCATTTTATAACTTTGGAAGGTCACTTCTCAGTGGTTAATGCATACCACTTCATCATGCTCAATCAATTTTGACATAAGAAGAGGATTTCCTTTCCTTATTATCTCCTGATGTCTTTGGATTTGGGTCTAAAGGATCATAAGAAAAAACCTAAAAATCCCATTTTTCATGTGGGATTAATCCTTCTCATTTTTTATTATGCGAAGACCTTTGAGGTGGCTAAGTCAATTTATACCCTAAAGGGTAAACAGTCTAAGCTTGTGGACGAGTATGAGACTACTTTTGAAGAGGAACCAACCTACAAAAAAGTGAAGAAAATGAAGCTGATTTTATAAAAAGAGTCAAATTCAGAGGGGGATATGGAATTTTTTCCAAATTCACTTGCTTCTTTGGAGGTGGGTTCCCAATCCCCTGCTATGGGAAAGATGAAAAAATGGGAGCCATGTGCTAGCAAGGGTTATGTGACTTGTAGTGATGAGGTGGCTATTGATTTTTCAAGTAGGGTTGTGAAGGTGAAGAATGATTTGTATGGCGAGGCTTCCATGCCCCCCCTTGTTACCAAACAAAAGGAGTTGGAGGAGGGAAGCAAGAAGAAATGGGTTTTGAGGAATACGTATAAAATATTAGAGAGGGCCTTTCCTCTCACTATTGCGAGTGGCCTTGGTGTTGATGACTCCCCAAGTGTTAAGCCAAATTTGCAGTAGAAAGGTAAGTTTGGGGTTTCTGATGTTGTTGTGGAAACCCAAGATGTGGAATTGGAGAGGCTAAAGAAGAGAAAGGTGGTGGCAGAGGAGATTGCGAGCTCCATTTACAAAATCAAGACTCTAGTTGCTGCTGGGAAAGGTAAGGAAATCTGTACTGGTCAGGATAAGGTTAGTTCCTCTAAGGGGGAAGATGCTTTGGGGAAGAGGATTTTTAAGATTGATAGAGAAGATATGTCTAATGTGCTTGGAGCTACTTGTGAGGGTTCCATTTTTTTTTTCAAATTGTTTAAATGGTTTTTTCATGAAATCAATAAAACTAATGTCAAAGTTAGGGGTGTGGTGAGTAAGGCTGAGGATTCCTTTGTCCAAAACTAGATTGATGAATTTTTTGATTCCTTAAACACTATGGCGGAGGAAACCCTTAAGATGAAACATAATCTTGAAGGTAGAATCATCACCCTTGAGGATCAAATGGAGAAAATTTGGGATGAGAGGTGTCTAAATCTATTGGTAAATTTGATTCTATTGGTGTGATCTCTCCTATGGTTAGTGCTAAGAAGCGTAAAGAAAGTACTCATGCTAAAGAGATCGATGTTGTTGGTAAGCTAATAGAGGAGGAGGGTGCTACTAGGAAGGGTGGGGAGAAAGGTGTTATTTTGATTACTGAGGTGAATATGAATGGCCCTGGTGCTAGGACTAGGAACAAGACTAAAGCTCAGATTGGGGCTTCTGACAAAGAAATTTTTGATGTTTTGGATGATGCTCAGAAGGCTGTGGCAAGTGACGTGGAGGCACATATATTATGAATAACATGTAGTGTTGCTGGTTGGGGCCTCCTTTTTGGTTGACTTTTTGCTGTTGGGTCGCTGTTGTTGGGTTGTTTTTTTCTTAGTGTTGTTATCTTTAGTTTCAACTGCTTTTTGATGTAAAGGGTTTTGGGCCACTTCAAAACCCATATTTTAGCTCTAATAAAAAAAAATCACACAACAAAAAACATACCCACAACACAACACCAATCAACCACAAGTCAACTATCAACACAACACATCAAAAAAAATGCACCCCAAAAACAAAACAACCAAGTAGTTAGCAACATCAATGCCCAAGGAGGACCTCCCCCAAGGAACAAATATCCACAAAAACATAAATATACACACACTAACTCATTTCACTGCAAAATCTGACGAAACTGTCTGACAAAATATGTATAATTTGATGTATCATTGGGTGCTTGTAAAATTTGATGTGTAATTTTCAATTTTTTGAAAGTTTATCCCCGACATTCATCAAAATTTTGACGAACCTGGGGTTCGTTGAAATGTCAGCTATCATTTTCATCGAATTTTCGACAAACATGAAAAATAGAAAAAATCAAATTGTGGCCAACATAAAGAAAAGTGAGTTCATGCCTAATTTATTGCGACAGTGTTTTTCTCTACTTGAGACAGTTTGTGGAGAACTAAGGATGATTTTTTTGGGAAAAATAAAAAAAAATCAAGAAGATATCGCCAGGTTGAGGGTAGTCATTGAATTTTTGCAGAATTCAATTGTGAAGTCAAATTTGTAGTTTCAGGTTTTAAAATCATATTTTAAAGCAACATCTCATTAGATTTCATTTTTAGAGGTTTAGGGTTTCAAGAATTTCATGTCCAGATTTTGTTGTGAGGAATCACCATAAGATCACAACCAAGGAACAGATTCTTGTGACTGTAATTATGTGATCCATAATTCTATTGGTCATGTGGCACAGTTGTGCTATAAAAAATACAAGATGCATTCATGTGTGACCCAAGTTTAATGTGGCTATATTGGAATAGAAATGGAGGCACTCATATAATTTAGTTAATTCAAGTTGTATAATGTAGGTGTCAATCATCATTGGGTGCATTTAGGTTGTCTCAAGTTTAATAGGTTAAGATGTAATTAGAGCATGATCGAAGAGTGATTACCTCTTGCTGCAATAAAGAGCCTATAACTCTGGTTGATATGCAAAGTGGTTGTGTTATATCAATTATATAGTTCATTCAAGCACAACCCATGTTTAATGGGATATTCTAGAGAGTGATCAAGATTTTCTAAACCTTATGAATGTTACTTGACATATATTTGCATAATTTCAAATTCCTTTAGAGGCTTTTGAAGTATCAATGTATCCTATATAGGGTTTAGAATGATTTTTTTAATTAAAAAAATAAATAAATGATGTATTTCCCTGTAATTAGATAATGTGGAGATCTCCTAAATCTGCCCCAGCACACTATCCTCTTTGGCACTGTATTCATTACTCCAGCTACTAGGGTTTTGCATGTGACATCTTTAATATCTTCATGACCGTGGCTTTTAAATAGATCTCATTCTTTGTTTTAATCCTTTTCATGGTAACCCTTGAGTTCCATAATCCACCTTCAATCTCCTCTAAGAACGGTGTCTTAAGCTAGATTGCAGAGTATGCATATAAAGCAAGTCTTTCATACCTACCATTGTTCCAAACCACCACTCACTGCCTTGCTTAAAATGTTGCCTCCATAAGCACAATAGCATGTTTTAAAATCATGGTTGCCAGTGATTGACCATTAAGGTTGCCACTTTCATCATGAAGATACAATGAGATTTTTGTCTTCAAACTCAAGGCATTATGCAAGATAACATTGTGAATTGTTTGTTGTGTATGATTTTATTTTCTTGCACATTTACTGCTTTGCTAGCTTCTTTTATGACTAGGTATTGTACCCTTAGCTGCAATCTCTAACAGCTCACTCATTATCACTTGAAGATTCTTTTCATGAGCATCCTTCTATAAAATCAAACTATGCCCTATAGACTGCCTACTTACTACAGGGGACTCATTGTTTCATGGTATTGTAGTTCTTAAGATCCTTCAACCTTATTGACACTACTTCACAGTCCACAAGGTATTATTCACTATTCTCCCATCTTTGATGAGTCTCAAAACACTGCTCAAACATGCAATCTACTACCTCCATTATACATTAATGGCTAAGAAGAAACATTGAACCTATGATTACCACTGTTACTTCATTTGGACAGTCATTCCCTAATTGCATTTGCCTTGTCTAACACTACCAAAAGTATTTGAAAAACCCTTAAGGTCAACAAGGGGGTAAGGAAACTCATTGTTAAAATCTCCACTTTACTATGCAAGGTTTGAGCTTTATTATCTTGTCACTGCTCAGCCTCTTTTTGACTGTCACATCTCAAGTGACTGCCATTCTTCTTACCGTAGATTGCATTTACAAATGTCACTAAGCTACATAATGTGCTTGTTATTGGCTACAATCTTTAGATTGCAAGATTTTTTTATTACCTACAATGTTTCAATCTTTCTAGTATTGCAACCTCACTAATCCTCTATAGTTATTGTTTATGTTTCTACGGAGGCCTAGGGTTTGTACTTTAATCATGCTCTTAACAATGCTTCTGTTGTTTTATATTAGGGCTCTCTCAATGTTGAGGGCCCTAGGGATAAGCTCGTCATAAAAAGTGACACATTGCATCTTTAACTAAAAGGATAAATCCGTATTGACATTAGCAATGATGATTCCAACTTGTTGCTACTTAGGAATGGGTCACTTGTTGTTACTAGCTCACTACCTCCATCGTTGTAGGAAGTTTGCGATCAAGTTCAATATTCTAATTTTAGGAGTCTTAACGGTTGGAAATCATAGAAAAATTAGAATTTAATAAGTTTTGGAATTAGCATTTTAAAGTGTTTTTTGGGGTCATTAACTTCAGACTATCTTCTCTTTTGCAAGGGTGGTTGCATGCCAAATTTTTTTGGTGTAAAATATTAGAATTATTAGATTTTGTTACCTGTCTATGAATAAAAATTATTAGAGTGTGAGTTTTATTTTTTTGAAGATCTAAATAGTCAAGCTTGGTAAAGAAAAATCATGTCAGATAATATTAGTCTAGAAGAAAATGAAGAGACAATTGATAGATTTTGGGCTAGATTGAAAAGAAAGGGTGATGGGAAATGTTATTTTCCTTGAAATAATTGCTAGGGCTTAAAGACGATGACTTTTAATCACAACAGTTGAGAAACATTGTAGGCAGCATGGTCACGTTGAAGGGGGGCATGATTATTGTCCATTGGTAAGTTGTTCATTATATGTGTTTATATTGATTGAATTTGTAAATGTTTATATCGTTTTAACATTTTTTTTATATATATAATCACTTGATCATGATCATGGTTTATTTGTGTCTATCATTATTATAAAGGTGGGGCACCCTAGGGTAGATGATATGGATTATCACAGCCCAGAGAATGTGGTATTGCAAGCGGACGAACATAGAGTTGTGAATATTGAAGATGAAGTTAATGATCCTATGGAAAAGATGATCATGCGTCAGAAAACATAGTTGAAGATGATGGTACAAATACATTGATCCATGACACATTTAGTGGTAGAGCTGATCATGATGATCAAGATGACTTTGATGATGTTTATGATTTACCTATACTTGAGAAGGCATATGAGCCCCTTTATGAAGGCTCCCAAACAACTCTTCTCTCTACTATATTGTTGCTGTTGAAATTGAAGGTTATGAATGGTTTATCAAATGTAGCAATCTCATGGATGTTAAGGTATGTCATATATGTCATCTTTTTTCATCTATTTTAATTGTTGTTAGTTCATCACTAGTAAATAAAGGATGAAATATGTACCATTAATATTCTTTATATGAACAAATTATTTTTTGTTGTAGATTGATTGGTGAATTTTTGTTATCACCATCAAATATTTTACCTCACTCATACCGAGATTTATGTGCCATTATGAAAGATATTAGAATGGAGTATCAAGCAATAGATGCATGTCCCAATGATCATATTATATATCATAAACAACAAGAATTTGCAACAGAATGCCTGAAATGTCATATCAGTATATATCGAATAGATCAACTAATAAAAAAGGTGTCTCACAAGGTTCTTCATTATATTCCCATTATTTAACGTATGCAATGATTATTTAGGTGCAAAAGTTTAGTGCAATTTATGGATTACCATGCATGAAATAGAAGTGGAGATGACATTCTTCAAATGCTTGTGGATGGTTCTGCATTTAGGGACATGGAGGAAAAATGGCCACACTTTAAAGAAGAACCTCGTAATCTAAGGCTTTCATTGGGAGCGGATGGTGTCAATCCATTTGGAGAGCTTAGATCTATTTACTCAGTGTGGCCTATTTTTGTTATCAACAATAACATTCCTCCATGCATGTCAATAAAGAAGGAGCACATAATGTTGTCAATGATTGTTCCAGGTATTTGTTTACATCAATTTTCTTTAACGTAGTAGCATCTCATTTGTCTTATTTGTTGCATAATGACTTATATTTTTTTCATTCAATAGTCATGTACATTAATTTATATATATTGCAGTAAAATGGTTATAATAATTATGTAATGTTTATATTCATTCAACTAGGTAAGTACCAAGTTAAAGATATGAATGTATATATCGAGCCTCTTATTGATGAGTTACTAAAGTTATGGAATGGCATCACTATGTATGACATCTCTATACCAATAGGACAAATACAATTTCAATTTCATGTAATGCTTGTATGGACAATTCATGATGCCCCATGGCTAACACATTTTTGTGGTATGTTATAATGTTCAACTACACTTTAACAATATTAATTTGATGAAGTAGATATCATGCATGTTTTTAAAATAATCTATTCATTATATATAATTAAAAAAATTGACATATTTAATCCAATTATATATGATCTTGTAGGTCTTCAAACAAAGGGAAAATTGGCATGTCCAATTTGTGGTCCAAAGATGAAATCTCGTTGTTCAACAAGTTTAGGAAAGCAGGTGTTTGATGAGTATAGGCACTTCCTCCATACAATTCATACGTATTGAACTACTAAAAAACATCTTTTCAATGGGAAAGAGGAGACTACATCAAAACCACAAAGAATGACACCTCGCCTATGGAAGTTGGAATATAATGGAACTAATCGTCAAGGTTATACATCATATCAAATTGTTTATATATCATATATGATATGTTTTGAATTTATATTTTTAATTATATTGTGTTGTGTTTACTCATGTTGTAATTGACAATGATTGTCATTGTTAATTTTTTTAACTTATATGCTTCATAAAGGTCATCAAGGTATTAATGGCTGGCTTCCACAGGGACTGAAAAGTTATCCCAGACAATTTAGTAGGTTGCCCTACTATGAACAGCTACAAATTGTGCATTTGTTTGATACAATGCATATCGGAAAGAATATAACAGAAACATTATGGAAAATATTGGATGGAAGGCATGACAAAGAAAAAATGTCAAAATTTATAGTGACATTCAAGAAGCCAATCATCCAATGAAAAATTCCATCCAATTAAATAGTGATGGAGACCAAATTAATATAAGTTTCCTTCCTTGGTTATTAATAGAGTAGCAAAACAATGCTATAAAAGAAGTCATACGAAAAATTTGATTTACCACAGGATTTATTGCAAACATAAACAATATAATAACAAAGAAAGGTGAATTTGGGTCAGGGATGAAAATGCATGATTAGCATACCTTCATTAAGGTAATTATTCTGGTATATTATATACACTTGTCTAATGCATGTACTTTTTAGTGTATTGTGTTTACTACTTTTGAAAAAATAATGAAAAGATTATTTTATAATTGTTGCAGTATGTTCTACCTCTATCTCTCCTATACAACTTTGACAACAATGTCAAGCAAGTTATATATGATCTTGGAAAATACATGAGGTAAGTAGCGAGATCTGTTCAATTCATTGTATACATCTTATAATTGCCATTTTTTTTACTTGTTATGTAATATACTATATATTTTTGTTAAATCTCGTTAATACATTTGCGCCTTGAATCACTTGTAGATGGTTGTTATCTAAAGAAATCCATAAAGAAGATATAAATTATTGGAAGAGAAAAATTCTCGTCTAATGTGTGAAATGCAGAAGTGTCTACCTTCAACATTTTTCAATGCACAAGAACACTACCTCATACACCAAGTTGAGGAAATTGAATTGTGTGGACCTATACACACAAGGTCAATGTGGATGGTTGAGAGGCACTTGAAATTTTGAAGGATTTTGAGCTAGACAAAAGCACATCCCAGGGTTCTATGGTGGAGGGATATATGGTATACTGCACTCATGATACATTAGTAACATCTCCTAAGTTTGCAAACAAAGATCCATGTAGATTTCATTTGGAATCCCAACTCCATTAAAAAATTTAAAGGAGCACCGATGGGGAGTGTAGATTGAGGAAAGTGAGAGGTAAATTATAAGATGGTCATGGAGATTAATTCGAATACATTTTACATATTATTTTTATGTATATTGTACTCTATTTAATTTTAATCTTCAATATACATCAATTATAAATTAAGGTCGTGATAATCGCGGGTATTTAACTAATTATAATGCTGTTTGTGAATTTCAATTTTTGATACTAATAAGAGTGGATGCACTACATTTGTATCGCTGCCAACAATCTTGATTGGATTACGGTATGGATTGAATGATGTCAACAATATGGTCACACATTAACATGGAAAGGTGTGGCTTCATTGGTTAAAGAAGCCCATCGTAATGGAGATTCCAATGTTACACAAAGGGAAATTGATTTAGCATATGGTTTAAGAGATAAACAGGTACGTATAAATATATTAATCACCCATATTATTTAATTATTTTCAAGCATATTGATGTATATATATTTTGAGATTGTTTTCTTTGCATACATTCATCCAAGAATAAATATGTTTTATCAAATGACGAGCATTAAAAATAATTTTTACATGCTTGACATATTGCAAAGTTCACTACAAGACTATGTAGTGTAATGGTCAGAAATTTGAATCAAAATGTTGGATGAAATGGAGAAAAAATCATGATTCCGTATAACTACAGCCTTTCAGTGACTCAATATTTCATCTAGAAGCTTACATACATCCAGAAGTCTCATAAAATCGATACTATGGGATTTTGGATGATATACTTGAGTTTGACTTTAAGTCCTTTAGATTAATTTTGTTTGTTGTCCTATGGTACAGGCTACGATTGAATGAAAATGATCTTAAGAGAATCAAGTATTGAACATGATAATGGATTTACCATGGTTAATACAGTTGATCGAGAAAGCTGGAAATGAGCCCTATGTTCTTCCAAGCCAATGTGAGCGTGTATTTTACTCAGAGGTTCTAGGTAAACCGTATAATGTTTGTTGTTAGACATGATCCAAGAGGAAAGCATAATGTGGTGGGAAGAAGAAGATACCAAAGAACTAGAAGATGATGATGATCGTGGATCAACATTAGTTGATGATGTCCTTTGACGAAGATGTTGAAGAGGAGGAACTAGATCATGATGATATAGGATTTAATGTTCATGAAGATGATATCCATGTGGATGATGACATTATCGAAACTGATATCGATGATGATGATGATGATATGATCAATCCTTACAATGTCGAATCTGGACAGATGATACAGACAAAGAGTTGGATGAAGAAGAAGATCAATGACATTGAAATGTATAAGTTATGCGATTATATTATCTATTTGATATTAATTTCTTGATAGAATTATATTTGACTTATGTGGTTACATAATTAATTCATGATGTTTTTAATTTTTATGCCATTACATAATTAATTTAATGATGTACTTTTAATGTTTGAAAGGTCAAAAAATTAAAACATTTCAATAGTGATGTTAACAACCTTGAAATTAGTGTGTTTTATGTTTCATGTGATCATAAAAGATTAAAAAGTCAGTTGTAGAGGTGGTTGTTCAGTGGTTGATGTGTATGTTGGTTCTTTTTACAATGTAACCAGGTTTGTCTTCTAATCGACCTATGGAATTTTCAATTCCAATCGAAGGCAGCTCGAAGGACCTAGACCAACTGACGAGGACTTTAATAGCCTCCTACACTTCGGGCTCTGCAAGACCCGGGAGAGTGATCCCTTAATGCATTTACAACCTCTACACCATTATTATAAACAACATTAACAATAGCAGATGATCTCACTTAATAGCTCAAAATGATAAGATAATATCAACTAGAATTGGGTTTTCATAGACAATATCAACTCTCTGGAGTGTGAGATAACTAAACACAATCCATTACATAAGATAGTCAATGATTTGCAATTTGTAGCAAGCTCTAGGAAAAGAAAAACAAATACTAAACTACACTAATAATTATAACTTAAATCAGTGCCGTATATCCATTGCAGGAGTCAAATTCATAAGCATCTAGAGGTTTATAATAGATTTAATATATCACATATAAGATCCCTGACAATATTGCATTACAATTTCATTAGATTGCATTCTAACCCAGGACTACTTATCAAATCCTTATACAACACATATCCGCCTATAATCCCATTCAAGCATTTTGATTAATTCCTTGAATTAAAGCTAAAATAGAATCATACACACCACAACAGTGAGATGGATAAAACAACCCTTAGTTATTTCATTTAAAGTTCATATATGCATGTACAATGGAGAGACATGAGTTCAAATTTTCATTTCAACTCAAATGCTAGCATTGTTAGACAACATTAAATCTCTATGAACTCAAAACCTGTTACAGAATGACTCAAAACCTAAATTGCATTTCTCTAAAACCATCAGACTTTAAAATTCGCTCTGCAACTTCACCTAGACTCGACAAAAATGATCTAACTTGCTAACCTGTACTTCTGGCCTTGAAATCCTTCTTATAGAAAATGAAGGAGAACACAAGCACTGGGCCAAAAAGTACACCTGGTGATATTCCAAAATTTGTTACAACTACCACCTTGAAAAATATTCTTGTTCATCATATCAGCTGAGGAACATTGATGCAAAAAACCACAAGAAAACCGCACTGAGAAAGCCGTCAACACAAAATTGGAACCATTGCAACCACAACTTCTGATCTACCACCTGTTAGTAGTTCACTCCTTTTACTCCTCATTCAAATATTTAGTTACCCAATTCTGGTACTCATCATCAGTCGGTTAGTCAAAATTAATTACCTCATCCACCTTGGTATTATAAGGTGTGTATTTTACCACTACTTGATTCGCATCCCTTTCAAAAGATTCCAAAAATGAGCTGGTACTAATGATTTTTTCCATACAGGTCACAAAAAATCATCGTCTGAGTGATCACAAATTGAATTGATTTGATCATTGATGACCTAACTTGCTTGAGTCTTTCATTGTTGAAATGACTTGATTTTTCCTTGCTCATCAATTATATCAGGTAACAATGTGTTACCCCAATCATTGAAATTCTTCACCAGCTCCCTAATCTTCCTACTCAAGTCATCTGGTAAGGTCTGAAAACCTTGCAATGATTTTACTAACACATGAGTAGGATTTAATGATTAGGGCCTATTATTTATATCAAACCTTGAGGCCTTATACATGATATCCAGATCACTCGCCCTAGGGATCTAATTTTCAATTATTGGTATTGCTACTTCCTGATCCCTATCAATATTCTTTATTGCTGCTAAAAACAAAGAATATAAAGAATGTATACATAGAAATTTATTATCAACCTTTTCATTTAAATACCTCAAAATAGTAGTAACAATTTTCTTTTGCTTTAAGAGAGATGCCTCGTCACTTTTCTGTAATGATGCCTGCAATTTATCATTTTTTTGCAAGAGCTGCTTCTTTGTAGGATCAATAGAGCACTTTGTTTCTTCTTCAACTTCGTCTAAAGAAAGGGTGAGGATAGGATTTTGACTAGGAGATCCTAGTGTGGAAACAATTGGAGAAGCAGGAGGCACTGACCCTGCTGTGGAAGGTAATGTACTGGTTCCTAGAGCACTTGATGTCTCCCCAATCTGCTAATACCTAAACCTCTCCACTTCAGTTTGCAACTCAACATTTTTCTGCTGCATCTTGCTGTACTCCTCAATCAAAAGGTTATATTTTTCCATTAAGCTCTTCTTTTCAGCAGTCTTTTGGGCCAATTTGGCCACATTCATAGTCATATTAGTGGCCTTAGTGGTTAAGGTCTCTGAAGCTCTCTTTATTATCAATCCTCCCTTGAAATTTGGATTAATATCAAAAATATTTGGTTTTCTCCCTTGTGGGGCCAATGCCCAAATTGCCAGAGTTTCACATTCATCACTAAAAGCATATTTTTGCAATGCTTCCTTGACCTCTTCTTGAGAGTTTTGAAAGGGATTCTTAGACTTCATAATAGCATTAAAGGCTACTGCATCTGTAATGTCCCATTCAAGAAAAATTAATACACCAGCTTGACTCACCAATTTTCTTCCTTCTTCAGGAGTGATGTTCTTGAATTCTTCCATTAATTCAACTTTTACCTCCTCATCATTCTCTTGGTTTGACCTATCAGGCCTTAGTTCTCTTCTCTGCCTATATTTATCTTGATACTCTTCAAACTTCATCCTCCATACCAATTGCAAGAATACATGAGTTTTTACAAATGTATTGTCATCTAGAAACTCCTTGCATGGTTCCATTCTTGCATCTTGTACACTTTTACCTTTCATATCTAAATTAGATAAAACTAATTCAGTTGGCCTAGGAGGGGAAGGCATACCAACTTGCATGTCTTGATCAGTAACAATAATCTCATCCATCAGATCCTCCTGTGGTTGATCAATTCTTTGCCTCTTAGGGCTTGGCTCGGATGGTGGTGATGAGGGATTGTCTTCTGGTGATGATTCTAAATCAATAATTTTGATTGCCCCAGGCACTTTGAATTTTGGACTTGGTTGTGGAGGCACTTTCATAATCTGTTTTCCTTTTCTGTCCACTTCTTCTTCATCACTGCTACTATCCTTTTTCCTCTTGTAAATGGGCCACATTTCCGTAGGCTGGTATGTTGGCCTTGTTTTAATTGGTATGGCACCTTGCTCTTGTACACCTAGACTCAATTTTAAATTTACCTTTTTTGTCCTCAATGCACCCATAATTTCCTTAAAGTTTCCCATTAGAAAATCATTTTTCTTATGGTGGGGACTGAACTCCAATAGTGGATCATATTTTGGATCCATTTTGTGCACAAAATCTAGTATCTTACCATAAGCTATCCATTTATTCTTGTTCAACTCCTGTCTATTCAAATCAAATTCATTTCTAATCAAGTCTTCAACAAAATTGAACTCATGCACAAATTTTCTAGCTTTTATTCTTTGTCTGAAAAGAGTAAAGAAACCCTTAGGATCATGTTGTTGCTTTGTTCCACACCTCAAATGGAAATCATTAAAGAAATTATCAAAATGCATCCAACCTCTCTTTGAAAATACAAAATTAGACACCACTATATAATCTAGGAAAAATGTTCCCTTACCCCTTCTAGTGAGGTTGTCCTCATGAACACAACCTATCTGCCACATAACTTCTACAAATCCCACTCTTGGTGGCACATTGTATGGCAGTATATGAGGCGCTCCTTGAAAACCTTATACTCTCAAGACAGTGCTGACTAGGTATGGGATAATGTCACCCCAGTTATGGTAAACCTTCAATTCTGGCTTCCTCTCCTTTGACCTGAGGAAATCATGTAATTCCTCAGGGATCCTAGTTATATTCAACATTAATCTAGCCCTTAATCTAGAAGAAAAACAATTATCAAATTGCACATAACTAGTGCTTTCCTTATTACAAGATAAATTTGTAGCCCATATCTGTACTGGCAATCTTTCTCCATCAACTAATTGCCTTAATTTCATCCTCTCAGAGAAAAAGTTAGCATTCTTAAACAAAAACATATGCATTAGCATAGAATACCAATAGAATTGAGTGTCGGTATCATTGTTTTGTAGCTTTGATAGCCCTTCATGCATCCTCTTAGCCAAGAAAGAAGCAAAGTCATAGGTCACAAAGAAGTTAGGGTGTTGTATTTGCACCCCCATGAACATATAAGCAATGGGCATTACCGTACTAGGACTGAAACCCAAAATTTGACATAAAGAATAGAAAGTGGCCAGGAAATGGTTTGTAAAAAAAAATAATTTGAAAGGTTCCTGGTCACTGGGGCTAATATGAAATTTTGAACCTCCTGCCCTAGCCAGATGAGGTGGAAGCAACCTTACTCTTAAAAGAGATTTTAGCTTTGCATACTCCTACTTCATTTCCTCAAGGTTGATAGGAACCAAATCTTTGCTCAGTTCACTCAAGTCAAAAATATGTTGGACCTTTTCTCTATTAATGCTCAATAGAACCTTTCCATCATTGTCCCTAATTATCCGTGTAACAGGGTCATATCTTGTAGCCACTATCCTAAGCAAGTCTACATTAGGGAATACATTTGGTACCACCAGCTTCCCCATATCATACATCCATCCATTTGAAAAAGGGTGAGGCAAATTCCTCTATCCGTACCAAAATCTGAACAATTCCAAGCTAGTGAGGGGAACCCTAGCATCGACAATGTTGGAGCAATTATACACTAACCCTTCCCCCAAGATTTTCCCTTGCATTAGGACCAATTCCTTCCTCCTATCATTCATTGACAAGGGCAATTGATCTAGGAAATCATCATACAGGTTTCATTTCAAATATTCAGTCTGGCCAGAATGTTGCTTGGGTGGTGCCATCTCGGACAAACTAGGGCTTCTTTACAACATTATAATTCAGATAGCTAGGACTAACTAGAGATAGAAAATTATAGGACAAAACACTGTAATTTCTCACAACTATAATTAAACTATAGCTCTAACACATTCATCAACAAGCTCACAACACATCCAGCTAATCCTTTCCCAAATTCAAATGCAAAATGACCAGGAGGCACATAAAATAAACTCACGGCTTTGTTTGCAGAACTCCCAAATTTTGGCTGCAGAAACTCACAATTCTACCTTTGGCCTTGAAACTGCTCCTCAAAATAGTTGAATGCTTTGTGATATAGACCAAGCAAGAAAATTGATTTTATTGTTGATCAAATTACACCAGCAAGTGTCTCATGCGCCATTAAAGCTCAATTTCGCACTGCATGAACGACTCCAACCATATTTGATGCAGATTTAAATTTGAGCCGTTGATTCTTCAGCTTGATCAAATCATCGATGGCCACCTTCAAAACAAGTTGACACAATTTCCAACACGATGATAAGGAGCCCACCTTACCATACACTATGAAGGAAGTCCACATGGCAGTTTCCCGCAATATCTCAATCCTAAAACTTCTGATCGTGCGATGGCGGGCAACTGTTGATCTTGAGCATCAATGATCTCATTCCTTTAACAAAGTCACTAGCCATGTCGTTAACCTTCGAGCATCTTTTCCAGTGAGATTATAACATATCCATCTATTTAGAACGTGTGCATCTTGAGAACACTTTAGTAATCTGCCCCTTAATACATTTAAAGTCAGCTAGTGTTTCCTTTACTCTTTAGGCTTTATTGGATGATACACGTGGCGCCCGCCCATGATTTTGCAATCAACCCAAGCACCATCACAGGATGGTGGGGAATGACTCAGATCAAATGGTAGTTGGTCAATGATAGCATAAATTTGTTGGAGTGATTTTTGGATTTGATTGTGTGTGATTTTTTTTGCATCAACGTTTCAGATCACACTCCGTGATCCATCATCAGGATAAGAGCTGAGAGCAACAAGAGGAAAAAATGGGCAATTGCAGACCTAGACCAATCTTAAAAAGACCAAAAGGTGAGAGAGGGAAAGATGCACGTGGGCCAAGACAACCAAGAACCTAAGAATATAAAAAATAAAATAAAAGAAAAGAAAACCAAGAAAACCAATGGATGAGACTCAATAATTGAGACAACAACAAAAATTGATGAAACAAAAGAAAAAGAGAAAAGGATGAGAGGTGAAAGAGAAAAGACTAAGAATTTTTTTAAATTGAAAACCAAGAGAAAGGAAAATAAATTTAAATACAAATCAATAAATCAAGACACAACATCCTACCAAAACTAAAAGGAAAAAAAAAAAACTAAGAAGCTCAATATATATATATATATATATAAGTCTAAAACAAAACCATAAAATATGAAAACAAACACACAACCAAAACTAAAAAAGACAATTAAAAACTTAAAAAATAAAGAATATATATATATATATATATAAGAAGACAACCAAATAAACAAAACTCAAAGGAGGAATTAAAAAATAAAAAATAAAATATAGAAACAAAAAGTAAGAAATCCTTGGAGTCTTTCAAGGAGAGGACACGATTTCTCCCTTGAATCTGAAAAATAGAAACACAAAAAAAATAAAAATTTAAAAGAAAAGAAAGCATAAATTTGATCCCCCGGATAGGACACGTGGCACCTACCCTTGATTTCACAATCCTTCATTTCCCGATCACGGGATGGCGGGCAACATTGATATCTGTAGGAAATAGATCAATGACAACACTAAATCAACCCTTGCAAAATAAAAAAATTCATTAAAAGGAGAAGTGGTCATTACTAGGCGGATGAAAAACAACATAAGTTGTTTTTTAAAAGATGAAACATGGGGCCAACCGAGACTTAGGAAATAAAACCCCGCGGAGGAAATAAAGTATTAAAATCAAAGTTGGGTTTTAATTTTAATCTGGTGACATAAGGCTAATCCATTAACCCCAATGGTCATGTCACCGACGGCTTAGCCAAAGCCTTTCATTAAATACTAATCGTGCAATGTGTAGGTTTTGATTCAAAGATATGGGAGAAGATCTTGATCGTACCCCGCCAACTCGCAGACCTAAGGTGTCGCCCTATTATTTGGCACGAGGTCAGCAAAAGGAAGATGTGTGTCCTATATGGAATGTTGGGCCCAATCTCCACTATTGAGCTCATAACCTATGGTTTTAGAGCGACAACCAAGATCAAAAGCTAATGTAAATCTTTGTTGTTCCCTGCTAGGTCGCAGGAGGAAGATGAAGGTTGGTTAAAAGCCACGAGGTCAACGAGATTGCAACGCATTGCTCCAGCCATTCAGTTTGCAAAGTGCATAGGACCTGATGACATGGATTAATGTTATTAGTCATGAGGAAGGTGAATGATGCTTCGTTGGATGTCAAACCGAGTTAGCCCGAGATAAACCGTTTGATCTACCAACTCTTCAGGAGATCAGTGTACAGTATTCAAAGTTGGAAAATGGCACATGGTGGTCGTTTTATTGTACAACTAGTGAAGCATTAATAAATTATTCCTTGCTTGTGTAGTCATGTCAATATCAATCTATGTGAAGATGTTGTTGGCAATCATGAAGGGTGATCTGCAGATTCTCATGCAACTCTAGTTAAACAGTGACAATACATACACCTCCAAATTGCCATGTTTGCACATGCATTTTTACTAAGCATTGATGAAGGTTGCCATTACCTCGCACAATAAATACAAGAGGAATTAACTACTAATAGTGTCATTCTTGTAGCAGTTAGAGAACTTTGTGGGTTGAGTCTAATCAAGTTTGAGTGCTTGTCTGATAAGAGAAAATGAGTAAGTCAGTAAGGAGGTATGTTCATTTGAGCTCACAAAAGCTCGGTCTTGCTATTCAGGAAGGTGCTTTGGTTGATAAGCCCAAGCTTGTGCCCACTAGATGTAGTAGAAGGTTGCAATTCCAGGACGTTGCTACTCAACTAGTAGATGACAATGGCAAGTAGTCAGTGTGCTCTATTACTAGTGTCGGTAGGAAAATAAGGTATGGGCATGGCTCCTCTAGATGCCAACACTCACCCATTGAATTTACAAGCAACACTTTTGATGATGTAACCAAGACCGACTCCGACTACTATCGGTATTTAGCTCGCTTCAATCACGGTCTTCCCTCTGATGAGGAAGTGATATCTGTGGTGCCATTGGTTGTTAAAACCCCAAGCAGACAGAATAGAATAGATAGCCTGTTTTGAGTTTTGGATGAATATATGCAAATTATCTTAAATTGTATGCAAATATGACTTATAAGCATGAATAAACATATAATTCTAATATATTTTCTCTTGTTATGTGGATTTGAGTGAATTTTAATGAAACGTTAATGATGTTGTCATTCTTCTTTTGAGAATTTGTTCAATTGTGTGTCTATGTTTTTGCTTTGATTCAAAAAAATCAATTAAATGCTTAAATGGAGTCATAAGTTTACAATTATTTACAAAGGATTTGATAAGTAGTAATATATCAGAGAATTGAGCTCCATAATGCAAGGTATTATATGAGTAGTCCATTCTATTAAATTATTGGGTCATTTTTGCTAACGGTAAATGGGCAACTAAATATTTAACTGACAAAGAATAAAAGAATAATATGTAAATGGGTCACTCACTCACTCCCTCTATCTCTCTCCCCTTAACCCTAAACCCTTAACCCTTAAACTCTAAACCCTTAATATTAGGTGTGTATTAAAACATTATAAAAGCATAATTTTTGTAGTTCTATTAGGAATTGAATGATAAATGATGATGAATGGGAAAATCTAAGGCACTTTAATATTTTCAACTAAAAAGTTAGAGTTCAATTAGGATTAGTGTTCACTTAGGGTTAGGTTTAGGGTTTAATTAAGGTTATGAATTCAATAAGAGTTCAAATAGGGTCAAGGATAAGGTTAGGGTTGGGGTTGAGGTTCAATTAGGATAAGAATTAGTGTTAGGGTTAGGATTAGAGTTCAACTGTAGTTCAAAGTTAGGGATATTTACAATTAGGACTACTGTTCAATGAATGTTCAATTAGGGTTAATACTTAATTAAGGTTAGTTTTAAAGTTCAATTAGGGTTTTGGTTAGGGTTGGGATTATGAATCAAGTAGGTTTGGGTTAGGGTTTGATTAGAGTTAGGTTTAGGGTTTAGTTAGAGTTAGGGTTAGGGTTAGGGTAGAATTCAATTATGCTTAGTGGTCAATTACAATTAGATTTAGTGTTCAATTAGGGTAAGGGTTAGAGTCCAAATAGGGTTAGGGTTTAACTAGGGTTAGGATTAGAATATAATAAAGTTTTGTGTTTAATTATGATATCTAGAATTTAGTATAATTTTTGAAAATGAAATGATTTGGACACAAAGAAAAAAAATAGAAAAGTTGATTTTATATAGATCTTATTTGTTAATTTATTCTAAAATTCTAATTAATAATTGTATAATTAATATAAAATGAATATTTAATTTAATTTAATTTAATTGTATTAGATAATTAGTGAAACTAAATAGACAATAAATATTTTATGGATTTTAAAAATTAGAATTTAGTTTAATTTATTTGTAATGTCAAATATTAAAATTTTAGATTGAAATACTTAATTGATTTTAAAATATTTATAATTAATGTTCAATTTATAAACTAATATTAAGACATTAATAAATATAACCCGCAACATAATGTTCACTTAGGGTTTCTTTCTTGGGAGAAGTTTATTGAATGGTAAGTGTATTTTATAAAATTAATATGTCAAGAATTAATTTTAGATAATACTACATGTGATTTTTCATATGGTATTAAATTGTAGATTAAAATTGATAATAGATTTCCTTCCTTCTTTTGCATTGTAAGTTACCATAATATATGGCCTTAAAATCCTCATGAGTTTTGAGCTTTTCAAACTATACAATATGACATCCAACAAAAAAAATTGTTATGCATTTTTTCTAAGCACAAATCCTTAGAATTCTTAATGTGTTACTTAGGTTAATTCTTCATTGCAATAAATAAATACACACTAATATATATATTATGGATTTGAGGGAAAATATTAAAATATTTATATATATAGAAAAATTTAAATGCAAGGGATTCAAGTACATACCTTTGCTTTTGTTAATGTTGATGAAGATACAAATCTTGATGAAGTACCAAATTTGATGACATGATATAAAAAACTGGAATATCTTTGCTCTATGTGGCACTTGAAATTTTGTACAAAACTATAACTAACTCTACGTCAAATTTGTGACTTTGGACCTATTTTGTATCAATAAATATGAGCTTTGACACATGCCTCCTAATCTAGCATACAATATGTACTTAAATGCTCAAAATAGTTGGGAGTAGTGTTGAGATTGGTGGATCTTTGGGAAGGTCCAATGCTTCACCTTTGTATCTCTCCCTATAGATAGAGGTAGAGATGAATACAGAATGAGAGAGGAAAAGGGATAAAAATAGATAGAGATATAGAGAGAGATAGAGGGAGAAATAAATATATAGAGAGATAGGAGATAGAGGGGGGGATATATATATATATATATATATATATATATATATATAGAGAGAGAGAGAGAGAGAGAGAGAGAGAGAGAGAGAGAGAGAGATAAGGAGATATAGAGAGGTAGAAAGAGAGATAAGTAGAGAAAGACAAATAGAGATGGGAGAGGGAGAATAGAAGGGGAGATAGAGAGAGAGAAATAGAGAGGGAGAGATAGATAAATGGGAAGAGAAAGACATAGATATAGAGATATATGGGAAGATAAAGGGACAAATAGGTTGAGATATGAAGATAGATAGGGGTATAGGGAGGGTGAAAGAGATCAGGGAGAGATGGGGAGAGATAGAGAGGGGGAAGGAGAAAGGGAGAGAGATATGTAGAGGAGGGAGATATATAAGATGGGGAAGAGGGAGATATATGTAGAGAGGGAGAGAGAGGGAGAGCGAGAGGGGGAGGCTAATTTTTTAGTTTAAATTCTATAAAATATTCAATAAATAATAATATAAATATTATAAGAATTATATAATTTGTATTTTAAATTACACACTATATTTAATTTTTTGAAAAATATGTAATTTTTTAACCATTTTCCTATATATTTAGTATTAAGATTTTTACATCTTTTAACAATTCAATATATAATACAAATAAAATATAGTTAATAATTTAATTAACTAGCATACCAATATTAATTAATAATATATGTAAAACACGCCGAGATTTATCTTTATCAAGATGCCTATTGACTTAAAAAAATGCTTACATTTTCATGAATATGGATTTGGAAAGCAATCAATTTTATTTCATTATTGTTTGTGTCATTGTTTATCTCAATTCTCATATATAAGGGTACACATTCAAATTTGAAATCATACCAACTTGTCTATAACAACAATCAACCAAGAACAATAAATTTAAAAGCAGAAATGTTCATCAATCATTAGATTTAGTATTGACAACATCAAAGAAGCATATATCATGACAAAATGGCATTAACTAACTTAGATATATCCACTATTTTTTTAAATGTTTGAATTACATTGTTAATACTATATACATTCAAGCATTTTAATGTTAGTGAAACCTATAGCTTTGCAATTGAGTTCAATAAATCTTTTTCTCTCGCATGAATAATCAAACTTTTGTTGTTTTTATGACTGTGCATTTAATCCTTTGTTCATCATTTAAGTCTCTTTTTTCACTCGAAGTTTAAATATGTATCTGTTGAAAAGGAACTTTTGTATAATGTGTGAAAACTTAACATCATCTTGTTTTTCATGCTTCAAAATGTTCAATTCTTTTGTTGTAACACCCATAATTTCTTCTGCCACTTCTTCAAAAGTTGTAATCCAAGTGAATGAAGTATGATCTTACACTTTGCATTGAAGTATATATTTATAATCACATTCAGGGAAAGTTTTATCACATCTTCCACAATACCACTGACCATTTTCATTAGTGTTTACGTTCTTTTTGTAGTGCCTATCTCCAATTTTCAAGGGGCATGTTGTATAAAAAAAAAATTCTACCTTAATGAAAGATAAGGTAGCTTTTATCACTATCCAATAAGGTTTACCAGAGTTGGCAAGGTCTCGATCCTGTATTTGTGAGATACTAGGGTTAGGAACAAATAGGGTTTAGGTTAGGGTTGGGGTTCAATTAGGGCTAGATTTTAATTAGGGTTATATTTCAATCAGGGCTAGAGTTTAATTAGGGTTAGGCTTCAATTAGGGTTAGGGTTAAGGTTAGGGTTTGGGCTAAATCAGGGTTAAGGTTCAATTAGGATAAGTGTTCACTTAGGGTTATTGTTAGGCTTAAGATTGGGGTTAATAGTAGGGTTGGGATTTAGATTGGGGTTAATTAAATTATATTAGTTTATGCTTTTATTAAAGATCAAATATAGATGTAATTTTGAAAATTATATATCTATACCTTTTGATTTATGTTTTAGATCTAAGATGATCACATTATTGTTTATGCATTACCTAAAATAAAAACCTTATTTATAATCGTAAAATAAGAACCAATTATATCATAATTTAAACAATAACAAACAATACAACTAATTAATTGAATATTTTATAGAATTTAAACTAAAAAATTGATTAAAAATTGATTTTTTTTTTTGATTCACAAGATTGATTTATATATTAGATTAAAAAAGGTACA
>VDFB02000363.1:820468-935527 GCA_007258455.2 Sequoia sempervirens
TCATTGTTATAATGATCAAAATGTTATACTTTGCTATACATTCAAGCATTCTCTTCCCCCCTACCCTTTGCTCTCTCCCCCCTCCTTTTAAGAATTTTCTTTGTCATAAAAGATTCACATTTATGTCTCATTTACACAAATTTATCTGAAGCGCTAGGAGTGATTAAAGATATGTAAAAGATGATGGATTGAAAAGTGTCTTTTAGGCCTCCTTGTAGCGTTAGAAAATAGGTCATTTGTTGCCTTTTTTGTTGGAGTCAAAACTTGTGGTTTTGAGGGTTTGTGGAGGATAGTATCAAGTGTCAAAAACCAGTGAGTTTGGTTTGGTTTTAGTCATTAGAAGGATTTTATGTTGACTGTCCCATTAGATAAGGCTACAAGGGCTACAAGGGCTAATATGGTAGTGATAGATGAAAGAGTGTTCCCAAGTGAGAAGTCTTGTTTGTTGGCTTATTTTAGCCATGCTAAGAGATTCTGAGTCATTTCCAAGCCTCTTGGTTGCATTTGGGTGTGTGGAGTTAAAATAGTGCTTAAGTTGCTCATTAGTTGTATGGTGTATTAAGGAGTCTATCTAAGAGTATTTGAGAGAAGCTCTTAAGAGATTGTCTTCCCCTGCCAATCTGCATCAATAATAAAATAAACATGGAAAATGACCGAATAAAATAATTTCCCAAGATTTGAATATGAAGGGACGTGACTTGCTTGATCTGTCATCGATGGTACATTTCAACGAATGTATTTTTTTAAAAAAAATTACATTGTTTCGTCGAATTTTTGATGAACGCAATAGATGAATCACTGAAAATGTTCGATGAAGTTGCTATAGCTACGATGAAGACTTTGTCGTAACTCCTTTTCAATTTCATCATCATTGCGATGAAGTATACCGACGAATCACAAAAAAGGTCCGACAAAGTTGCTTAGCTGCGACAAAGACTTTGTCGTAACTCCTTTCCCTTTTCGTCACAATTTCGATGAACGTCACCAACGAACCACAAAAAAGGTCTGAGAAAGTTTCTTAGCTGTGATGAAGACTTCGTCGTAACTCCTTGCCCTTTTTGTCGCAATGTCGATGAACGTCACCGATGAACCACATAAAAGGTCTGATGAAGTTGCTTAGCTACGACGAAGGCTTCATCATAAATACTTGCCCATTTCATCGAACTGGTGACAAAATTCTAGTGTTCTTTAGATGCCCATTTTTTCAATATTCTGATGAACATCCAAGCCATTTTATGATGCCGATGACCAACGAAACTGTGCCGTTATTTTGATGTTTAATTCGTTGTCAGACATGCAATGAAAAAATATTGATGAAGATGTTTTCATCATTTCATCGCTACACCGACAAACATTTGTTGAACCACTGACGAACGTCCATCAAAAAATGGTGTCAAATTTAGTAGTGACAATTGGGGAACCTATCAAATCGGTCATAAAGAAACTAGTGCAAGAAAATCTCATCATGCTCCTTGTCTTTGAAAATTACTGAGAGCCTCAAGTTAAACCGCCATGGTATAATGAGAAGTACCTTTGTGATCATCATAAGATCAAAGGACACACAAAATCTAGGTGTATAAATTGAAAAACCTTATACAAGACCTCATTGAGAGTAGGGATATAATTGTTGACCAACAAGCGGGAAACCAGGATTTAAAGATATACATGAATTTGATGCCCAACCATAACAAACAAAAATACAAGGAAAAGGGAAAAAACTTCACAAATGTTAACTGTGTTTATGACCATGTATTATCCTTAGATGAGTTCATAATAGTTGTTAATATCAAGAGGCCTAGCGCAGAGTGTGGTGTCACCACACACAGAGGCATGATAACCATACAAGGACCATCACCATAACCTAGAGGATCATCCACTATTCCGAAATCAAATCCAAATGACTATAGTGTTGTGGTCCAATTGAAGAAAACCCCCGCTCAAATCTCCATCTTGGAGTTGCTAAAAATATCACTTGTGCATAGGGATATTCTAGAGAAAGCTTTGTCCATGTCCACCATGCCTGATGATATTGATGCAGGCTAATTTCAAAATATGGTTAGACACATCACCACACCCCATCTGCTCATATTTTTCAGAACATGACCTCCCAACGCAACCATCCCATAATTGTGCATTACATCTAGAGGTCCTTGTTCACAAAAATAAAGTCAAGAGAGTCCTAGTGGATGGAAGTGCTAGCCTTAATATTTGTACTTTACAACTAATCAAGAATATAGGGTTCTCTAAGGATGTTATTGAAAAGGGAAAAGGTATCACCATCAGGGCTTACGACGATCAAGAATGGTTGTCCCAAGGCACCATTCAACTCCCCATTCAAGTGGGGCCAGCCATCATGTAGACCACATGCCAGGTTCTTGAACTTGAGATTCTATATAATATTCTTCTAGGGCATCCATGGATCCATGGGATGCAAGCTATCACATCTACCCATCACCAGTGTGTCAAGTTCCCTTATCAAGATAAGGAATTCACAATCCATGGTGTCCCTGAACCCTCTTAATAGTGCAAGAATTTAGAGGCCAAATACTATAAAATCCAACAAGTCCCTAAGAATGATGAAGGACCCACATCTCCCTATGTTGATCCATCCATCTTGGCCTCCACATTTAAGACAAAGAAACCCTCCATTCAGAACATCCCAGACATCAAATCTATAATCCAAGATGATGGTTGTGGATATTATAAATTACAAAAGAGTACCTTTGTGTTAGGAGAGTTACCTCAATCTCCTAAATCTCATGGAAAGCCACAACCAATTCACTAGTAGAATTTGGCAAATAAATTACTACGTGACTAAAAATTTTAGTCACATGACTAACACTAGTAGTATTTGGAAAATAAATCACTAATTTGGTCATTTATAAGTGACTAATTTGGTCATCGGGTAAAATCACAACTAAATGACTAAATAAATGACTAATATCAGACAAATAAAAATGACTAATATCAGAAAAATAAAAATGACTAAATAAATAACTAAATAAATGTGCTCATTATTAAGATCTTGGCCATAATTTTCATTTTAATAAACATACTCTAAAACCTTCATCAAGACCTTATTTTCAATCATATCCCGCCATAATTAATAATAAAATATTACAAATAAAATTACTAATAAATATTTTTTGTGGAATAAATATTTTGCTTTGTGGTGTCATCATATGAACACCAAAGTTTCTTCTAAATTGACGAAAAACCACCAAATTATAAAAATTAGCAAAAACCATAAGAGAACCTAAAAAACTAAAACCCAAAAACCTTGAAAAACAAAAGATAAGAATAAGCAACCAAATAATCTAAGAGGAAAAAGGACCAAATTATTTTTATAAGCATAATTTTTATTTTAATAAACATACTCTAAAACCTTCGTGAAGACCTTATTTTCAATCGTAGCCTGCCAAAATGGAGAAGTAAAGCATGACGCCTGATTTTGGATTGCAACCTCTGCCCATTTTTCCGCATTGGACATGATTTGTGTAGAATCTAGTGGTAAGTCACTTTCCATGGTTTCAGTTAATTTTACTTTTCAAATCTATACATGGTTAGGCCATATGATCCATATGATCCATATGATCCATTATTTTTAATAATTTTACTAGCTGCTTGTTGACTAGTAGTGATTATGTTCTTTTTTAGGCTAATTATGGAAAAGCAGATCCATCTTGTGTTGCAAAAGTTAAAGATTTATATAGAGAACTTGGAATCGAGGTCTATTTATTCTTTTCTTTTTCATTATGAGATGTTAAAAGTGATATTTTCTTTTCAAAGTTTCCACTATCAAATTGCATAGTTCACAGGAGAACTTATTTTTATCTATAAAAATGATATTAAGGGACATGTAGATTGAGTTGTCTATACAAATTTTAGAATTTGATCTCTTAAAATTAGCTTCCCCTTTCTGAGGGGGCATGCAAATCACTTTTGAAGTTGAGTGTAAAAAATAGAGTAGCATGCAAAGAAAAAGGATGAACAATAATAAATGGAAAAGTGGCTCTTCTATCAACCATGTAGAGTACAATGAAAGGAGTGCAGGGATGGTAGGGGTTTAACACTTACAGTGCAGTGGAACAATAGTTAAGTTGTACAGTAGATGTCATCCTATTTTGTTTGAGAACTCTTACTGAATTCCCAAAAGTAGGAGTTCCCAAATGATGCCAATAGATACTATAAATAGAAAACAAGCAACAATATTTTCATATAAAAACAAGAGCTAATTCATAAGCCCGATAAAAGTCTCTAACTTTTGGCCCCCCTTTGATGATTTTCTGCATACTTACAGATTACATCTCCATGATTAATATGGACTGGAAGGGTTGAAAGGGAACATGTTAGTCTTTTCCATTTATTGGGAAATAAAGAGTTTGAAGTGATTGAAAGAATCAAATGTAGCTCTTTACTCTAGATGCTTTATTCTCATTAGGTTATTAATATATCTAGATATAAACCATGATGACTTAAATTAGAGCTAGAAGAAATCTCATGAAAACTACAAGAAGAGATCAGTGATTAGATGAATCATGGAAATGAAACCAACCCCATAAGCCACAACAAACAAAATATGTAATGCAAGTGAAAATGCAGGCCTTCAAAGGAGTTGTCATAGATAAAGAATCATCCTCCCTTAGATATCTTGTGAGAATGCCTGAAAGCTCTTCAGTTATCCACAATATCCACATGCTATGAGCTCTGATACAAAGATTGTGCATAGTTCTTCTTAGTTTATTCAATTTGGTGCTATTATTTTTATCATGTGATTCAGGCTTCAAACCAACCCCTCTCATTAGTATTTGTCTTCTAGAACTATCTAGAAGAGGGTAATCAAAATCAGTACTAGAATATATGAAAGTTAAAGATCCTTTCCCTCAAACTGAAGCTTTGTTCTCGACAAACCAGAGCTGAGACAAGCCAAGAACTAGTGGAAGGGAAGTTGAATGAAAACTGAGAGCAACTAAAAGCCTTCCTAAGAAAAGTTCCCTTTCCAATATAACTTTCGGTTCTAGTGTCTCCTTGTTCATTTTTCTAGCATCTCCTCATTTTTCATTTCTTGATAGAGAGCTTCTAAAAGATGTGCAAGATGTTCTTCAATCTCAACAATCAATGTTGAGATAAAATGGAATCATTGCTCTTGCAAATAAGGTGCTAAATCATTTATCGTTGAAGGAGATTTATATGCATGAGGAAAACTTAGGAGGTCTTCTAGAATATTGTTGGACCCCTCATCTATGGTATCTTTTATTTGACTAACCTTAGTTCCAAATTAAGCATTAAGGAAACCAAACTAGTCTTCATAATTTGCCATCATAAATCTAAAACTCAACCTAGGTAAATTGACACTTTTTAGGTCCCCTCTCTTGACAAGCCAATCCTCACTAGCAGTTAATTTGTGCAAATGGGTTTCAACATCTTTGTAACTTGCTAGAGATGTAACTATGGCTTCAAGGAATTTACGAACCTTAACTCTAGTTGACCTCCACCCTCATGCTCTTGCTTCAATTTAGTTTCTTCCCAACCCTACAAATCACAAACTAATAAATGGCTAGCCTTGAAATCATGGAACAAAAAACTACAAGAGACGGAGCAAGCATACAACATTAAAATTGTGACTTGTAGCAGCAAAAGAAAAGAAGTAGTAGGAAATTTGATATACAATCAGAAAAGGGCATTTTATGAGGCTACCTAAGGAAGCAAATTAAAAATTAAATAAAATCACGCTTCAAATTCCATTTAAATGCTCAGTTGTATAGTAGATTTCATCCTACTTTGTTTGAGAACTCTTATTGAATTCCCAAAAATAGGAGTTCCCAAATGATGCCAATAGATATTATAAATAGAAAACAAACAACAATATTTTCATATAAAAACAATAAGAGATGATTCATAGGCCCTATGAAAATCTCTAACTTTTTAGCTCCCCTTTGATACTTTTCTACATACTTGCAGATTACATCTCCATGATTAATATGGACTAGAAGGGTTGAAAGGGCACATGTTCGTCTTTTCCATTTATTGGGCTATAAAGATTTTGAAGTGACTGAAAGAATCAAATGTAGCTCTTTACTTTAGATGCTTTATTCTCATTCAGTTATTAATATATCCAGATATAAACCATGATGACTTAAATAAAAACTAGAAGAAATCTCATGAAAACTACAAGAAGAGATCAGTGATTAGATGAATCATGAGAATGAAACCAATTCCATAAGTCACAACAAACAAAATATGCAATGAAAATGAGAATACAAGCCTTCAAAGGAGTTTTCATGGATAAAGAATCATCCTCCCTTAGATCTCTTGTGAGAATGTCTGAGAGCTCTTCAGTTATCCACAATATCCACATGCTATGAGATCTGATACAAAGATTGTGCATAGTTCTTATTAGTTTATTCAATTTGTTGCTATTATTTTTATCCTGTGATTTAGGCTTCAAACCAACCCCTCTCATTAGTATTTGATAGTTGTATCATGAATTAATAGGTGGTAATGATGTGTAGATTAGTATCTGGACATGTCTTAAGCCACACTAAGCAAGACTTTGATATAAATTCACTCAACAAAATCATCATTGTAGCTTGTAGCTTCTATGAGATTTCCATAACTGCACCTCATTGTCTGGGTTTGGAATCCCACCAAACAACTGTGATCTAGGTGGCACTGCCAACATAGTCTTATAAAAAAGAGGCAAATCATTTAGAACCTCCAAGAAGAGTTCCCTAACCTGACATAGTGTTACCTATATGACTCTTAACACATTACAAAAAATGGAACTGACTACCCCCACCTTATTGGTCTATCAGTTGGATGTGTCTTCTGGTTCCAACGATGCATTGACAATTCTATTTTTTCATCGGTGTGAGGATCTTCTATCGATAGGACGAGGTCTACTATTCCCATGATGGTCTGATGGGGATGTTGTCAGTGGAGTTCGTGCCTATCGCCGGGACTTGTGTGGTGGTTCCAATGATGGGCTGATGTTGTTGGTGCTCATGATCTAAGTCAACACCAAATTGCAAATTGCATTAGTTTATAGGTTGACTTTGTACAAACTATATTGTATTTAAAATTTTATTAGCTATAATCATCTAGTTATTATTTATGCACTATGAAGTGTGTTTTGTGCAATGCAATATAATCAGTGTATGAATATAAACAAAAAAAATCCTATTTTCTACAATTCATGTGTTAAACTCTATTTTATTTTCTCTCTATATATCTATGCTATGGAAATGCCCTTAAATTTCAAAACAAAAGTAGTTTTTTTTTCTAGATTTAAACCTACAAATTGTATTCACTTGAAAGTTTCTAAAGCCTTTTCAATAGATCTAATTTGTGTATACATCCTGCAATTATTGTAGTCCATGAGACCACATTTCTTTGAGGCATTTTGTTGAACACTTCAAGTGCCTTGTCAATGATCCCACATTTAGCATACATGTTGGTGCAGGAGCACCTAAGCTTCCATTTTCAAATTTGATGGCTATTGCATCTTAGTAGGTAATTTTAGCATTTGAGGAGTCCATTTTATGTTAATTAGGTCTTGTGATACCATTCACTATGAATTAGGATGATTTTAGAGTCAACTGGGTAAAAGAGACAAAGTTGCAAAAAAGTTGCAAAATTACAAACTATCAAAAGTTGCAAAAATGCATTATTTAGGGAATATCTTGGTCAAGGAGGTAAGAGGTTGTTAAATGGTAGAAAATGGTTGTAATAAGGCCATTTAGTGGTAGATAAATGTTTGTAGTGTCTTTTTAGGTTGTTTTCAGACCATTCAAAGTTGTTGCAAGTCATTTTTGTCAAGTTTTGCAGAATTTCTAAATATAGTGCAACATGACAAATTTTGCATGTCTGAGGAAAATAAATGCTCCTCCATCGAATGAATGACTTGTAACTGTTGGGAAACATAGAGTAGCTTGTTAGTTCTCAAAAACGCTAGTTGAAAAACCACAAGAGGTTGCCAAGCTCTTGGTACATTTTAGGCTAATGAACAAGGCCAAATGATGTACTTGAAACTTCTTCTCTTTAAGCTTTTCCAAACCTAGGTGGGTGTACCTATGCAAATGGAGCAGACTTAGACTATTTTTTTCCTACTTGAACAATCTATCCACAATGGAAATTGAGAGTGGAGAGATGTAATCCTAATTTGGTATAAATTGTATAAGCAATATCAAGGTGAAATTTAATATGTTCAGTTAACAGATGTGAGGTTTTGAAAACAAATTTGATAAAACTAAATGATGAAATGGATAAGACCAGTGCCTTGTTGGGTAAATGGAGTCAAATGAAGATCTAGAATGTATAACTTATATTGGTTGTAACTCAAATAATTTGGCACACTTATGTTAGTTTATATCTTGTATAAACATGCAGGAAAGTGATTGACAAACTCTAATTATGGATCCAAATGACATGACCAGGTTACTTATGATTTATCAAAAGAATTTTAATCTTGAAAGAACCAATTGGATAGATCATACAGAAACAATAGATAATATCAAACTGGAGACAAAATGGAAATCCTAATTATATGGTTCTTCTTATTGATCCAAATAACACTTCCAGATTACTATGATTGACTAAAAGGATTTTAATTCTTTTGGAAAAACCAATTAATCATATCACACAAGAACAAAAAATGTGCATTGATAAATTAAATATATACTTGATCTACCAATTTAAATAATAAGGAAATATTAAATTGGAGACAACCAAATAATTGAATATTTTCAACAAACAATTGATACCAATATAAAGCCATAGAATCAAAGATCTTTCATTGATTTCCTCAAAATTATATCTGCAACATAGTATTTTGAAATAGAAACATTATGGAAGCTTTATGATGTCTATCTATCCCTATTCGCCTACTATCATCTCCTATACCCTTCTTTTGGTCATGGTCTCTTTTATATACACGAGAGGCAACAAGCTTCAGACCAAAAGACACGACTCTTGATAACAAAACATGATTTTGAACTTAATTTAAGAAACTAAAACAATCATAAACATGTGTACTAATCCGTTAATCTCTAAGTAAAAGCCCGTGGTCATATTTAAGACCTATTCAAAGCTTTTACTGTATGATAGGCTCCACATCATTACCACTAACTGATTATAACTGTTGCTCAGTCGTGCCCAGATTATCCACTACCCAATTTATAAACATATCGAAAGCTGAGAGGTGATCAATGTACCCCTGTTCTACATGAGTGTTGGCATTGGATATGACCTTCATATCATACTCTATGTGCATGAATTTCTCAATTTTTTTATGAGTATTCTGTAAGACCATATCCTCATCATTGATCTCCTGCAATGCAATGTTAGAAACTTTGTAAATTTTTCTTTCCAATCATCCCTTTCTCGAAGATTCCTTGTATCATCATGGAGTGCAAGAACCAAATTAAAAAACTGAGGTCTTCTTCGATTCTTTGTTGATATTAGTTGTGGGATTTCACCAAATCATTATATCTTTGCATTGTTTGGTCTTTCAGGATTTGTTTACCTTGAAGTTCCTTCTTTTTATCAATCATTCTTCCTTGTAACCAAACATTCTCCTCTAGTGTTGATTGTATTTTCTTAAATACACCCCAATAATCATTAGCTTGATTTATCAGCTTATTGAAACTCTCTTTGATTATCTTAGACACAATATTCTACTTAATTATTTTCACCTCCTTTTCCAGTGTTTTACACTTTTCTTGGGCTTTCAAATGGGAATTTTTCCAATAGGTTGCATCAACTAATGCATCTAACACTCTCTTATCCTTTTTGAGCCATGGAGTGTACAATTTTGGAGTAGAAGAGGAAGATGACTTCTCCATTTGATGTGATAACTGCTTTTTCAATTTGTCATTCTCTTTGACCAAATTTTCAATTTGTGCTCTAGTGAATTTTGCCACAATGACATTCATCTCTACAATTTCTAAGGGATTAGTTTTCCCAACTCTTTTGACCAAAAGGTGTCCAAATAATTGATTAGGATTGTCAATCACTGTCGGCCTCTTCTCATGAGGGTATAGTGTGTTGGTGTAATTAATATTTAATTACACTTTGCAAAAGTTTAGTTAGGCTTTATTTAATTCCTAAGTTATAGGATCTTATCTTTATCTTATTGATCTATCTTGTTGCTCAAGATAAGATTAGTTTTATGCATCTTTTCTTTTATAAAGCAAATTATCTCTTATATCAGAGCCTCGATTTGTAGCGCCTTCTCAGCTTTTTGGAGGAATACATTATAGAGCTCATTCGAGGTCCCTCGAGGGTTTCTTCCTAGAGCATATTTATGTAGCATCTTGGATCAGATCAGGGTTTTCTATTGGATTTAGAGCGCTAGAAAAATTAGAAATGGCTTTTATTTCATTCATTTTGGTCACCGTTTGCTAGATCTGCGAGGGTTTCAAGCTCGGTGATTTTTCTGATAGATCTGGGGGTCGCCTAATTTTTGGAGCACTTTGGGCCCAAACAGACCTCGTCATTGGATTCACAGTGCCAAAAAACCCCTATTTTGATATAAAATTTGTCTGATTTGGACACAATCGTCCAGAGAGGCAAAACAATTTTACCCGAGGGCCGTACGACCCCCAGGCATGCTCTACGAGGCACAGAATTTGAGAAAAAAAATTAAAAATTAAAAAATTAAAATATGTGCAAGTTTTTTGCACAGCTAGTTCAAATGGAAACTGCCACCCGCCTGCCACCCGGCGGCTTCCCACCAGCCGCCTCCGCGCCACCGCCACTAGCTCTGCCGCCCAAGCGTTGCTCCATTCAGCCCTCACGGGCTCCCCAGTGGTCGTATTTATGACCACCAGCTCCACCGAGATCCACCCTTTCCAGCCAGTCCATCAGCCCTCATGGGCATAGCTCTCATTCCTATTGATGACCGGGAGCCCTGAGCTCCAGCCACCGCCATCAACCAGAGTGCAACCCCCACGGGCTTAAACCACAGCGGACGGGTCCTATGGGCAACCAAAGTTTGAGCTCAGCCCCTGCACCGCTCCAGCCCCTAATTTAGTCATATCGACATCCAAGGGCTTCAGCCCAGACCCTTGCGTGCTAGCCCCTGGTCCTACATGCGACTAGGGAAATTTTTTTTAGCTCTTGAGCGTTGCAGATGGCTAAATCAGACTTTTTTGGAGCACTTTCACGGAAACGTGCATAACTTTCAAATACGACGTCATTTTTTTGCAAACAAGATATCATCAGAAAGATGTTTCTGAGCTCTACATTATGGTATAGGTCTCATTTTTTGGTTTTTCTTTTTTGATGTTTTTTCGGCCTCAGAAGTCAGATGTTGTTGTTTTCACTCCAGGAAGCATATCTTTTGACTCGCTTATCCATTTTTCATGATTTTCACAGCGTTGGAAAGCTAGATTCAGCCTCTATGTAGATATAAGGTCATTTAAAAAATATGTGTACCTTATTTTATGCATGTATTCATTTTTGTTTCATGCACTAGGTTTGCATTTTCGATTATGTTTCTATAGCTTTGCATTCTCTCCTTCTACAATCATTGGGTATTGTAATAACAAACTGATATAAAGTTCCATTAAGGGGGGTTCTTTCATTCATCCTTCATATTGGTGACAACTCACATGAGTTTGTCTGGTTTCTTGTTGTTTCCTTCAGCTCATTTCTTGGTTAGCTGAACACATCTTTGGTTTGCATTGGTTCACACTTCACATTGGGAGTTTATGGTTCTTGATCCGCATTGGTTCAGATCCTTCTCATTTGAGGGCCATGTTTTTATGGTTAATGTTCCAGAATCTTGATGGTACTCATCTTATGGACAATTTTAGTTTTAGTTTGGCATTGGCTTAGAGAGACACAACTTCTAGATTTTGTCATCATTATGGGCTTCATTCATCCTTTCATCTACTGTTGCTTACAGATTCCAGGGTTGATCCAGTATGTGAGTTTCCAGTGTTCCTTGGCATTAGGTTTGCTATTGCATTTGTGATTCTGATATGGTATTTTGTAAACAGAAGTATCTTTCCTTGCTTGCCGAATTTGGGGTTCCAGTGTTGCTTCTTCAGAGTTCTTCTAGTGATTCTTCGCAGCAGTTCATCTCATTGAGGGGGGTGTTTCCCACTGGGTTTTCTCTCTCTTTGCATTTGTAAATGAGTACCTAATCAGGCCTTGTTTCCAAGACTCATCTGTTCATAATAATTTGCTTCTCCCTAAGTTGTACTTATGGGGGGTGTTGGTGTAATTAATATTTAATTACACTTTGCATAAGTTTACTTAGGCTTTATTTAATTCCTAAGTTATAGGTTCTTATCTTTATCTTATTGAGCTATCTTGTTGCTCAAGATAAGATTAGGTTTATGCATCTTTTCTTTTATAAAGAAAATTATCTCTTGTAATATTTTGTACTTCAAATATATCAATTTGCACATCTTTATGCAATCTCTACTTTTTTATTTTTCTCTTTTGTGGAAGGCAATTTTCTGGTTTGCATTTCAGATCTTGGTTTCTAACATAGTGATCAAATAATCAAGGAATCCTCATATGGATTGTATCCATACCCTGAATATATCTTATCACTAGCTTCCTCTGATAAGTTCATTGTTGTATCTCCTCTTTTTCTGAAACTGTCGAACACAATTGCTGAGCTCATGTCCCATCCTAGTAGAAGTAGTACCCCAACCTCTTGAAGTAATTCTCTACCTCTTTTAGGAGTGATGGATTGTATTTCCCTATCAACTTCCTTTTTCAATTCTTCTAAGGCGTCAGCTTCCTTTTCAAGAGTAATTTCTTGCTCCTTTTATCTTATTTTCTTCCCCTTATACTCATAGACAAATGATTTGAACTCAGGATTTTTAACAAAATCATTATCAGAAATGAATTCATGACCAACCTTGACCCTAATGTCATCAGATAACTCATCTAATGTTTTAAATTTTACAAGTTCCTAAGGGGGCTCATATTGAGTAATCACAGGGGCCTTTATTTGTTCGACTAGTTGCTCCTCTACATCACTCTCCTCATCACTTCCTTCCTCTTTACTGTTGTTAGTGGAGAAACATACATCAGGGGTGGATTGTGAGGGTATGTGATCCAAAGGCTCCACATCCTTAGCTTGTATTCCTATGTAACTCATATGAGATGTATCAAAAACATATGAGGGAATATCTTTTACTATTTCATTCATATGAGTAATAAGCTGCTCAATCCTAGCCAAGGGATCTTGTATATCAGCAAATGCTTCTCTATATGATGGAACATTCTTTCTCTTCCATTCCTTTGCAAGCACAACTTTATTATATGAAGCCATTCTCTCACTAGTGGAAGCTTCATCTCAATTCTTGATCACATCATCAAGTGAAAACCACTGCTCATACCCTAACAAATTCTGAGTTAATTTTGCTTAATGAATAAATCCCTCTGCATCAAATTTCTCTCTTTCATACCCAAGAGGAAGGTTGTAATGAGTTAATTTAGCATCAATTTCTTCATATCCTTCAATGGAACATACTATGAAATCTCCAAAACAAAGAGTGCTAGGCAAGAGCGATTGTTTATTATGACTCTTGAGATGTTTAGTATTAGACCTTGCTAATTGTCACAGTATTTCCAAATAAGCAACTCTGTTAGGAACCACTCGGGGTAGAAAATGTGGAACCCTTTCAAATCCATAAACCCTTATTATTGTGCAATCAGAGAAGGCATACTAGTCTCCCCAATTATGGTTCACCTTGCCTCTTGGGCTGTTTTCCTTTGGTCTCAAAAATCTCTGCACCTCAAGGGATAAATTGTGATCATATGAATAACCTAGCAACTTCATTAGTGGTTTAACAAAATATTCTTCAAAATATAAATAGTGAGACCTCTCACATCGACTATCCCATAGTGCAGTCCACATCTATATAGGTTTAAAGTTTCCATCTCCATCTGTGTCTTTGATTCTTAATTTTTTACCCCACACATTTTTAGCATGTCCCTCATATAAAAGTAAATGCATTAACAAGGAATAGTGTTTGAAATCTATTCAATCACTATTGTTTTTTATTCTTTCAAGCCCTTGATTTAGGGCATTCACTAAATAGTTTGCATCGTCGAATGACCTAACATATTTTCTTTGTATATTAGCTGCTACAACCATTGGTGCAATAGACATAAGTGGTGGAACCTCAATTCCCAAGACTTGACCAGCTAGTTAGTAGGTATATTGGAAGTATTCTCCAAACAAATCTATATGAAATGGAGGGTTTTCATTGCTCAATTTTTTTTTGAGTTGACCTTGCTCATTCTTAGGCCTATGCAAAGGTAGCTTCCATCTCTTGTAACTAGTATCCATGCAACGGTATTCTATCAAAAAGTCTCTAATGGTGAATGTAAAGTTCATGGGACCTTGTAACTGAAATACATTAGAGATCAGGTCTTGGGAGATAACAAGCATATTGGCCCAATTTGGTGATTGGATAGTTCTTTCATTGGAATTATACCGACTGGCCAGAGCTTTTGCCAATTCTATGTTGATGAACACATTTGGAACCACAAGTCTTCCTAAGTTCAGTCTCCATGGGTTATAGACTGGTTGAAATCTGATTTTTTTTATGTAGTGATACATAAAAAGCTCATAGCCCTAGTGTAGCATCTAAACATCCCCAATATCCCTATGTTTATCTAATAATTTACTTGCTTGAACACTTCTTCTAGGTCTTGGCCCTGACCCCAGACACTGATCTATCAAGTCTTGGTTTAAATTCCTCTTTTCAGTTTTTTGTTTCTTTGCCTTAGGTTTTTCTACATTTTCTTCCATTGTAAACTCTAAAAAAATGCAAATTTCTAGCTAAGAGTGGAGTACTTACATGAATTTTTTATTCTCCTAGCTTCACTACATGAGAGCTCCGAGTTCTTTTCATTCTACTTCTTTGCTTAGCATAGCCTTGTTGGTTTGTGCAAATTGTATGATTAATTCATGGTGCAATTCACCTCTGTTCTCTCTCATTAATATACCACTTGCTTCAGTCTTACCATCGAGAAGAGAATTTATGTTAAATATCCTAACGATGCTTTTGACGTCACATCAGCTAGTAGTAATCATTCATCACTATATCGTTGGGACCTTGGTTCATTTTCCACCAATGGCCACCTTCTCCACCGATAAGTGTTTTTCTTTCGATCTATCAGTAAGACATCAAACAATGTTACCTTGATGCATCCCAGCTTCATTGATAAGTGTTAGATTTTGATACCCCATGATTATATCAAGCTATTGGGGGAACTTCATCATTCATTCTACCAATGCACTAGAGTTGTGGCAATGTGATAATCTTTGTTGTTTCCATCGGCCCATCAGGGAGACTACCTCGGAAGTTAGCCCGATGGAAGGATATTACATCAATGTAAGGATATGAATTGCCCCTATCGAGCTATCAATGGGGTGGTCATGGGAGTTCCATCGACATAGTATTGTTAGCCCGATGGTATCAACAAACTTTAATGGATTTCATGAATGTGATTATTTAGGTATGCTGGTTACAAAAATGGATTTTTTACATGAACCTCAATAATTTGTCTAGATCATGAAATTGAGTTTGGTGAGATTTTGTAAGGACTAGGAGATAAATGAGTAGATGTTAATGAAAATATGTGGGATTTTTTTTGTAGTGCTAACACAACTCTTTTGACATTTTTTTTTCTTATACTTATTGTGTGATGCATGATCTGTTATTTTTCTTTGTTATTTTGTGCATGCATGTGCCATGTGTAGGATTAATAGTGGGTTATAGACCTCTCACATGAGTTGATATGCTGGTGATCTAGGTTTTCTAAATAAAATTCAATTGGTCTAGCATGTGTAGATGAATTTGGCTAACATGTTGTGTGCCTAACCATTGAACTAGACGTGTATGGTTCAAACTTATTCTAGAGAGCTTGGGAGGCATGTAGACCATCTCATCCCTACATGTAAACATTAGCTACATCTGCTAGTTGTGCAAGGCCTAAAGTGCATGTTTGTAGTGTATTTGTAAGGAGTCTTTATTGTTTAATCTATCAAAAACAGTTGTGCACTTGAAGTGTATTTTTAGAGAGTATTGTCAACTATTGTTGAATTTATGTCTTTGACCACTCTAGTGCTTGGTTTCACATCAACTATTAAAGTATGTGAGGAAACTTTATGAAAGTTGGCTAAGGACCTTTTGTAGAAGATGGTAAAGGGTTTTAGGGCAGTGGGGTTCATGTCTTGAATATATGTTGAGGAATCTTTTGGCTAAGTCATGAATTTGTTGAAATTTTTCTAATTAATACGTGAAGAAAGAATTTCGGTTGTGAGTGTGGTGAGTTTAAGTTCTTGTATAGGTCACATGATACCATGTGGAGATTGCATAGATTGTCTTTGAAATTTTTTATAAGCTATTGGATAGACTTTGTTTTATACAATTTCATGGCATGTTATGGTTTACCCCTCTATGCATGAACATAATGTTTAAATACCAAATACAAGAGAACCATTTCAGTAATTTTAAAATTTAATTAGAGAAAATAATCCATGAAAGAGATGCAAAGACTAAAATCAACCAAAATTCAAGTTTTATTTTTGAAAGAAATACCATAAAATCTATTAGTTTCTTTGCATAAATTATGCGTTTTCATGAAATCTACTACTATAGGCCGAATTGCTCATCCGTACAGAAGTACCATGGCCCAAGGGTGATGGAATGTGCTGAAGGAATGAGTTAGATCTCCATTGGTGGTGATTTGGCTTCTTTTCATTGAGTTTGGTGAATTTAGTAATCTTTTTCCTATAACTGCCCAGGTAGCCCTGTTTTAAGGGTTTTGATCTTGTAAATGAAAAAAATGGCCATTCCATCTACTATATAAGGTTGTGGCTCAATGGAATGGCATGAAATTTTTTAGATTTTGATGTTAGTGTGATGGTAGGAGAAGGGATTCCAATTTAGTGTTTTGGGTTGATGCCTAGTGGCATTTTACATGGTTTTTCAAGTGAAACTTGGTTGTAGAATTTGAGTTTTGCTAAACTCTTATTGTGGCTGGCTATGTAATGAATTATTAAGCATCTACAGACCTATGCTAGAGTGTTTGAAGCATTAGTTTGGGTAGGGAAGCCCTGGAGTAGTGATTTTTAGTAAAAATCTTGATTTTTGCATTAAAAAGGAGGGTTTTGGAGTTGGCCCATTTGGTGACACTTTCTTTGTTTGAAACTCTTTGATTCCATCTATTTAGAGTCTTCCTAGGAGGTTTGAGTGGTTTTGGTGAGTATTTTGAGTGTTTGAGAGTGGGTTACTTGGAAAAGTGGGCTAATTTTCCCTTAAAAGTGGAGGACAGTCTATTGTTCCCTACGAAGTTTTAAAACAATTATATGCAAGTTTTTGATATGTTTAATGGGAGGATAAAAGGTATCTAAGAATGTGTGGGTTGTGACTTTGTTAGGCCTTCTCTAAAATTCAAACTTGAAAAAGTGAGTTTGGATTGCTACTTGGAGAACAAGTGAAATTGGTGAGGAGTCATTGAATTGGGGACTTGGAGATTGAAACCTTGATTGAGGTAGGCTAGATTGGGATTGTGGAGTGATTTTCCATCCCATCATTGCATAATTTATCCATCAATGACATCTCTTTGAGGCATTCCATCAAAGAGTTCACGTGCCTTATGTACATTTCCACATTTTGCATACATGTCTAACAGAGCATTTCCAACCATAATATCTAAAAAAAATCCCCCATCTATTATGCTATGATGGATGTTCATACCCTGCTCCAAAGCTCCCATTTTGGCATAGGCAGGGAGGATGCTAGCATAGGTTGTGGAATTTGGCTTCACACCTGCTAATTGCATTTGTTTGAAAGTTTCTAAAGCCTTTTCAACAAATCCATTTTGTGCATATCCCACAATCATCGTATTCCACAAGATGGCATCTCTAACACCCTTCAATGCTCTAGCTATCTGTAAATGATAAAGAACGTCCCTTCCTTTCTATGAGAATTTTTTTGAGCCACTGAAGCTTCACACCTACTAATTGCATATGATTGAAAGTTTATAAATCCTTTTGAGAAAATCTATTTTGTGCATATCCCACAATCATCATATTCCATGAGATGGAATCTATGACACCCTTCAATGCTCCTAACTATCTACAAATGATAAAGAATGTCCTTTCCTTTTTGTGAGAATTTTTTTGAGCCACTGAAGCATAACACCAACTATGTATGCAGTTTTATTGAGACAAGTATCACACACGGACATCCATCAAAGCATGATGATTAGGGGAATACTTACCATATGTTGTAATTGCAAGTAGTTCTAAAGCAATGATTGGGAGGACTCTTGTGTGTCGCTGGGAGTCACGTCAAAGTCCCACTGATAGCCCGACAACACTCAAACTCAATGGCAAGAGAGGTGGACATCGACAAGAAAAAGATTGTGGTCCCTCCAATGGAACAAAAAAAATTGAGGGACTTCATCAACAGGAGAAGCTTCGATGGGAGATATAGTTAAGTCCCTCAGATGCCCCAAAAAGGGAAAATATCAGTTTGAAGTTTCCATCGATTGGAGAAATGAACATCGGTAGGAGTTATCTTGAAGTCCCCCCAATAGAATAATATGTAATAATACTTTGAGGGAGTATAATATTTCTTATAGGGATGTATTGTCTATGCATTGATGGATATTCATATCTTGTTTCAAAGCTCCCATTTTGGCACAATCAGGGAGGATGTTGGCAATGGTTGTGGAATTCGGCTTTACACCTACAAATTGTATTCGCTTAATTAATAACTAAATACATGACTAAATACATGACTAAATTAATAACTAAATTAATTATTAATTGACTAAATATATGACTAAATTAATAACTAAATTAATGACTAAATATATGACTAAATAAATCACTACCATGACTAAATAAATGACTAAATTAACGACTAAATCAATGACTAAATCAATGATCAAATCAATGACCAAATCAATGACCAAATCAATGATTAAATAAATGACTAAAAAACAATGACTAAATAAATGACTAAAATAGTTTAGTCATAAATTTGGTGGTGTTATAAATTACAACAAATAAACCACTAAAATAGTCATGCAACTAAAATTAATGACTAAATATATCACTACCATGACTAAATAAATGACTAAATCCATGACTAAATCAATGACCAAATAAATGACCAAATAAATGACCAAATCAATGACCAAATCAATGACTAAAATAGTTTAGTCATAAATTTGGTGGTGTTATAAATGACTACAAATAAACCACTAATAGTCATGTGACTAAAGTTAGTCATTTATATGCAATTTTTAGTAGTTTATTTAGTCATATATTGTTGTTTATGTACTAGTGATTGGTATAACATCTCAAACCATTAAAGCATAACCTACCACTTTCAAAAAGTGGGGAGACTTAAGCAAGGAGGTTGTGGACAAAAAGGAAATATCAAGCTTACTCTACCAAGATGATAGACCCACACCTATTCTTCTAATGGAGGATGAAAACAAGGGTCTACAACTAATGTTTGTTTAAGGCTATAAAAAACATGATAAATTGCGGCAGAATGACAACAGCTTATTGGAACCCCTCATTCCTAAGAAACGTTTAAATAATCTTTTCCTTGGTTGTGTCACTAGCAAGGTAACCATTCTTGGCAAGTGTACCCCTACTAAAGTAGTCAAAGCTCCTCCTCAATTACTTGTATCTACTGGCATCCCCCTTGATAACTATACCTTTGATATAACTAATCTAATCGATGAAGATTCCAATTTTTTCATGATAACCACCACATCATTTGAGCCAAACCCTCACAACACTGAGCTACAACTTATATATCCCCAACTCATAAACTAGGACCAACGAGGACCACTAATCTTGGATTCATTCGAAAATGATGAAGCTCTCTCTAAATTTATGGGATTGAGGAACAACATACCATATGGAGATCACAAAATAGGATTCAACATTGATTTGGATACATATGCATACTATGGGGAAACGATTGAATCTCTTAGTCGTAAAATTAAAAATCTAAGAGTAATGTCTCAATCCTTAAGTGAAAAACACATTGTGACACTTTCTAATCCCAAAATTCATAAAAACAAAGGACATATCCGATGGTGAAAACCTCTCTAAGGTGCCAAAGGATGAGGGATTCAATATTCCCCTTAGTGCTATTCATTAGGAGAAGTTAGTGGTCCTAGCATAAAAGTGCAATCGAGTGAACTTGGGAACAAAAGAGGCCCCACACATCACCTTTTATGTAGAGTCACTTTTGACTAAAGAACAAGAAAATCTAGCAACATTTGTAAATGAAAGGAAGGTGGACTTTGTGTGGACATATGCTAATATGTCAGGCCTTGATCATGAAGTGGTTGCCCATCATCTAGCAGTGTATCCTGAGGCAAAATCGGTGAGATAAAAATTGAAAAAGATGCATCCACAAATCACCTTACTGGACAAACTAGAGCTACATAAAATTCTTGATGTAGGATTCATCTAACCCATTGATTATCCAAAATGGGTTTCTAATCTTGTACCAGTTTCCAATCCCACTAGGGGCATCTGAATTTGCACCAACTTCAAAGATTTGAATAAAGCATGTGCCAAGGATGATTTCTACCTCCCCAACATAGGCATGATCGTGGATCTCACCACAGGACATGGGATGTTGTCATGAATGGATGGATTTTCAGGCTATAACAAAATTATGATCGCTAAGGAGGATCAACATAAGATCACATTCACTTGTCTGTGGGGCACCTACTGTTGGAATATGATGCCATTTTGGCTAAAGAACATCGAAGCCACATATCAAAGGGCTATGACTTTGATCTTTCATAACATGATCCACAAGACTGTAGATGACTATGTGGATGACATATTAGCCAAATCAAGGAAGCACCAAGACCATATATCAATATTGGGCGCCATCTTCGACAAGCTCGAAGAGTATAAGGTATGACTCAATCCCAAGAAGTGTGTTTTTGATATAACTTTAGGAATTCTCTTGGGGTATATTGTATCAATGAGAGGAATCGAGATAGATCTTGCAAAGGTCAAATCAATCCTCAAAATGGAAGCACCATGGAAACTAAAAAAATTGAGGGGTCTATAGGGAAGGCTTCAATTAATTAGAAGATTCATAACACAGTTAGCTGATAAGACCATCCCCTATTCTCATCTATTGCACAAGGAAGTAGCATACAAGTGGGATGAAAAGTTTGATAAGGCATTCAACTAGATCAAGGAATATCTACTAACACCCCCTGTCCTCATGCCACCTATCCCAAACAAACCTTTGATATTGTACATCTCAGCTACATCAACACCACTTGGTGCTCTTTTGGCTCAACATGATGAAATGGGAAAGGAGAGGGAAATATACTACATCAACAAAATTTTAGTAGGACATGAGCTCAATTACACTTTCATAGAAAAATATTTCCTTGTAGTCATGTTTTCCCACAAAAATTTAGGCACTACATGCTAGCTCATCAAATAAAGCTCATTGCTAAGATATATCCCTTGAAATATCTATTGGCTAAGGCAACTCTCATAGGGTAGATGGCTAATTGGTTCATGATATTGACATAGTTTGACATATAGAATATGTAGAACAAAAATCCATCAAAGAGAAAGTAATTGCATATCAACTGGCCGAAGCACCTATATATGCAGAAAACCCACTAGTGTCATAGTTCCTATATGAGTCAATCTTCCTTCTGAATGTAGCAGATCACTGGAAGTTGTATTTTGATGACTCTTTCACACATCATGAATTAGGAGCCGGTTTACTTTTCATCACCCTGCAAGGGGATTGTATTCCCAAATCTTATTGGTTGTCCTTCCCTAATACCAACAACATTGCAGAGTATGAGGCCCTTATCATAGGACTAAAAATAGTAGTACAGTGGAACATCAGGGCATTAAAATTATTTTGAGATTCACAGTTGATTATCAATCAAGTCAATGATGAGTACCAAACCAAGGACAATAAGCTCATTCCCTACAAGAAGCTGATAGAGGATCTCAAAGAATTCTTCATTTATATAGCTTTTGAGCAGATATCGTGACAAAATAATAGAGTTGTAGATGCTATGGAAACAATCGAATCCATACTAGACATCTCGAAGAATACCCATAAATATGAATTTCTCATTGAGCAGTTTCTAATCCCAAATTTTGAGTTACCATAATCAAAGTTTGTGTGTGAAATCATTGGTCCCAGTGATCCTTGGTATCATGACATATTCACTTATTTAAAAAGGGGAATCCTCCCTAATAACATCACTTTGAACCTCAAGAAAACCTTTGTTAAGAAGTCATCTCATTTTGTTATCCTAGGAGAAACCCTTTACCATAGAAGTATCAAGGGGACACTATTACAATGCCTTAACCTTGAGGAGGCTTTGATTGCTTTAACTGAGGTACATGAAGGCATCTATGGTTCACACTCAAGTGGTATGACCTTGGCTAAGAAACTGGTGAGGACGGGGTACTATTGTCCCACCATGGAAGAGGAAGCTCATGACTACATCAAGAAATTTCTACAATGCCAGTAGTATGGGGACTTGATCTATGCACTAGCTCAAGAACTTCAACCCATTGTCACACCTTGGCCCTTTTTGTTGTGGGGACTCGACCTCATAGGGAAGATTAATCCTACCTCATCCAATGGCCATAAGTTTATCATCACCACCATAGAGTACTTCATGAAGTGGGTAGAAGCCATTCCTATGACCAATATCATAGGGAAGTAGATCTATAAGTTCATCCTAAACTACCTCATCTACTGTTATGGTGTCCCTCAATCCCTTATTTCAGATAATGGGACACCCTTCAAAATTTAGGATGTTTGTGAGTTATGTGAAAGATTCAATATCCAACACTGGTTCTCCACCCCTTATTTCCCCCAAGGTAATAGCCAAGCTGAGGCCATGAATAAAACCATCCTAAAAATACTTAAGAAAATAGTCAATAAATTTGGTCATGATTGGCACTTACAGCTAAACCCTGCCTTATGGGCCTATCGAACTAGTATCTACACACCCATAGGTACTACACCCTTCTCCTTGGTCTATGGATTTGAAGCTATCCTACCTATTAAGGTCAAGCTCCCATCCTTGATAATATCATTGAAAAATATTATTAGTGATGAGGAATATAGGGTGTCATGGTTGAATGAGTTGGAGCTACTAGATGAACGTCATCTAGATGCCTTGAACCACTTATATGTTTATCAGAATAAAATCAAGAGGAGCTACATCAAGAAGATAAAAGGTCATTCATTCCAAGTTGGAGAACTCGTGTTTAAGGAGAACCAGAAAAATGTACCAAATCTAGACAAGGGAAAGTTTGAACCTAACTGGTTGGGACCCTTCATCATCACATCTAGTTACAAATTAGGAGCATATCAGTTATCCACACCTGAAGGAAAACCACTGTAGGAGCCCATCAATAACTCCCATCTCAAAAAAATTTATGCCTAGGCTTGCAAGGTATAAATCCAAAATACAAAAAAATAAAAAATAAAATCAAAATACAAAAAAATAAGTAAAAGGATTAAAAACAGTAAAGAGAAAAAAATATTCCTCTAAAGAAAACCAATTCGGTGACGCTTTGGGAAAGTACCTTGGTGAAAACCTGACAATTAGACACCTTATGTAAATAAAGAACTTTCTATCCACTATCAGTTCTTTGGCTCATTCAACATCTCTTTCATTCATCACATTCCATTATTCTTTCCATCACCCATTCGCATCCACATCATGGCTTGTTCTTGTGTACATATCATGTTCCATCCTAGTACTACTTGGTAGTTTCATAAAGTCAGTTTGTCCTACCTATATCAAGGTAGTCTATTGTGCTAGGGTAATTTCCCTATCCTTGCATTGGATTGAATTCATGTATATCCTTAAAATCATACCTAAAACCAAAAAATCTAAAAATGTTCATAACACTAAAAAATCCAAAAACATTCATAACACCAAAAATTCCAAAAAACATCCAAAACATATCAAAATCCAAAAATAGGTCAAAAATAGAAAAAGTCAAAAAACATAGTCACCATGTTGAACTACGAGGCTTTTGCATGTATAACATAGGCAAGGATAATGTTTGATCATCCCTCAAGGCCCCTAGGATAGGTCCTTTAGGTGTCATAAACTGGCAATCTGTCAATGTTCATATCTCATCAATAAGTGAGTCTGTGTCAATTGAACTACATGGTCTCTGCATGTATAACATAGGCAATACTAATCTTTGATCAGCCACTGAGGCCCCTAGGATACATCCTTAGGTTAGGTCCTTGGTCAAAATCTCAGAAAACACAAAAAACATTGAAATTTTTAAAAATTAAAACATTTATAGAACTCCTCGAAAATCCCAAAACAACCTCATAACATTTTGAAAACTCCCAAAAAATTGAAATATTCCAGAAAACCAAAAAAATTCACCCATTCCATTTTTCTTTCCCTCGCAATAAACTTCCACTCATAATAAATCAATCGCCATCTTCAACCTTTGGCAAAACAAGTGAAAACAAGTATCACAAATTGGTAAAGTATAAACTTAAGCATAAAGGTCTCAAGTCTAGGTCAATAGGTAAACAAGTTAGTAAACTCTTGGTATCAATAGCCCATCATCCCATTAAGTTTAAGAATCATCTGATAATCGTGTCCTAGGATGCATCTTTCCTACAATGGACATCAACATCAGGCATCATCATAGTTTTAGTCTTGGCTTGAGATATGAAGAACATTAGCTTGTTTATTTGCTTGATCTTTTTTGATGATTTATCTTATTACGCTCATTCTAGTGACCTCTTGATGATGTATATCAAAACAATTTAGAGAGAGAGGAATAGGGCAATGATCATTATCTTTCATTTATTGTGCTTTTTGTATATTCTTGTAATATAACCTTGATGAATACTTGCTTCGTTAGGTATGTATAGAGGGTGTTTTAGAAAACTTGTTGACTATTACATTGAGAGGTTTTACTTTTTTTGTGTTTTGGTCCAAGGTGTTCAAAGAGTCTAAAATACATCCTATCAAGGTTTTCATATGTTAGGTGTGAATAAGGATACTCCTATCTATTTGTTGAGCAAATTCCACTGCACTAGATACCATGCCATCCTAGTTGTCTATACCTTGATGCATTATATCTATGTGTTTTATCAAACATAAGGAAAGTTGTGCCATTTGTGTCCTAATCTCTTGATAAGAAAATCATCATCACTCATCACCATATCTAATAAAGTCTTGATGATTCATTGGCTTGTTAGAATTTTGCATCTTCTCAAAATCAATGGTTGATCCCTCTCATTCTTCTATCTTTTTTTTGCACTAACATGGTATCATGACATTCAACAAAAATATCAAAACATCCATCCTGCATCAACAACCTGTCAGCATCCTACATAATCATGACATATCATCATAATAGGAAAAATCATCCATTCATTGCATTAACATTTAGGTTGTTTAGGATAATATAGATTTTTTATTCTAAGCATCTTAAACTATCTCATTGCAATCATCATCATCATTTAAGTTGTTTAGGACAATATATATTTTTTATTCTAAACATCTTAACCCATAATCCATTCATTGCATTATCATTTAAGTTGTTTAGGCTAATATAGATTCATTATTCTAAGCATCTTAATCCATTCATTGCATTATCATTTAAGTTGTTTAGGATAATATAGATTTGTTATTCTAAGCATCTTAATTCAACTTATTGGCATTATCATCATAATATAGATCTGCTAGTCTAAAAATATCATCACATAGCCATTCATTACATCCATAACATAAAACATATAAGTGCATCCATACATACATCTTGCATCAACATGGCATATCACATAGAAAAGATACTGAAAACGAAAATAAACCATCCATTGCATTTACATTTATGTCATACATCTATAACATCACATACATCACATCATAGATCATAAACATCACATCATAATCATAAGTAACAAATACATGCATCCATACATCCATAAAGCATGAAATAAAGAAACATCATATCATATAATGCCACATCGAAGCCATCTCATATATTTCAAAATTGAATGCCATGGTACAAATCAGGGTTAGTGTGTAATATCATCAAAAATAATATACAAAAGACTAATCAAAACTCAACCAATGAATGTATATACATCAAATAATTAGGCTATACATCCAAAAAGTCTCATCATGTGGACAAGCTATCTATGAATCTGTTGCTCATCTTGGTGGGAGCTCAATGCACATTAGTCAACTAACAGGCCTCCCCAGGACCCACGTGACACAACCCTACGCATATGCAAAAAATTAGGCTGCCATTGTTTCTCTTGACACTCTTTGTAACAACACAACTTGTAGTAGGCTTCCTTCTGCATGGCTAGTCCACACATATGTGTTGGGACTGTGGGCTATCCCTATGCCTGCTACACCGTAGCCTCTAGCTATTGTCGATGCCCTGTCTCATGTGCCAATGCTAGATCAAAATCATGTCGTAATTGATGCTCGTGGTCAATATCAGCCCTCATAGTCTGTACCTACTACCTGGCCTAATCTCTCTCGAAAGCAACTATTTGTAGTTGTGTTATGGCTTGTTTTAGCTATGCAATCAACTACTGGACCTATGTAGTCAATGCTACTATCTGTGCATCCTGCAGATCGAGACTTGGTGGTGGCCCCTCTGCTACTAGTCAGAAACTTCCCATCATTCCCATCCTGTCCACCATCCTTTCTACCCTGAAGGGGAGGCTAATACTGTCCTATCCAAGGACCTCTTTGTCATCCTCCACCTGTTGCTGGTACAACTAGCAATGTAAGCTATATAGGAGCATGAGATTGCCAATATGTATCATATGCCTATGTTGGCCCAACATCCTATGGAACATCAAAGTACACCCATGGCTGCATGACCAACTGTTTGAAATCATCTATGGCAACCTAGGGGGTATCCACTGTCCCTAGGCAGTCTCTCAAGATCTCCTCACAAATACTGCCCTGTAATCATCCGGTGGTGCATTTTTCACCTCTCTAAACTGATGAGCTACCCTATATAAGAGGTAGCACTCAATCATCAAGTGATCACGTCCCTTCATATACCTTGTCTAGATGGTATAGAAAAGCTACTAATCATCATCATGCCATCGATGGGCATGTATCCAAGGCCTCCATCGAAAGAATTTTTTCTCATCAATCACCTACCTCCAGTGTGGGATACTTGTGATACCTATGTAATGAAGTGTGATCATGTCCTCGTACCTATACACTGCAGGCTCATCCCGATCTATGTCCACAAGTGTAATAGTCGGCCACAAAAAGTAAATGTGCTTGTGGGCCCATATATGGAGTAATGTGACCCTGACACTAATGCTACATACACCACAATATACAACCTAGTGCATATCATGATACAACAATGCAAGAAAAATCAGCCCCCCCATGCATAGACCGTCATCTCCTCCATCATATGGGACCACACAATACCCTATCTGATGTTGAATCCTCTGGCCCACCTCTTAGGAACTAGGACACCCAAAATCAAGGCACCCACAAACAATGTCAAATCTAGGGAAATCCCCTCATAGAAGTGTAGCTCAATCTGACCACTATCAATCTAGTACTCATCTACCTCAAGCACTTGGAAGATTGCATCTCCACCAACCTCTATGTTGTAAATGATCCTCTCATCATGGATGGGGATTTGAAGGATTGGACATATGTCCTTGAGGGTCATGGTGGCCTCTCTAGTCATTAGATGAAAAGATGAAGTCTCACTTTGCCATCATGAGTATAAATTTCCTCCAGAAGCAGAAGCCCCTGTGTGTGGATGAAAAATATCTATGCAACAAACCCAAAGCCAATGGCTCCCAAAAAGTACAATGCATCATTGGTCAATTGTCTCACTCATCATAAAATCCATCATTGGTGCTCCTTCAAATGGAGCAGACGAAGGACCTTCTACACTCGGAATGTGCACCATGTCAAAATTTCACAAAAAATGACAAAAAATAGAAACTAAAATCCTCCTAAAGCAAAGGCGAGTCAGTATTTACAAAGGTGACATTTTTCTTTTTAGAAAAAAATCATGCCAAAATCAATAGTGACACTATTCCTCAAAGGTGGGTTAGCATTTGAGGGTGGCACCAGACTGTTTAGGCTTGCATGATGCTATTTTGCAAAGGAAGGTCAACTTTTTTGAGTGGTGCTAAAACCATTTTAGGTCACGCGACGAACTTGTGCAAAGGTGAGTCGACATTTCATATGTGACTCTGGACCTATTTCAAGTTGTGTGGTGCCATACCACATAGGCAGTGCTTCGACATCAAAAGTGATGTTGATTGGAGGAAACACAACGCTTTACATTGATACTTTTGACTAACTCAATCGAACCCTAAGAAATGCATTAAAAACACAAAAAAATGAGAAAAGTTTCAATTTGCATACTGGGGATCCTGTGTCTGGAGGTCGTTTGTACTCATGAAACTGATCTATCTGATGTCTGGGAAGCACACGATCACCCATTCTGTCAACAACTCAAAGCAAAATCACAAGAATTCTAGAAGGATTAATGCACAAATGAATTGGAAATTACCTAAATCCACCTATTTAAGCTTGAAAATTAGGGTTTTTGAGCCCATTTACCTGTTTTGTGAGCAACAAAGCCCGTTTTGACCATTTTTTAGCCTCTTGAGCCTATTTTCACGTCCCATGGCCTATTTTTTGTGCTTGAACCATTTTTGGATCTTTTTCATGAGAACAACCCAAAAATTGAATGTTTTGCCTGATCTCTTGAGGGGGAAGTGTAGCAGCATAATTCCTTCTACTGGGGCAATAGTGGGGCATATGAAAAGATCATAATTTTTTTAAATTTTTCTCTTGGCAGAACCAATCTTTGAACCAACGCAACAAGTACCTTGCTTCAAAGAGGGAAAAAATGTACACTTAAATAGTCTTGATCAGTATTACACATTTGAATTTTATTAATTAACATCATTTCTTCCTAAATCACTTCTGCTTTAACCATTTAATTAAATAATCTTTATTATTTAGTTATTTTCATCAATTTCTACTATTAATCAAATAATTAAATTTATTGGATTAATTCATTCTCTATTTACTAATGTTCACCCCATTTAATTAAATAAATTGAATTATTTAATTAAAATCCCTAAAGTCCTCTCATTTGATTAAATAAATCTAAATTATTTAAACAAATTTCACAAACCCCTAACCCACTCAAGTTGATTAATTTTGAATTAATTAACTTTAAACACCATCCTAATCCTCATAACCCATTTCTCTAGCTTTTAACCCCACTAGGGTTGAATAAACCCATGATCAACTAACCCACTTGCAAATGAAAATTATTATTTTTAATTAACTAATTATCCTATTTTCCCTCACAAAAGGCATATTCTTTGGAATATTCCCCTCAACCACCCATTCAATAAATTTCCTTCCAAAAGATTTTAAAGCCTCTTACAAGGTCTTAAATGCCTCTTACAAAGGCATTTAATTTTACTTACATACCATCTTGTCCCTCTTACATCCTTAACCATATGCCCTCAACTCTCTTACATCCTCTTACAAATCCACCTACATTCCTTAACTCTTCACATTCTTCAAAATGTGCTCCACACATATCCCCATGACCTTCATTGGCCTTGCGACAAGTGTCACAATACTATTGGTCCCCATTTTAGTCCCACATCCACCAATTTCATCTATTCTTCAACCCTTCACTCCTATAAGTAGAGGCTTCCTCTACTTGAAATGGATCCACAATCTCATGCAATCTTACTATAGCCATATTTATCTATAGAAATCACTCATTTTAATCATTTTAACTAGGTTATCAACATATTTGTATCACAACCAGATATACTTGGAGTTAAAGAATCTTGGAGCTTATCAAAGGGATTGGGAAAGGGTGACTTTCCACATCAAAGTGACACCATCCCACTATGTGATGGAGGTTTGATCTATTTAGATAAGTTTACATGTTTATTTTCTTGTGTTGTATGCATTGTTTCATGTTTTCCTCTCTTTTTTTGATCAAGAATTTCATAGGGAATGGTTTTTTGTGCTTTATAACATGACTAATCTTGTTTTTTTTATCTATTGTTAGCTAGTTGCAAACCACCATTCATAGAAAGACTCTCCTATTGGGAGGAAAATTTTCACATGCTAACTTTATGCCTTAGAAAGTGAAGGAGAGTGGGTTACCCTCTCACACCAAGCCATTAGACATATCCTCTCATTTCAGAAAATTGGGCCTCACATAGCTTAGGGTATATTGAGGATATTGCTTAGAGATTTTGCACAAGAATAGATAGGACCTATCAACTATGTTTGGTTGTATTGGACCAATACGAAGTTAGCCTTGAGAAATTACTCATCTTGTACCCGTATAAATATTTTTTAGGAGTTACTCATATTATGACCCTAGAAATAGTTTTTTAGACTACATATGCTCTCCCCTTAAGCCATTATGAGTGATCTTAAGTGATCAAAATAAATTAGCACCTCATCATGGTCCTAACATTCCATGCCTAGGAAAGGAATATTGTACTTATAATCAACCCACTTGAATAATCAAGTTTTTTTATGTGCTTTCCATGTTTTCTTAAAGGAAACCTATGATCATTTTCAAAATACTAGGTAAGTGCAAGCTAATGGGTTCACTTTTAGTGTAAGTATTGGGATTGAAAAAATATTGATAGGAATTGGTATTCATTTCGTAAAAAATAGGTACTCATTTAGGATCAAGCTCTTGAACGTAAATTTGTACCTATTTTAAAGCGGGTACTCATTTTAATTTTTAAAATAGGTACCTATTTTAAAGTGAATAGCCATTTTGATTTTTAAAATGAGTATGCTTTTTAAAATGAAATGGATACCTATTTTAAAATGGGCACTATATTCTATTTACATCATATTCCCACTCCTTTTAGGATGGGTACATATTCTGGAGTGGGTACGTGTTACATAAAACTTGAAACCCACGATTTTTCTTTATTTGAGGCTTGGAAACCTAAATATCAGTCTTGGACCTACAAGTGCAATATCATAAAAATAATAGGAGAAAAACTAACTTAAGTAAATATGATTGATTAATTTTTTATTTAGAATTTTTGATAAAATTACAACCCTTGATAAATGATGATGTCTAGTTTTCACACACACACACACACACACACACACACACATATATATATATATATTGGACATGTTTTTCTATTTATTAATTATTTTTTGAGGAAAGTGGTCCATAAACTTGAAATGCCAAGTTTTAGTATTTTTAGTATTTTTTAATTTTTAATTTTAAAAATAATTAAATTATATGTCATCAATCTAGGCACCATTCCTTACACAATGAAAAAAATCATTTTATGATTATTCTAGCTCAAATTATGTTTGTTGTACATGAGGGGTTTTCAAAAATAGCAATGAAGGCCAATAAAAATATTTGGAAATTTTTTATAAAAAAACATCTTCATCAAACTTCATTATAATACACATCTTTCGCCAAAGTGAATTAAAAAAGTACTTTTATTTAGCTCAATATATGCTTGTCGTATACATGTATGTTATGACCCTAAAAAATGACTTTTAAAAAGTGACTTTTGTACATCCTATACAAAATTAAACTATATCATCTAGGTATTATAATGAATTATATATTTGAAAACTAGACTCAAAATCCCATATTTCATATTACTAGAATTTCTTAAGATTCTATGTGTAAGTGCTTCAAATTTTTGCTCCAACTATGAAAATTTTGATTTTCAAGAAAAAACTTTCTTTTTTTGGCCAAAAAGTGGGCCCAAATTCTTGCACTTACCTTGTACAAAAATATTTACAAAGATACCCATCAAATTATAACATTGAAGTTAGAATAGGCTACTACCAAAATCATCTTGCTAAGGTTGAAACCACACAAAAATTTCCAAAATACAAATTTTCATACATATAAAAACCATCATCCTAATCCAAAATTTTGTCTATGATATATTAATCCACCTAGAAATTTTAAAAGACAAAAAAAATAGTAAAATGAAAGAGATCAATGTCCATCATTGTTTGCATGAATAACTATCTCATAATTATGCTTCAATTAGATTTAAAATGAGTAGCTCCTTTATATCAACTTATAAATTGATGACCATCATGGTAGAAGTTCAACATGACATCCCTCTTATTATTTTTTTTATATTTTTTGAACCTTTATATGTAGTTCCTTCTTAAAACAATGAGTGGATGAATAGTGCATCATTATCCTTTAGCAAGACTATTTTTACCTTGGGAATGTGATGGAAATTATATGCAAATATTTGTTGACAAGTCAATCTTTTCTATTCCTTGGACCAATGACATGACAACATTGTGTTGTCAATTTTGCAATAGTTTGAAAAAGTTAAATCTTACCACTTGTCTTATGAGTACATCACTTGGATTTCCTTTTATCAGATTTTAGACTCCATGATAGAAAAAAAGGGACCCAATAAAATACCAATCTAGAGTATTGCACCCAATGACCTACACAATGATATAAATTTATCGAATTAATACCATTTTGGATGCATTAGACTACCATGTGTCCTTCTCATGTGTTGGTTCTATGTTCCAATTAAATGCACTAGAAAGAATAGAGGAGCCACCAACATCCAAAATACCAATTAAAATATTTTTCCCAATAGCACATCAATATTAAGTTGTCAGAATAATAAAATTTTGGAGGTGTTAGGCTAACATATGTCCCACTCATGTGATAGGTTTTTCTTTTAATTTCGTGTATGATAAAATAATGAATGAGGTCACAAAATTTATCCATGTGGATGTGGTAACCAATGAAACATTGATATTGAGTTGTTAGACTAATAACCTCAATATGATGTGTAATTCATTGATCTTAGGAAGTTCAAATGGTTTTGCAATGCTATTTACTCTATACATTTATTAGATGAAATTAAAGAGTGGAGGATATTTTCAATTATAAATAAGCTAAGTTAGCGGAACAACTACCTACACTAATCTTGTGAGGAGGGCTATGCAATTTTTTTATATCTTTATAATAGTTACAGAAATTAAACAAAAATAAACAAAATTACCATTCCTACCACAACACAGTGATTTATGTGGGGAAAGTCCTTTTGAGAGAAAACCCCACACTCAAAAATCCACCCAATATATTATTCAAAAATAAAAAAGATTACAATATACTTGTAGAGAGTTTCTCATAGGAGCATCACTAACTACAAATTTGGAGGAAATTCAATATCTATAAGACTCTCACACATAATACAATACTGAAATACATAATCATAATACAATTCCCTCATAAAATATGGTTTCCTTCTAGGGAAAGAAAATCCAACATAATATCTACCATCATATATGCGACCTAATGATGAACAGTCCATATTTACAATGATAAAACATATATGAAATATTTATTTTAGGGGTGCTACCCCCAAACCCCCACTAGGGTGTGTGGACCTCTGACCCCCCATTAGGGGGGCATCCCTCCTAGACCTTGTAAGGGGGGTACCCCCCTTAAAAACCTCATGATCCAATATATTAATATGCTATAATTGCATGGTTTAGACATCATTTTTCCTAACATTCTCTCACTTGTTGAACACCTTGCAAGAGTATCGAGAGGATCAAAATCATAATTTAATTATTGGGGTTCAAGAGGTCCATAGACTTTGAACACCACTTTAAATTCTCTATTCTCACATGATTAATTAAATAATCTACAAATTTCATTAAAGTATCTACCTTAGCTAACTTCACCCTACCCTCCTTGACCACATCTTTGAAAAAATGATCATGTACATCAAATTGATTGGTCTTTGCTTGAAATTTTGAGTTCTTAGTGAGTTAGATCACACTTTGACTACCATAATAAATTATTATTGCACCTTGTTTTATTCCAATATCTAAGCATACTATCTTAATCCAAATGGATTCTTTACAAGCATGAGTAGCTACCATATACTTAGCTTCAGTAGTGGACAAAAAAACCACAACCTATCTCTTACTCATCCAATTGATTGCACCACCAAATAAAGTAAACACATAAGCACTAGTGGATCATTTCATATCAACATCACCTTCCAAAATTGAATCCACATAACCATGAATACCAAGGGAAAGCTTGTCTCCTATGAACTTACCATGATAACACAAGGAATACTCTAAGGTACCCCACAAATTACCATAGCTATATTTGATGAAGATATTCCACTACATTTTTCTCCAACTTTATTCACTTTTCCTTTGGCACATGTGCATATCATCACAACTAAAAAATACAAATAGCTCAATGAAGGCTTGTGACACGACCATGCTTCCATAGATGTTTTATTAGCAAGAGTTTATGTAGGAGACCTATTAATTAGGTAGAAAAAAGTGGCAAAAAATTCAACCCAAAATCTTTGTTCTAGACCAACACCACTAAGCATAATTCTAGCCTTCTCCATCAATGTTCTATTAATTATTTCTATAACTCCATTCTCATGTGGAGAATATAGAGTTGTATTTTGTCTCATAATGTCGTAAGATTTACATAATCTATCAAAATAATTATAGATAAATACACCGCCACTACCAATCCTCAAACATTTTATTTTCTTTCTATTATGCAATTCAACTATTTCTTTAAACTCTTTAAAATGATTGAAAACTTCAAATTTACTCTTTAAAAAATATACTCATTTCCTACTATAATCATCAATAAATGAAACATAATATGTGGGTTTTCTAATGGAATAAATACTTACATGACCAAGCACATCAAAATGAATAAGACCCAACAAACCAAAAGATTTATAAGAACTCAAGTAAAATTAAACATGATTTTGTTTACCATAAATAGAATGCTCACATAAATCAAAATCAAGATTACAATTTTTCAACCCTTCAACAAGGTGTTTATTTTTCAGGGTCCTTAGACCTTTTTCTCCAATGTGGCCAAGTGTTTTGTGCCATAACATAGTCTTCTTTGTAGCTAATTTTGATTCAAAATAAAGAGAACCCTTGGGTACTTAGAAGCCACAACCATCCACTAAAGATGAAACCATCACTTCTTCCAAGGAAGTGGCCACATGATTAATTTTTAAATAAATAGTATTGCACTCAATATTGTATGCATAAAGCTTATAGAATGTGCCAAATCTATCACTTCTAGCAATTACCATAGCACCTCTAACCATATTGCATCCTACATCAGAAAATACTACTTGCACACCCACATCTCTTAGTTTTCTCACAAATAATTTTTTTTTTACTAATCCAAGGATATGAAACACACCATTAATTCTTTTTATTCTACAATTAGGAAATTGATTCTAACTTTACCACAACCAATGATATTTAATTGAGAATCATCACCCAAGTACACCTTACCTCTATTAAATTATTTATATTCAGAAAATTAATCTCTATTAGAGGTTAGATGGAAAGATGCACCTAAATCAATTAACCATACATCATTACTTGCATGAGTGGCCAAAGCTACAATAAAAAAATCACCATATTCCTTCTTAGACTTAGAATAAAAATCAAATTTCTTCTTTTTCTTCTTATCTTCTTTTCACTTTTTATGGAATTGTCTAGGATTACCACAATTTAAACAAATATTTTTGGAATTTATAGGAGATTTGGATCTCCCCATGGACTTGGATTTATCACACTTCTTATTGTTCTTTCCTTTTTCCTTAGATATTCCTTGAATATTTAAGGTTTCATTGACACTAATGGATACACTTCTCCTCATCTCTTAAGAAAACAAAGAACCCACAACATCTTCAAGTTTCAAGATAACATAAGTGCTCCCAATATCCATAATGAAATAATCCAATGAATCAAGGAAAGAACGAAGAAAGATCTAAGATCTCTCTTACTCATCCATGCTTACACCAACTGATGTCAATTGATCAACTAACATATAGAATATTTCTAGGTGGTCTGTAATTCATGCACCATCTTCCATTCTTGAGGAATATAATTTCTTCCTGAAGAAAATTTTGTTGACTAAAGATTTGGCTTGATATATCTGTCCAAGTTTCTTTTGTATTGATTTTGTAGAGGTATCTTTATGGACATTGATTAAAATAAAGTTTTCAAAGAACAATTTGATTAGACTTTTGGCTTTACAGTTCATAAAATCATATTGAGAATCCAAAGTAGCATTTGTAAGCCTTGAAACATTATCATCAACAACATTCCACATGTCTTGATCTATTAACATATCCTCCATATTAAAATTCCACATCTCAATATTGCTACCAAAAAAATTCTCTACCTCTATTCTCCTTGATGAACTTGCCATTTTCAAATTCCTGCAACAAGATCACACAATATTTTCTGCATAGGATCCCACTCGAAATTAGATCAATTGAAAAAACCCAACAACCTAAAAATGAAACCAAAGGTGATCAGGCTCTAATACCACTTGTAATGAAGCTAAGGTAATGGAACAACTTCCTACACTAATGTTCAGAGGGATGTGCAACTTTTTTAGATATTTACACAAATACATAAATTAAATAGAAATAAACATTGATACCATTCATACCACATAACAAGGATTTCGGGAGAAAAACCCACACTCCAAAAGTCACCCAATATGTTATTCAAAAATCAACAAGATTACAATATACTTGTAAAGCAAGCTTCTCATAGGAGTATCACCAAGTAGAAATCTAGAGACAACTCAACAACTATTAATATCTCACATACAATACAATAGTGGAATACACAATTGTAATAAAACACCCTCATAAAATAGGGTTTCCTTCTAGGGCAAGAAAAACCAACATAATCTCTATCCTAAGATCTATGACCTAATGATGAATGGTCCAAATTTACAATGATAAAATATATATAAAATGTGGTTTTTTTGGAGTGTTGCTCCTGAACCCCTTCTAGGGCACATGACCCTTGGACCCCCATCTGGGAGTTATCTTCCCCAAACTCTACAAGGGGGTACCTCCCTTGAAACCCCCTACACTCAAATATATTAACCTATTATAGTTGCAAGGTTGAGACATCATTTTTCATAACACCAATGATAGTGTGTATATGTTGGCCAATAGTACAATTATTTTTCATTTTTAAACTAAGAAAATTTTGGAGATAAAAAATACTTCCATGTGTATGAGCCAATGCCATTATTTCTTCATTTTTATTTTTGAGTTAGCACAAAACTATTGAGTTGTTAGACTAACAACCTTAATATGTTGCATGGGTTGTTGATATTAGGAAATATTAATTAGTTATGAATTGTGACATCTTATATATTCTTTCAAATATCAAACAACTCAAAATAGCTACACTAAAAATTGAAATTCCTAAAGGAAACCACCAAATTTTTATTATCGATAAGATTATGGTGAAAAAAGCTAAACCTTCCAAAGTTAATGAAAGTTAATTAAAAAAAGTCAACTAAAAGTGATGATAGAGATAAATGAGAAATAAAAAACAAAGATCCTACTTGTAAAAGAGGGTAATCCCATAATAATGAGTCTAACTTTTTAGCCAAAGTAGGACTTTAAAATCAACATTTTCATCAAATTTTCACTTTTCAACAACTATAGCAACTAAAACTTTAAAAGATTGAACATGATGTGAACTAGTTGAATGCACAAGACAACTGAAGGGGGGTGAATCAGTTGTAACTTAAAACTTCAAATCCCTCACAAAAATTCAAATCCACATTGATTCAATTAACCCTTAATTTGTTAGAATGATTTATCATGAAAGAAAATAATAGAAACTGAAACACATCAACACCATGCATAAAGGAACACCAAATTTATGTGAAAAAACTAAGATGGGAAAAACCACGGTGAGGATTAAATCACAATATAAATTAATATCAACACCAAATATAATAGGGCTCACTGTCGAAGGGCTCAATGCCAGAAGAAAGAAAGGCTCAATGCCAAAGGCTTATTTCCATAATAGAAATGAAGATAGAGAAGAGTGTTACAATGATAAATTCATCTCAATGCAATTGAAAATTCCACCACAACATCACCAACACCTTTTTAGTCTTTCTAAAGAAGTATAGACACCTTTTGATCACTACATTTAGTAATCTAGCACATGAAAGCTCACACTACACTTCTCAAATTCTTACCCTACAAATCTACAATTTGCATCACTTGCATCTTACTTATCTATCTTATCATCACTCAACAAATCAACACTTATTTATATCATCTTCAACCTTGAAAACATTCTCCAAGTTTGGCTATGCACCTTAACCATGCAAATTCAAAATAGGATAACACCAAAACATTCCCACAATGGAAAGGAATGAAGGCATACCACAACACACGTTAGCTAGAACCTAAATCCACTCATACACACCATGCCACACTTCCACACACATCAAAGAAAATTTTCAAGTATTATAAACACCCAAGGTCGGTCAAACCTATGTTAACACCATTAACACTTAAGTACACACTTCCTCAAATAAAAGCATGACTTGTGGATTCCACATAACACTTGAGCACAATCTAGAATATTCCAAAAACACCTTAAAATATAACAAAATCCTTTGCAACAACTTCCACTTGAATAATGTACACACCCAGTACACTCAAATAACTCTTCCATATATTGTAACTCAATAAAATGACTTCCAAAGCACCAAACCATGAAAAACTTCAACTGAAGAAAGATACACACACTATCAACATACTTCCATATCTACAAGACCTAAAACCACTCTGCGGAGAAATGCAGAGCAAGAACATTTCTCCCAAACACCTCTGTAATATACAATTCACACATTGGTGAACATACCTTCCTCTATACAACAATCCAACACACCAGATTATGAATGCAACACCTCTGAACACCTGTGATCAACATTTCTAACCACACAAATAGATCTTCAAACCAAAATAACTATAGAGAAAAACTAGAACACTACTTTGCAATATAGAACACACTATTTCCTTGTTTTATTTAATTTTCTTAAAAGCACTTGGAAACCAAGAACCAAAAAAAAATTGTCATCTTTAGTACTTTCTTATCACCATCAAGCAAACTGGAACATATAAATCCATAAATATAAGCTTATCAAAGCAACGCTAGAGGTTGACACCAGTAGCTTACTAATGCAAACATAATGAAACTAGTCAAAGCATCATCAGAGACAAAATCAACTCAATACCAACTGTACATCCTTGCAACAACAAAAAACTCCTCATATAACTGACATTAATGAAAACACTAATATGCTCATACTTACAACAATATCCCTCTTTGTCATTGATGGCAACACATGATGTGAAAAACTATCAACCACAAACACAATAACTCTGCTCCATAAGTTTTACTTTTTTCTCTTTTCTCCCCTTGTACAACTAACTCATTACATTCTCTCCCCCTTCGATAAATTTCTATAAACTTATATTTTTCACATGTCTCATTCTCCCCCTTTGACATCAATGGAAAAGGAAAAAATATTTGCATCATTAATTCTCCCTTAGACATTAATCATACTATTTGCAACTGCTCTACAACTTCCTTTCCTTTACTTCTTTGCATACTCCCCCTAAGGAACACACACCAAATTGATTCAATCAACAACCACTACACAATGACAATAATTATTCATCCAAAAATGCCACTACCTACTCCCCCTGAGAGGTAGCCACCAACATCAGTCTAAACCAAAGAATGAATCTTGAGATCCACTAGATTGATGCATCTCCTTATGCATCTAGTTCAAAGGAGGGGAAATAACCACAAACTTCTCCCAAAGATACTCAAAAGTATCCTTAGAAAAATCCTTAGTAAATATATTAGCAACCTAATCCTTTATAGGAACATATTCAAGCTTCACTTCATTCTCTACAACTTTCTCTCTCAAAAAGGGATACCAGATTGAGATATGCTTTGTCCTTGAATGCATTATCAGATTCTTTGAAATATTGATAGAACTTGTATTATCATAGAAGATAGAAATTGGTTCATCATATAACACCTTGATATCCTTCAATTTTTTCCTCATCCACAACACTTGTGTGTAGCAAGAAGCTCCTACAATATACTCTACCTTTGTAGTAGATAAAGATATTGAATCTTATTTCTTAGTTAGCCATGAAACCAATCTACATCCAAGAAATAATGCACCACCACATGTACTTTTTTTGTCATCTACGCAACTAGCCCAATCTGTATCTATGTAAGCACTCAGAGTAAAGTCAATATCCTTTGGATAGCACAAGCCATAATCCAAAGTTCCCTTCAAGTATCTAAATATCCTCTTCACTACTGCAACATGTGACTCTCTAAGATCTTCTTGAAATATAGCCACAAGACAAACTGCATGCATGATATCTAGTCTAGTAGTAGTTAGATATAATAGTCCTCCAATTATTGATCTATACTTGCTCTGATCAACCTTAGGAGATTCATCATTCTTGCTCAGCTTGCAACTAGTAACCATAGGGGTACATACTTGTGGGTGCCTTTAAAAATCTGCAAACACTAACTTCAAACAAGGGTTAGCACCTACAAATTCCTTAAGAAACACTCCTATGAAATACCTTGCAAATTCTTTAAAAATGCAACAAAGGATGAAATAAAATTAAAAGCATTATAAAAGCAACCACAAATTACCTATTCCATAGTGGATTGGTGTCACATGTGCTAGTGACCCTTTCCCAACCCTTAATCAATAGCTAAAATGATGAAGTGCAATGGAGATGAAGAACACAATTATTTCTCAAACCAAGAGAGTAACCTTGCATAAAATTTGTGGATCCATGAATGAGGATTAAGGCCTTGTTTTATAGATTTTCTTGATGAGAGATTGGCCAAGATGGTGAATGTGGGACTAAAGATCCTCTAATGAGAAGAAGACACTTGTCAAGTGATGATAGGCCAATGGTTGTGCAAGATTTGGGAAGAGTGCCCATGAGAGGGAGAATTTGAATTCAAATTTGCAATAAATTTTGAGAGGGAGACAAGAAAAACAGCAATAAATGCTATGTTGGACTTGTCATGTTGAGGGAAAATGAGAGTTTTTAATAAATCAATAAAATTGATTTATTTGTGCAAGTGGAGATATCTAGAGAATGCAAGTGCGTGAGATTAGTATTTAATCATGATTAGATTAAATAAATGATGATTATGTTAGTTTAATGCTAATTAGGTGAGTTTGACTTTTAGGACTTAAATATTTGATTTATTTAAATTAGAAAATGGTGGAATATGATTTGGGTTTGATTTAAATAAAGTCCTAATTTATTTGATGAATGGAATATGATTATGCATGATGTAAATTTGACATGTCTACAATACTGGTTTAGAATCTTCCATTCTATGATCTTCACAAAATATATTAAACTCATTGGAGGCAAATTCTCCACCTCTGTCAGACCTCAAACATTTTATTTTCATATTCATTTCATTCTCAACCATAACTTTGAATGCTTTAAACTTATCTAGGAATTTTTATTTTTCTTTGAGAAAAGTAACCCATGTAATTCTAGAATAATCATCAGTAAATACATGAAATACCTGTCACCTTGAAGACTTCTTACTCTAGTAGGAACACAAAGATATGTATGCACCAATTCCAACAATTCGGTAGAAGATTTTTCTTTGAATTTTGAAACTTCTTCTTGCTTGCTTTCCAATTTGACATTCTTTACATACATCATTGTTAGGATTTGTAATATTTTGTAGTTCTCTCATAGCTTGAATAGAACTTATTCTCACTAAGCTATCAAAATTGATCTGCCACATTCTTCTATGCCATAGCCAATTCTCATTGATCTGATTCATGAAACAATAGCCATCAACACCTTTGAGCTGATAGACATTCCCATTTTTCCTTCCAGCAACAATCATAGTTTCAGAGCCTTTTCGGATCTCACATCCATCATCTAGAAACATAATATTGTATCCCTTGCTACACATTTTTCCAAAACTCAAAAGGTTATGTCTTAAACCCTTAACATAGTAAAAACCATCAGTATGATGCTTGCCATTAAAATTGATTAAATATTTTCCACATATCTTAGCCGATGTATCTATGATTAGGTGAAATCTCCTAGTCTAGATGATGCAAAACAAAGTGCAAAAAATGAAGGAAACAACACCTAACACCTCGAGCTAAGCCTAGTTGAACTCAAAACAAAATAAATATTACAAAAACTAGATTTTACTTTGTAAGAGTTGATCTTTGGTTGGTCCTTAGATTGTTGATTTTTTGTGCTCCTTGATGGAAAAATATGATGCAAGTGGATTCAAAATGATCTTGATAAAATGAGGATTGAAATGAGAGATGTGGATAGTTGAGTAGATGAATGCAATGGATGCCATGAGAGCTTGAATATGTGTAACAATGGTGGATATGAGAGCTTGATAGTAGAAGTTGAAGTCTTGAATGTTTTTGAATGAGAGTGCATGTTGTGTTCAAATGCAAGAGAAATAATCTACATTTGGGAGAGGATTTTCTAGAGAATTCAATGGTTGAGATTGAGCCAACATGGGAAAGATGAAGGGATGAGGTGAGTTGAGGACTCACATGACCTCACATCTTGCCATGTGGAGGATGAAGTGTCACAAGGACAAATTATGTGGAGGTACTTGCAAGTAGCTTAGGATGTGGTGATGTAACCTCTCAATGATCCACATGGGGAAGAGGAGAGCCTTGGAGGAATAAAAGTGAATTTTCAATTCACATGATTGGGGATATCTTAAGGATAAGACAAGGTTCCCAAAAAGGAAGTTGAGAAGTACCTTGGATAAGGCAATGTGCTTAAAAGTTAGGACTTTGAACCATGTGAGTGATGTGACTTGTCAATGATCACATGGGGAAGAGGAGATTCCTTGGAGGAATAAAAGTGAATTTTAAAATAGCATGGGGAAGACAAAAAATAATTAAAAATTCCTTGGGGGATGAGAGGGTTGACTAAGATATTGATTGACTTAGTTGATTAGTGATTAGAAGACAGTTAGTGATTAATGAAGATTAGAAGCCAACTTGCAAAATTTGGAAGATGTGACACATTCTAATCAAGGATTAAACATATGCACATCTCTAATGATGAGATTAGAAGGTGGATTAGGATTAAGAAAAAGTGATGGAGGATGTGACATGCGAGGAATTAAATAAATGTATTATTTATTTAATTCTTTGAGGAAAAAGGGGATAAAGGGTAAGGTATTTAATTATTAACTGAATACCTTAGGGATATAGAGGAATTTAAGGATATTAATTAAATAATAGCGATATTACTTAATTAATGCAAACAAGAGGATGTTTAGACGAAAAGGGGGAAATTTGGACAAATGTAAGTGTCCAAATTTAGGTGTCTACAGTATCATCACCAAACCTAACTAGTCCCCCTTCACATTTCTCAGGTTTAACCAACTTACTCTTGTCACCGGCCATATGATTAGAGCATCCACTATTAATGATCATGTAGTTCTTCTCTTGTCTTGCATGAAAAACAAACACTAAAGTTTCTTTAGTTTTAGCACTTACTTCCTGAGCCCTTTCCTTCACACTTCTCTAAGAGTTAGAAAAAATAGTTTCACCTTTTAAAGCCATGAAAAATAATTCTTTATTCTCATCATCTCCATAATTAGGTTCTTCATCAAATATACTTGCATCTTCTCTAACATGGTAGCTTTGTTTGGACATCTAGAAGCATAATGACCTATCTTTCCACAACTAAAACATTTCAAAGGATTTTTCAGTACCCTTTTTCATTCTTCTTACAAAGTTAGCTTCTACATCATCAAGATCCTCTTGATATGATTCCATATTCTTCTCTAATTTTCTAGCCTTAAAAGTAACATTTGCACTACTTGTTCCAAATTCTCTCATTTCAAAACTAGTTAAAGAACCATACAACTGATCTCTGGTATATTAATTCAATTTTTTTAATTATTCAATAGCAAAAACTTTATGACTATAAGATTTAGGAAGAGTTCTAAGTACCTTCTTTACCACTTCTTCTTTTAGTTCTCTAACAAGACCTCTAATACCCTTGAAAGCTTCATCCACCTTCTACAAGTAGCTTGTAATGTTCTCATCTTCAAAAATTTGCAGGGTCTCAAACATGATCTTCAAACTCTGCATCTTAGCTTGCTTGATCTTATCATATCCTTCATAAATGCTTTCTAACTTCACCCAAATTTCTCTAACTTTTAGATTCATAACTTTTACCAATTCAAAATTAGCAAGACCACTTAAGACATCATACATTGCTTTACCATTGTTTTCATAGGCATTGATCTTATCATCAATGCTCAAACCATTTGTAGGAATAGTATATCCTTTCTCAACAAACTTCTAGATCTCAAATCCAAGATAAGGGTATGTGCAGGATCATTATGGGAAAAAATGGCCCCTTAAGTGGCGATGAAAATTCAGAAAAATCAGAGTTAGGCAACTTGATGTAAAAATTTGAATAAGTTATCTATATTATTTCAAAAATATGTAAGAATAGAATCTGTATCAAATTGAATGTAGTTTCTAAACTACTAGGTTTATTTAAAAAATAAAATCTATTTGGTGAAAATTTTGAAATTTCAATGTAGTAGAACTTAAATTTTAGGGAAAAATTAAGAAGTAGGTGTCTGTATAACCACCCTAACCACAATAGAATGATAATATTTTTTTATAAGATTTTAGATATAAGTAGAGGACTCATCTCCCAATGTGATGCATATTTTTTTGTAATTTATTTTCCAAGTAAATAATTAATTATGATTTTTTTATTACAAATTTTAAAAAATATAAAAACTCGTATGTCTGACCACCTTAACTTGGTCAAAACTTCATGAAATTCAATTATTTTTTTAATCCTATAGTATGTGAAGCATAGAATGTGATGCATGTTTTAGATTCAAAAAATGTGATACCGTTTGAAAGCTATAGATGTTTTTCAATCAACCTATCAATTATGACTTTAGTCGTAATTCAAATAGAAAATAAATAATAATTATTTATTAAATTCAAAGTAAAGCATAATTTATATTGGTGGAAAGCTGAGAATCTCCTTTAAAAACTCTTTTCGCTTCATCGATTTTGGGTAAAAAAAAGTCATCAGCCACATATCGTACACATACCCATCATATCGCCACTTTTTGGCCGATCATGATCCTGCACATACCATAAACTAGAAAACCTTCTATCCTTATCATTAAGAATGCATAATTTGATCCATCAAATATAGGAATATTATTCTTGTGCACTATCCTAGATCTACCTCAAGCGGTTAAACTTTCTTCCAAGGAACCTTTCTTTGATACTGATTTTCACATTCACAAGATAACTGAGAGGGGGGGTGAATTAGTTGTACTTTAAAACTTCAAAGCCCTCACAAACATTCAGATCCACATTAATTCAATTAATCCTTAATATTTTAGAATGATTTATCATGAAAGCAATAACATAAACTGAAACAAATCAACACCATGCACAAAGGAACACCATATTTATGTGGAAAATATAAGATGGAAAAAAACACGATGAAGATTAACTCATAATATAAAGTAATATCAACACCAAATACAATAGGGCTCACTACCCAAAGAAAGAAAGGATCATTGACAAATGATCACTACCAGAATAGAAAAGAAGATAGAGAAGATTGTTACAATGAGAAATCCATCTCAATGCAATGGAAAAGTCTACCACAACATCACCAACACCTTCACAATATTTTGAAGAATTTTAGACACCTTCTAACTGCATTCGATAATCTAACACATGAAAGCTCACACTACACTTCTCAAATTCGCACCCTAAAAATTTGAAATTTATATTACTTGCATCTTACTCATTTATCTTATCATCCCTCAACAACTCAACACTTATTTATATCATCTTCAACCTTGAAAACATTCTCCAAGGTTAGTTATGCACCTCAACCATGAAAATTCAAATTAGGTTTGCACCAAAAATTTCTCATGGTGGAAATGAATGAAGGAGGACCACAACACACCTTAGCTAGGACCTAAATCCACTAATACACACCATGCCATGCTTCTACAAACATCAAACAAAATTTGTAAGTAGTGTAAACACCCAAGGTCAGTTGAACCTGTGTTAACACCATTAATACTTAAGTACATGCTTCCTCACATCCAAAGATGACTCACAGACACCACATAACACTTGAACAATCTAGAATATTTCACAAAAGCCCCAAAATCAAACAAATTCCTTTGCAACAACTTACACTTGAAGAATGCACACACCTAGTACACTCAAACAACTATGTCATACATTGTAACTCAAGAAACTGACTTACAAAGCACCAAACCATGAATAACTTCAACTAAAGAAAGATACACACACTATCAGTATACTTCCAGATCCACAAGACCTGAAACCATTGTGCAAAGAAATATGGAGCAAGAGCATTTTAGAAACTTCTACAATATACAGTTCACACATTGGTGAAGATACCTTCCTCTGAACAACGATCCAACACACTAAATTTGGAATGCAACACCTCTGAACACCTTTGATCAACATATCTAAACTACACAAGCAAATCTTCATCCTCAAAGAACTACAAAGAAAAACTAGAACACTACTCTACAATACAAAATACATTGTTTCCTTTTTTATTTAATTTTCTCAAAAGAACTTGGAAACACTAGTACAGAAACAACAATATATTAAAAAAATTATTAAAAACTGCATATAAATGATTGAACATGATTGTGTGACCATTAGTAGTTTATTGCTAGTCATTTATAATGCAACCAAATTGATGACTAAACTATTTTTTATAATTTATTAGTTGTTTTGATTGATCAATTTGGTAGTATATTTAGTAATTGATTGTTGTAATTTGGTCACTTATTTAGTCATTTTTTACACTGATATATTTAGTTGTTGATTTAGTCATTGATTGTTGTAATCTAGTCACTTATTTAGTCATTTTTAATTCACTGATATATTTAGTCGTTAATTTAGTCATTGATTTTTGTTAACTGGTCACTTATTTAGTCATTTTTATTCACTAATTTTTGTCCATTGGTAGTGTATTTAGTCATTAATTTTAATCATCATTTTGATCAATTTGGTAGTTTATTTAATTATTTTTGTTCACCAATTTCTATCAACTGGTATTATATTGATACATTATTTATTAATTGCACAATCATTATATTTAGTCATATTTATTCATTAATTTCTATTAGTTGGTAGTATATTTAGTCAATTGGTAGTTTATTTAATTGTTTTTGTTCACTGATTTCTGCCTATAAGTGTTGGAAATGAGACAATGCTTTAATTGAGGTTTAAACATATGAAAACATAGAAAAACATAATCAATCATTCATTTTCACATAATGAAACAACTATTAAGAAGGAAAAATACTAAAATTTTATTGAGAAAACATGTTCTTACAACAAATACAAGACAAAAATATGCGCCTTTTCTTTGAAAAACTTACTATTACAAAGTGTGTTTCTTAGTGTCATGACTGAGAAAACTGAGTTACAATGCCTTTTTTTCTTTTCTTATACAACTCCAAAACAGACAAAAAATGCTAAGATCCCTGAACAACACATTCAATCTATTGCATAAAGTAGTGGGCCAACCTGTCTAACAACTAGTACTACATGATAAACATCAACTATGTCATTTTTTCAAATATTTTTTTGGCCATCGTGTGAAGGTCCCTTCTTTCTCTTTTAGATAGATAGCTCCATCTATTTTGTCTTCATAAGCAAGGGGTATATTACTTTTGACCTTTAAAATACTTACATTTGCATCTCCTATTCCTTTCAATTTGACTCCATGTACAATAGATAGTGAGTGAATCCATCCAATGCCCACAACAACACCATCAAATGGATCCAACACCTCAACTTTATCTCCTTCTAGAGTTTATCAATAAATTTCTGCAAAAACAAAAAAAATACACATTATATTGAGATATAAAACATAATTTTTTTTTGTCAACTGTATGGAAATGTCTTATGTCTTGGAACAAATAAGTTTTTGTATATGTTTTTTTTATTCTATTGAATAACAAAGAAGAAATTTTTTACTCTGAAAAAAACTAACCCATTACAAGGTACAAACAAATGGAGGGAAAGACTACAATTGTGCTAGACTGTATGAGTACTCTAGAAAGAGACATGGATTGGTAATGAAGTCCCCCCAATTGAGGATCATGACATCCCCGAACACAATGCACTAATGCATTTTCAAAATCTATGTATGCACTCTATTACAACTAAGCTCTAAGCTTCCATATGTAAGTTATATGTTCTCCCTTATTTCCATAATCTATGTATACTAGCTAATTACACTTCACAACTATTCTAACCAACTTCTATCAAATAGGTAATGATTACCCTTATTTACATAATAAAACAACCATTACTTACTTGAATAGTACTTACTTGCATGTGGTTTCATATCACTCATCTCGAGTTCAACATGACTACCACTATGAATATCATGTGCATGCTCGTCGAGTCCATCATCATAATCACTATCAACGTAATTGCAAATATGAAGTTGTACAACTTTGCAAAGAGTTTTGTTGATAGGACATTTTTCTTTTCATTCTACTTTCATATGATTGCTTTGCATGTGGTTTAATCATCATACAAAAAGTAATATAAGTCAAGTAAAGAATGCAAAAGCTATAAATTTTTGTCCAAAAGAAGAATGACAAAACATTGGGACAGATTAACTTACAACTTAAAGAATGTAAAATCTATAATTTTTTTCCAAAATAATATTTTAAGCATGAAGAATGAAAAAACATTGGGATAGATAATTAACAACTATTATATTAATTATCTCAACTTCAGGAAAACTAAGATGACTATGCTACACATTCGTGTACACTTCATCATGATCACTATCAATATCGACAACTTTGTTGACATAACGAAGGTGTTTTTGTTTTCCTATTGCTTTTATAAAATTGCTCTACATGTGGTTTAAACATCGTGCAAAAAAATATACAAAGCATTCAATAGTCAAGTAAAGAATGCAAGCTATAAATTTGTCCAGAAGAACATTTTTTGGATCACTCCAATAATGAAGAAACTAGGTTGGATTCTCCTATGCTTAGATTTCAATAATCTACATATTAAGAGGAATTTGTATACAAAATTTCCAAACAAGAAGAAATGAGATCAATAGAGCCTCTCACCTCATCTAAATCCATGGATTTATGCTCATTACATGTAGAAACTATAGGGTTAACAAAGGAAACCAACTATAAAACTTGTTGAGTGAGATTGAATATGCAACTCATTACCTTTTGGTACCCTAGTTCATTTGAGTTGACATGATCTATAGAGGATCATACTGGGCATTAAACAAATGGCTATGAAATCTTTGTTGACAAACTATATTTCCACTTCATCCTACTCTTAGATTTACTAGGATCTAGTGCTGCCGTATAATTGATAATATCTTCTGCACTTGCTTCTCTATTACTGTTTTCTACCTAAACTACAATGTCAATTTCAACATATAGTCAGTTCAATAAAAATCAAAATAAATAACACAATTTAAATTGAACCAAAAATCCATACACTTACTACAAATTTTTCCATTTTTGGTGTGCAACCTGCGTCGGCCAAATGTACATCCAGCCATCACATTTCTCTTGCTCTCTTTCCTCTATGACTCTTTTCCAAATATTCTTTGAAATGCATACTTTGTTTCAATGCCTCCCATTGTTTGGGAGATAGAGTGGAGTCTAACCTCTATTTTCCATCCATGATTATTTTTCTACAATTGTATCTAAACTTGTTCATCAAAATTATCATCTTTTACCTGTAATATTTTCTAGAGATTTGTCCACCAGTAGTCATAAAAGCATTTTCCATTTTTTGTATAACATTTTCCATAGTTCATGTATCTTGCTCTACAAAACTTTATTTACAAATATCCAAATGGGCCCTACATCTTACACCCAACTCGAAGGCCCACTTTGTAGCATTTGGCCCAATGAGCTCACCATCTCTCAATACCTCAACCAAGAATGGCTTCTTTCCTTCTAATTTTGTTTCTTTTGTATTCCTCTCTATAGATCTATACAATTATTGACTCAATCTTTGTCTTTTGAAAAAAGGAGACACATCTTCTATTAAACCACTACTAGTATTTCTAGTTGATCCGCTAGTTCCATCAAAAGTTCTAAATGCAACAGGTGCACTCTAAGGCACAACAGATGCAACTAGCAGTCTCTCTTCATGAATTTCATTAACCAAAACTTCATGCTCCTTGGCCACATCAAGTGTGGCATGATTAGGTAGATCAGTACTAGCCTTCACAAATTTCACTTCAAACACATCCTTTAATGATGAATAAATCATCTATAGACCTATTGTTCCTTTGTTCTGATGTTGTTCAATAATCTCTCTTAGACTTTGTGCTAAGAGATCATCATGACATTTCACATCACCATGTGCTATATCAGGTTGCACATCACCATGTGTTATATCAAGTTGCACATCACCATGTGCTATATTAGGCTGCACATCATCACAACTAATGTTTTCAAAAACTACATTTGTTGAATCACAAATGTGTTGACTTCTACAAGATGGTGGCATTGTATCTTTTCTTTCCTTTTTTTTTCTCTGCATTTTCTTAGCACTCTTTTTCTTGCTTATAAAATAAAAATGATCATATTATGTCTTATATGCATAAATCTCTTGCCTATAAAATTTCATTAAAAACTATTAAAAAAATAATATACTACTTAGTGGATTTACAACTTACCTCTTTATCAAACCAAGACACAATAAATATTCATTGTTCTTGGCCACTTTTTCACTACACACATGGTCATAATCTAGCAATGAAATTTTAGCATTATGATCATTATCATCTAATTTATGCCTTACAGTCCTTTTTTCCTGAAGGACAAATAAACAATAATGTATAAATCAACAACTTGAATCAGTAAAAATTTATTGAGTTCATAAGTTGATAACTGTTGACTTTCCAATTTGTTGATAACTACAAATGGAAACTTAAAATAGAATTCATTTTACCAAATAAAAAGAGTTTGCAATCAAAAACCAAGAAGATGTTTAAAATTACAGGTATCAGACAAATTTTCCTTAGGGATATATTCACGAGAAAAGAACTCATAAAAAACATAACACAAGGAGGATGAAGGAAAAACATACTCTAGTTCATCATGAGGTGTGTTAGAACCTTCAAATTTTTCCTAGTTCCATCATTACAATTAACCTTGAGCTCCATGACCTGAGCCTTGACCCTTATATTCCTTTTTACTTTTGAATGAGCATCCCCACTATAAACAAACATATAAATTTTTTAGGTCTGATTGACACTGAAAGACCTATACAAAGCCAAAAATTCATCATATATACTTAAAAAAACTGTCTAGCTATTTTACATCCATAAAAGTCCTTTACCGCAATATTGCAACATGAATTTGAACCCTTAGTAGGTTGGCGGTATATAAGAGACAACATTAAATTATTCACTGCAATATTGTGGGGGTATTATAATAAAGGTGCAGTTGGACGGTATAAAAGAGCTTAATTATATTATAACCATAGTACAATGACAAGGAAAAGTGAACAGTGCAGTATAGTGGGGAACAACCCGCCACCGTGCAAGGAAGGAGATAATAAAGAGCAGTAGTGTAGTTAGAGTCCCACTACCCCACAATGAAGCATAAGGAAGCTTGCGGTATAGCAGTATGCACTATGCTATCCCACGATAGAGAAATCTCAAGACAACGATACATCAATAAGTTTGATAAATAAAAAGATTCATGACCCCACTATCCCACACCAATTAAAGAAAGAGGCAACAGTGTTGCGGTACAGACTATTAGGGAATTATTACTAGTTGCGGTATTAAATGCCTAACTCTTAACAACCCTTAGATCTTTTGAAAATCAATGGCACACATTCAAACTCAAAATATGAGCTGATCACAAAATATTTGGCATAAAGTTGATATTAATTGTAGATAATAAAAATTGTCCTAATTAAATAATCTTAAAGTTGATATTAATTGTAGATATTATTTAATTAAATTAACCTCATTCCTCTAAGTTAATATTCCTTCTATCCATATAATTAAATAATTTTAATTATTTAATTATTCTAAACTATTCTCTAAGGTTAATTAAACAATTTTAATTATTTAATTAATTGACCACTTTTTAAATAATTATCTTTAATTATTTAATCTCCAATATTCTTCATAATTAAATAAATATGTTTATTTATTTAATTAACTAATTTCTAAATTTTTCCAAAATTAAATAAATATTTTTATTTATTTAATTATTCATGTGTGTAAATAAATAAATTTAATTTATTTATTAAACTTACATTCTTTTTCAATCTTTCCATCTTTTTCTGCTTTCATATTTCTTCCATTTTAGAATCTAAATCATCAAATTTCCTTCATTTTGGAAACATCTTCTTTATCCACCAGTCAACTCAGTCATCAAAATGGAAACTTCATGTGCAAAATTATCTATTGATCAAATTAAATAATTCATAATTATTTCTTCAAAATGGAAATTTATATTTTGTAGTTGAGTCGACTCTTTTTTTTTTTTAGTTTCTCAAGTCTTCATTCTCATCCTCATCTCTTATTTGATTTTTCCTCCAAAAGTCAATAAATAAGATCATTTCTTCATCATTTGGGATCTCACATCTTATGCAAATCAACTTTGTAAAAAATTGTCATCAATCAAATGAATCATCAATCATATTGTTATGCTACTAAGATTTAGCATCCACATCCAAAGAGGAAGCAACATCACATCATTTATTTTTGAGGTTTGTAGTGGGATTGGTAAAGTATAGAGATTAAAATTTGATTTCTTTGTTTATGTTTTCATTTATTTTAATTTCTTTATTTTCTAATTTCAATGCATACATTATGGTGAACTCAACGTGAACAAATTTTTTTATGATAAAACTAGTATCTTTAAATTCTTTGTGATTTTATGAAAAATTGTAGGGTTAATAACATTGTTTGCAGGATCTGATTCATCTTTCAAGTTCCAGCAATGCATTTTGTGCCAAATTTCAGCGATTAAGTCTTTTAGTTGGATTTTTGCTGTGTTGATTTGAGGTAGGTTGTTGATTGGAAAACCAAACCCTGTGTTTATTTCCATTTTCAATGTGACTAACAATCTCTACTATCTCTGTCATGAATCACATTCTCATAATTCCTATTCACTCCTTTCTAAATGTTGAGAGTATGATCCCATGCTTTAGAGAATCATCTATATAACGTTTAATGTCCTCTTGTTGAACACAAATCTCACAAAGTGATTTCAAAGTTAACACCCAAGTACAAGGATCAAGTTCTTTGCATGCTCCAATCTCCTCTCCATGAGATGCTATGATCAGAAGCTCCCTTGCTACCACCTAGAACCACCAGTCCTTAAGCTTCTTACATAATATGGTCACCCATGTGCCTCACCCTAGTGCAAACTTGATTATAGGAAGTATTTCCTTCAATAGTGGTATTCCCATCGCGTAACTCATGCTATATGGTGCATCCCCTTCATCACTAGCTACTTGATCTTTATTGATTTTTGAGCATTTAATTTCACTCGGCTTTGTTTGACCAGCGCCCATTCAAATAACACAGTCCCTTGTATTCTGACTTCATCTTCATACAATTTGCACAAAAAAATTCCATTGTCTAGAATATTCATAAGATGATTGATTAATGTTTCTCTTGCTAACTCGTTTTATTCTCCATGCATAGCCTTATCTACTCATGCCGCCCTCATACTATCATTTTTTGTTGCAAATTAAAAGTTTAAAGGATGAGCATAATCGTAGGCATAGGCTTTGACTCTACACTGACCGAGCACAAGCAATCACAGACATTGAATTTGATTCTACACTAGTCAGGCACATGCAAATTAAGATTATTTAAAAAGATACTCCAAATTAGTTTTGATTAACTTAGATTAGCTTGATTCTTGTTAGTTTTTTTAATTTAGATTAATTTTAGTTTCATTTAATTTAGATTCTGATTTAATTGAGATTAGATTTAAATTAGATTTGATTTAATTTAGATTTAATTTAAATTCAAATTTAGTTTAGGTTTTTTTTAGACTTTTAATCTAGATTTTAATTAGATTTAAATTTTTAATTCAGATTTTTATTAGATTCTTAGATTTTTAATTACCTTTTTATTAGATTTTTAGATTTTTAATTAGCTATTAATTAATTTTTTTTTAGATTTTTAATTAGATTCTTAGATTTTTAATTAGCATTTTAGATTTTTAATTAGATTCTTAAATTTTTAATTAGTCTTTAATTAGATTTTTAGATTTGTAATTAGATCTTTAATTTAGATTTTTAAATTAATTTTATTTTTAATTTAATTTAGATTTTTAGTTTAATTTAGATTAGATTAATTAGATTAGATTGTCATTAATTTTCTTAGCCTAGAGTAAATGTTAATGTTTTCTTTAGTTTAGTTTTTATTTTAAGACTAATTTTGTTAATTTGGTCTTTTGCAGAATCATTTGTTAAGACTCGAAAGATCAAAAACTCTCTTATCAAAGACTAGAAATCAAAACTACTAACTAATTTGGTGCAAGACGCGGTCGAAGGAATGTGATTTGAAACTGAGTGTATTCATTTTCTTAGATCACATTTTTATTTTCGGCTTAAAAAGAACTTAGGAGTGTATGACATGTCTTCTTTAGATTTTGAATGTTTTTACCTTTAGAGGGCCTGCCACCCCACTTTGAAAGGTGGGAATGACCCAACTGGTAACAAGCTAAATCCAAGCTCTTCCGAATCACTATATAAATGTGTGGTTGTGATGAAAATTGTAATCAATGAGAAGTGGTACACGATAGCTCTCCCATAGTATCTTTATGATATGAAAAGACCATGTTCTAAGGGTTGGGAGACTTCTCGAGGGATTTTATCATAGTATCCCTTGAACCGGATGCCCTTACTAGAAACCTTTGTGTAGAAAGCCAAAATCCTTCTATTTGTTGGCGCAAGAGGTCAAACCTCTAAATTTGTCCCACACTTTCGCGGTTCATTGTAGAGATGGAAAATTTCTTGAGATCCTTGTGGTCTTGTGATCAACATAACACATCATCATCATCACTACATTCATAATCATTTTCATCCATCATTTTCTATCTTTCATCTAACATTTTCTTCATCTTCTCTTCTTTCAAGAGATCACCCATGCAATTAATGCACAGGTAATTTCTCAAGGGGGCATCAATCATCTCAATCATCTCATCTTTTCTAATTTTCCATTTCTCACCTAACTGGGGCATATCATCACCTTCTTCATCTCTACTAATTTTTCTTCTTAGCTACTTTCCTTTTCTTTGAAACAATGTTACTCTGAACATTGCTTCAAAAAGGGGAAAAATGTAGACAATAAAAATTGTCCTAATTAAATAATCTTATTATTTAATTAGATTAACCTCATTCCTCTAAGTTCATATTCCTTCTTATCTATACAATTATCATAATTATAATTATTTAATTATTCTAAACTATTCTAAACTATTCTCAAGGTTAATTAAACAATTTTAATTGTTTAATTAATTGACCACTTTTTAAATAATTATCTTTAATTATTTAATCTCCAATATTCTTCATAATTAAATAAATATGTTTATTTATTTAATTAACTAATTTCTAAATTTTTCCAAAATTAAATAAATATTTTTATTTATTTAATTATTCATGTGAGTGAAAATAAATAAATTTTATTTATTTATTAAACTTACATTCTTTTTTGAATCTTTCTATCTTTTTCTGCTTTCATCTTTCTTCCATTTTGGAATCTAAATCTTTCCTAAATCATCAACTTTCCTTCATTTTGGAAACATCTTCTTTATCCACCAATCAACTCAATCACCAAAATGGAAACTTCATGTGCACAATTATCTATTGATCAAATTAAATAATTCATAATTATCTCTTCAATCTTCAAAATAGAAATTTCTATTTTGTAGTTGAGTTGACTCTATTGTTTTTTTAGTTATCTCAAGTATTCATTCTAATCCTCATCTCTTATTTGATTTTTCCTCCAAAAGTCTATAAATAAGATCATTTCTTCATCATTTGGGATCTCACATCTTATGCAAATCAACTTTGTCAAAATCTTTCATCAATCATATTGTTATGCCGCTGAGATTTAGTATCCACATCCAAAGACGAAGCCACATCACATCATTTCTTTTTGAGGTTTGTAGTGGGATCGGTAAAGTATAAAGATTAAAATTTCATTTCTTTGTTTATGTTTTCATTTTATTTTAATTTCTTTATTTTCTAATTTCAATGCATACATTAATGACGACACATGACTCAACTTATAAGCCATTAAAATTGAGAACTCAACATTGTTTTGGCATTCATTTGTAGGGATTATTGTGCAGGAAGCTAGGAGTTCAATAGGGAAAAGTTCTGCAACTATCACATACTGGGTAAGTACACTAAACTTATTGAAGCAACTTTACAAGCATAGAATTGTTTGAAATCCTACATTTAAACACTTAGAAAGCTCGAGTAGAGGTTGAAATTAGATATCATTCATCCTAAAAAGAAAGAACCTGAGACTAAGAAGGAAAAGCCTCAGAGTAAAACGAGATCAACATTAGGTATCATGCCACCTAAAAACAAAGAACCTGAGACTAAGAAGGAAGAGCCTAAGGGTAAAAAGAGATCATTACAACAATCTATCTTAGATATCTTCCCTAACTTGACTAAGAAAGGATACAAGAAGGTTTTCAATGATACAACTCATGGTTGTAGGGATTCCCTTATTCCTATTTTGGGTGGGATTTTTTTTGGTATTTCTATGAAAAGAGGGAAGGGAAAATTCCAATATCAAATCCATGGACAATAGACTTAGCTAAGCCAATTGTCCTGAATTTCTTCATAGATGTGGAGTTCATTAGAGTTCTAGCCCAGAATTACCACCCTACTACCAGGTTCGTGAGGATAATAGATGGGTCACCGTTGGTAATATTAACAAAAGCTACAATCATTAAATACTTCAATCTAAACAAATAGGCCCTCACTAAGGTTGAATTGCAAAAGAGTGAGGAAGGATATACTAGGTTAAGGAGAACACACAAAAGTGATGAACTCCCCTTATACATGAAAAGGGGTGTTAACAACAAGGTGATACATATCTCCCCCTCTGCCACTAAACTGTTTGATGTACATGATTTTTAGATTTATTTCAAGAAAACCTGCTTTGATTTCTATCAGGTACTTGAGATAGATGCACAAGAAAAAATGCTAGTTAGTTTGATGATGATGGATATGATAATTTAGAACCTTGAGACAAACATTAAATATGAATTTTCCTCATATCTTGAGAAGGCATTGCATGAAGGCTTCCTGCAAGTGAGAGAGAACATGGCCCTATAACACTTAGGCAGTATTCTTTATTGTGTCACTTGATATTGTACTAGAACAAAGATAAATGGACAAAAATGATGTTTTTGGGTAAGGTTGATCAACAAGGGAACTTGTTGATTGTGCAATGATGGTGTTATACATGGGATAGCAGATGCCAAAACTTTGATTATGTAGTGTTCTATGATGACTTTATGTACAGAGTTATAAATGAGAGTTCTTAGCCACTCATCGCCAAGATTACACACACCTATACTACAACTATTGAAGCCCTTGGCTTTGAAACGAGAACAAGTTCATACTCATAACTTTGGTGATTGGTTTTTTCTGCAATATGTCACCATAATCAGGATTTATGGGTACCCATAGGCCCCACATATATTTCCAAAGTATGTTCCTCTTTGACTAGTCTTTTTAGAATTTATGTGGCAGATGTTATGGATGGAAAAGGATGTCATGCAAAAACAAAAGAAGGGTACATTTCTACCTAACTCGACAACATGTGAAGAATTATTTTTTGGATATGACACCCTTGAAGAATTACAACATTACCTTAAGACAAGATATTCTCTGAGTCCTGGAAGTGAAATGGTTTTTGACCCTGAGGGCCATATGAATTTTAGAAGATGAAACCTCCTCACAAAGGCTGAAATCACTCATCAAGTGGATTATGAAGAGGATGTGATTAGAAACTGATTCACTCCCCAAGAGGTATATCAAAGGAAAAGAAAATGGGAGATCATGATGAAGTTGAAGGAAGAAAGGAGGAATAAGAAAAGTGACTTCTTGAGGTATGAAGCTAAGTATGCAATAGAGGAGGAGAGGCCCACCAAATTATCTCCCAAAAGGACAAGTGGTATTGTAATTTCAAATCCATCTCCTGACACTATTTCTGTATGTCATGTTCCTCAAGAATCACCTCCCGAACAACCACTTCCTAAGAAATAGAAGACATAGGAGCCACATATATTGGTCTCCTATGCAATGAGTGAAGAAGTGGGAGATACATAAGAAGTGGCTAGTGTATTGAGGAGTTTGAAGGATGATGTTGAGGTAGATGATAAACCAACCCATGAAACTAAACCTCATAAACCAGAGGCTAGAATTGATATCCATATGCACAGAGAAAGGGAAATGTAGGATGATGAGATGGAAATTGTAGCTCAAAAATTTATTGAAGATGATGATTTCATTAAGACCCTTGAATTTAAGGATTTCTGGGTTAAAATAAAAATGAGAGAGTTTGAAGAAAGGGTAGAGACAAACAAGATGGGTGCTAAAGAGTCTCAACATGGTCAAATTGTAGCCCAGACTTTCAATGAATTGAGAATTGATAATGTTGATATTATCCCACAAGAAGCTAGGGATATGGTTTTGAAGAGTAATATACTCATTATCCCAGGTATGGAACTAAAGAAGATATTATTACTTGACCAAGTAAGAGCACAAGAACACCCAATGATGATTGCTGAATTTGATTTTGATGAGGGGATAAGTGGCACAAGTTACAACCCTAAGATTGAGACCTTGGAATTTTGGGCCAAGCAAATAAATACACAAAAACCAAGGTTGTTAGATGTGGTACAAGAGATGAGAGGAACAAATATGGTAAAAATATTGAAGGAAACATCTCCTTTAGAAGTTGCAACCATGACAATGCACTCGACCATGTTCACTCGAGCTGCTATTAAGGAAATGGAAAAAAAAATTGACAGAATATGAAAAGGAACACAAATTCTTAAATGGTGAGGTAAATAAACTATTCATAAAAAATGTAAGACTAAAAGAGCAATTGAAAGGAGTATAGCCTTGACAAAGTAAAGAAATAGTATTGTATTAACCTCCTACTACCCAATCAATCGATATAGAAAGTGCATCCTCTAAACAAATGAATGTACTAAGACATGAGATCAAAGAGTTGAAAAAGCCAATAATGAAACCAAGGAGGGAGTGAGGGACTAGATCATCATCACTGTCTTGGAAAAAATCTTGGATCATAGGATTAAATTGATTGAAGATGAATTGGAAAGGGTGTATGATTGCTACACTTCATTATCCCAAGAAATTGACACAATGAAAGCCCATGCACTTATATTGGATCCTCTTTTCAAGAAGTGGCAACCAATTCATCATACCTTAGTGACTTTATGTAGGGTATTAGAGAGAAGTGTGGAAGCTCCTTTAGCTTTGAATCCAATTGAAGAGATGGTTAAGATAGTTATAGATGAATCTTAATATATAAATGGAGAAGATCAGAAGATCAAAACAAGGATGTAATTATTTCATACTTTGAAGAAGTGGTTTGTACCAAGGATATTAAAGGATGATGATCAATTGAAAAAACTTAGTGAATGGAGAAATGAATTTGGAAAAATTGTTCCTGATTGCATTGCTTATGTACAAAAGGACGGTGAATTAAATGTCTACGACCTCAATTTGATCATGGATGGAATAATAGCCTTGGATACTAGATATTCTAAATTCATTACAGATGGTAGAGGGTTACTCAATAACAGATGGAGGAATCACCTAACAAATATATAAAATTCAAGAATACAAATGGCCTCATGACTACATAGTATACCAATGGGAGCAAAAGTATTTGGCTCCTCTAGAAGAATAGGTACTTGAAGATGTTGCAGTGGAAGAATCGAGCCTTCAAACACTCTATCATGGAGAGGGGGACTTTTCCAGATCGGTATGATCATGGATCTCCTATTTTGATTAATGGACTACAAGTGTATTGCAAGTGCTGCAGGCTTCTAATAAATATTGTCTACTTTCTTTGTTTTCTCTTACTTATGTTTTAAGCAAAACTAATGTTTAGTTTATATGAAGAGGCATGAATTTGGAAAACATGCCATATTTTGTAACAATCTAAAGCTCGTTGCTTCTCTTATAAAAGAGAAACCAAGACCGAATTTTGATATCATCATCATAGGAATTTATAGAAACATATATGAGGAGACTTCTCTTATTTTGTAATATCTATTTGAAGCAATCAATAGAGAAGAAGATTTAATCTGGTGCTTGAATTCTAGTCTCAATTATTTGTTGATAATATTGTGTATGATTGTATGGTTGTAGAATAAGATACAAAACAATTTTTTTAATTGAAAGGAATTTCCATAAAAATAGAGTTATAGAGAGAAAATAAAATAGAGAGTTTAACTAATGAATTGTAAGAAATAGATTTTTGTAGTTTATATTCAAATTTATAATTACATTGCATTGCACATCTTTCAAACTCAAAGCATAACTAATAACTAGGAGCAACTGTTATAAAATTACTTCACATTGCATAACTAATAACTAGGAGCATTTTCCAATTGCATTTTCTTGTCATGGCATTCCATGAGACCACATTTCTTTGAGACATTTTTTCAAACAGTTCACTTCCTTGTCTATGCTACCACATTTTTCATACATGTCTACCAAATCATTTCATCAAACAGTTCACTGCCTTGTTGCTATGGCTAAAATCCTAAAAAAAATTATTTAAAATAAGCTATGGATGCTTGGAAAAAATATATCAAAGCGTAATAGTAAGCAATAGCATAGACAAGATAGTGAACTGGTTGAAAAAATTCCTCAAAGAAATGTGGTCTCATGGTGATGGAATGCCATGAAAATTCATAACAATTCACTTGTCATGGAATTCATAATGGTATTCCATCACCATGAGACCACATTTCTTTGAGGCATGTTTTCAAACAGTTCATTGCCTTGTCTATGCTACCACATTTTTCATACATGTTTACCAAAGCATTTTATCAAACAGTTCACTACCTTGCTGCTATGGATAAAAGCCCAAAATAAGTGATTTCAAACAAGTTATGGATGCTTGGAAAAAATCTATCAAAGCATAATAGTAAGCAACAAGCTATGGTCTCATGTTTTTTTTTTGGCACGAAAATTAGCGTGATTTTATTTGCAAGTTTTAAACACATTTTTTTGGCAATTTTGTTTTTTGAAATGGGAAAAATATCTATGGTTAGTTTTGTGCATTTTTTAAATGTAGGATTCTCATAGTTAGTGAAAAAGGTAGTGTTCATGAAGGAACGAAAAATATGTGTAGAGCCTTTGAACTATACATGTACTGTGTGTAAGGAAAGTTGAGTGTGGAAACACCTTCCTAATGCCAATTCATAGAAGAGAAAAGTAGATATGTCATATAATTCCTTCTTATAGTTCATTAAGATACACACTTACAAGTAACCGAATAGACAATTAAAAAACTACACCAAAACATAGTTGAGCACCATTTTTACATGGGAAAATCCTTACAAGAGAAAATCCCACACACCAAGCAAGATATCTTTGTATTACAGTAAAAGAACATTTACATACAAAGTCATAGAACTATGCTTTCAAGTGTTAATTCATAGTATCAATCTTAGAAGCATAACATTTCCTTGATCAACCTCGCTTCAGTTCAATTTGAACAACACTCAAATTCAATGTTCCAAAATGTACAATGTTGATACAACATTTGTTCTACATTCCAAAACCACCAAGGAACTGTTTGCTTCAAATTCCCTGAGCAACTACAGTTAACAGTCTAACTATTTGTCATATCAGATCATCAAAGAGAATCTATTAAATCTCTCTTCGAATTCACCGATTCACTTCAAAAATATCATCATACACCAAACATCCAATCACCCATCCTCTATTGGTTTTATCCAATCCCTGCTCTCTCGCTTAGCATAATTAGGTCCCACCAAGGCACCTGCGAGCTAGTAGGTTACACAGCTCAACTTATATGACCATTTCAATGAGACAATACATCATCTCCCACCAAAATAAGGATGTCACTCAGACGAGGGTAATTCTGATCCATGTGGTCTCCACCACCATGTCACCTCCATAAGTCATCAACTTATTGGCTCATCGAGGAGACTTACTTCAAAGTCCCGATGAAATCATAAAGTCACACCGATAAGAGTTCCCTTGCCTCCCATCATCATGTTGAGGAGACATGACTCAATGTCTCAGAAATAACACAATGTCACTCCAATACACTCTCATCAAGGTATTGAGGAGACAATAAGAAGACTCTCGCTAAAGTGAACAACTCTTGCCGACAAAAGGAGAGTTAGCCCGATAAGGAGGATTTACTCAATGTTGTGAAGATAAAACAAAAACCAGTAAGTTTAGGCACTATTTCCAATATGCTCCCACTTGGAAAAGACTTACTAGCTTCTTCCAGAGCTCGACATTATTGAAAGTCATAGGCCCCAAGGCCCATCAAACTAGCACACCACCTGTATTTTTTTGTGCTCTTAGGTTTAGTCAATGCATCCATGATATTTTCCAGAGTATCCAATTTTTCCAAATTAACCTTTCCATCTTCCACCATATCACAAAAAAAATGATATTGAACATCGATGTGCTTCATCCTAGCATGGAAATTTTGATTTTTTGCCAAACAAATAAAAATCTAACTATCACAACAAATAGTAATTTTCCTTGCATTAAACCCAATTTCAGAACAAAAATGTTTGATCCAAACAACTTCCTTATAGGCGTGTGTTGCTGCCATGTACTCTACCTTAGTGGTAGATAAAGCAACTAAAACCTTTTGCTTACTCATCCAACTAACTGCACCACCATGTAATGTGAAGATGTATCCATTGGCAGATCTTCTGCTATCAATGTCTTTGACCCAATCAAAATCCACATATCCATGAATGCTAACAGATCTCTGTGAAACAATCGAGCTACCATGATAACATAAAACATACTTGGAAATATGCTTCAAATACCTGGAAACTCTTTTCATAGCATCCCAATGCAGTCTTCCTAGATTAGCCATGAACCGACCAAGCACTCCCACTACTTGGGAAATGTTTGGCCTAGTATAGACCATTGCATACATTAAAATTCCAACTACACTCACATTGGGCACTCTAGCCATGCCCCCCATCTCAGTAATAGGTTTTGGACAATCTTCAATAGAGAGTTTAGTTCTCTGTAACACTAGAACAACTACTTAAAATTTGTCATATTAAATCTCTCTAGGACAACATTGATATACTTACTCTGGTTGAGCCAAATCTTTCTATTTCCTCTATCCCTTCTGATTTCCATCCCCAGAATATACCTAGTTGCACCTAAATCTTTCATTTCAAACTATATTGACAACTGATATTTTAAATAAAAAATCATACCCTTACTATTCCCAAAGAATAACATGTCATCCACATACAGGGCTATAATAAGTAAAGACCATTTTCAGATTTAAAATACACACAATGATCTGATTTTGATCTTACAAATCCCAATGACAGCAAAAACGTGTCAAACTTCTAGTACCACATTATAGGTGATTGTTTTAAACTATACATAGATTTATTTAACTTGCAAACCATATTTTCTTTACCTCTTTCAATGAAGTGCTCCGACTAGGACATATAAATTTTTTCTTCCAAATCTCCATGAAGAAACGTTGTCTTTACATCCATCTACTCAATCTCTAAGTCATATGCAGCAGCAAAAGACAACAAAAATATGATAGATGTTATCTTAGCTTCAAGAGAGAATATTTCTCCATAATCAATTCCCTCTACCTGGGAATAACCTTTCATGACCAACCTAGCTTTATACTTCTCCACACTGCCATTCATACCAATTTTCTTTTTAAATACCCATTTATAGCTAACAAGTTTTCAACGTTCAAGAAAAGGTTCCAAATCCCAGGTTTCTTTCTTTTCCAATGATTCCATTTCTTCATTCATGGCCTACAACCAGGAATCTAAATCAAACATTTTAATTGCCTCTTTCACAGTCCTAGGCTCATTAGTGCTAGTAATCAAATCATAGGCACAACTAGAATCCAACATGGAATATCCATACCTTTCAGGTTATCGCTTCTCCCACGTAGACCTCCTCATAAGCTGAGATTGAGGTTTTGATTCTTCTTCTTGTTCAGAACTCTCAAAACTTCTTGAGCTCTCCTCAAATTCAAGTACACTTGGAGTTTGTAGTTCCTCTTTTTTTGGTGTAATAGGAATTTCAACTACATCTTTTTCCTTCTCTTTCATCTTTGACTACAAATCTAGGTTTTAGCTCATGAAATATTACACTTCTCAGTAACAGGATTCCAAAGCTTGTATCCTTTCACACCAATGCCATAGCCAGTGAAGATACATTTAAAAACCTTTTTCTCAAATTTAGATCTTTTCTCATTAGGCACATATGCATACGCCTCACAACTAAAGACATGACTATATATCAAAGAGGTCTTCTCACCTAACCATGCTTCCATATGTGTCTTATCCATGAACATGGAAGAGGGAGATCAATTTATCAAGTAACATGTTGTAGCCACTGCCTCAGTCTAGAACTTATGCTCCAGACTAGGACTACTCAACATACTTCTCGCCCTTTCTATCAGCATCCCATTTAACCTTTCAACAGCTCCATTCTGCTATGGAGTGTAAGGTGTAGTTTTATCCCTTTTAATCCCATGGTCTTTACAATACTTTTCAAAATTTATAGAACATAATTCACCACCATTATCCATCCTTAAGCATTTATTTTTTCTTCCAGACTGATTTTCTACCAAGTTTTTAAACTCCTTAAACCAACTAAACACTTCTAATTTAATTTTTAGAAAATACACAAATGCCCTTCTCAAATAACCATCTATAAAAGAAAGATAATATTTAGACTTTGATAATGAAGGAACATTCACTAAACCAAATACATCAAAGTGAACATGATCCAGTATACCAGAATATTTATTAGGACTAGAATAAAAAGAAACATGGTGTTTCTTTCCAAAGATGTAATGTTCACCAAAATTGAACTCAAGGTTACAATCATCAAGCCCTTCAACTAGGTTTTTATTCTTCAAGGATTTTAAGCCTTTTTCTCCTATGTGACCAAGTCTATGATGCCACAACATGGTTTTATCTGCTAGAAGTTTCACCTCCAAAGTGTTTGCACTCAAAGGAACAACATTCTCCTTCCCTACATGAGTAGCTTTGTCTGACTTTACAGAGACATTGTTGCATTGAACAACACATGCATCCAACTTGTATAGAGTTCCAATACGTGCACCCTTGGCCAATACCAATGAGCCTCTAGTCATTTTGTAACCACTACTCGAGAATGAAACTTGCACACCAACATCATTCAACTTACTAATAGAAAGCAAATTTTGAGCTAGACTTGGTATGTGCATTACACCATCAATTCCTTTTATTCTTCTATCAGGGAATTGGATTCTGACTTTTCCATGACCAACAATTTCAAGAGATGAGTCACTTGCTAGATATACCTTTCCTCTAGCATACTTTTCATACTTCATGAACCAATCTCTATGAGATGTCATGTGAAAAGATGCACTTGATTCAATCAGCTAGACATCATCTGATGTCTGGGTCATCTAGGCAGCAATGAAGGCATCTATATCTCTTTGAGACTAATTGTTATCTGAAGAGTTGTTCTTCTTCTCCTTCTTTTTCTCCTCTTTGCAATCCTTTTAGTGTATCTATGGTTAATTTCTTAAGGTTAGATTGTGATTTAAACTAACATATAAAGCATATAACCCAAAGATCTTATCAAGAACAATGAAAACAAGAACAATTATACCTTTGATTCATAGGAGTTTCCATGATTCACCTTGATAGTACCTTCTAGCTTGCTGGTTGACGTTTTTCCCTCAAATTCGTCGTGTGAGCAATCTAAAAATATTAGTTTATGTCCTACACCAAGCTTTGAAGGATTTGCACAAATGTCTAATGCCTATGCCTAAAGATGTCAAAACTCAATGAAATATGCTAATAATTGCTATGAAAAGCCTAAGAGTGCAAGTGGGAAAGTGCATAAAGTGGATGTGTAATAATCTCTGTGTAATCAAAAAATGAGAGGAAAATGGCATTTTATAGAAAATGCCATTTTGAATGGACGGATGAGATGAGAGATTGAGAAAATTCCCTAGAATCAATGGTTAAGATTCAAAATGGAAACTCTCAATTAGGGTTAGGGCAAAATACCCAAATGTGTGAATAAGATTTAATTAAATAAATTAAATCAAGAATAAATGTGACAGTTGAGATGAAATTAGCAAAAATCAGAAGATAAGAAGATGGGATTTTAGAAAATCAGTAATTTTAGAAATTGCTTGATTTATAGAAGAATATTTCCATTTTGAATTAAATTAATTCAAAAAATAGATTTTGTGAGATAATGAGTAATTGATTTTTGAAATTAATTACTAAAAGAAGAATCAGTTAACTATGTGAGACATTTTTAAATAAATTGTTTTATTTAAAAATAAAGAAGTGTCACATATAGCAATTAAATAATTAAAAATAATTATTTAATTTAGAAGAAGTGGTTAATTAATTAAATAAATTAGCAAATCTATTTAATTAAAAGAGAGGATTTAGGAATTAGTAACATATTGAATAAATATATTAAAATATATTTATTTGATAATTAGGAGGACATTAATGACAAAGATTAATTAAATAAAATGAGAACTTTATTTAATTATGAGTTGACTTTAAAAAATTAGTGACACATTAAATAAATATGATTTATTTATTTAATAATCAGGAAGAATAGAAGACCCTAAATTAATTAAATAATTGTGAATTATTTAATTAATAGTTGAAGATAAGTTAGGAACATAATTAAAGTGTCATAATTATGCTAGGACGAAAAGTGGTAAAATAGTGCTCGCAGGCCTAGGTCATTTTTAGGTGTCTACATTTAGATATGTCAAATCTTCCCACAATTCCAATATTTCACCTTGGACTTCTTTCCTGGAGACTTTGATCTCCCTTCAAACTTGGATTTAGATTTCTTGTCTTTCTTCTTGCTTCTATCCTTTGACCTACCTTGGAAAACAAGAGCTTCCTTGGCCATCTTAGAAGATTTCCTTCGCATTGATTCTAACAATAATGAAGCAACCACATCTTCCATCTTGAAATTGGTTGTTGTAATTCCAATATCCATCACCAAATGGTCCCATGTGTCTAGAAAGGAACACAAAAAAAGCATACATTGATCCTCATCATCAATATTTACACCTACAGACGCCAACTAAGCAACAATCATATTAAAAGAATTTAGATGGTGTACTACAAATGCATCTTCCTCCATCTTCAAGGAGTATAACTTCTTCCTGAGGAATAACTTATTCACCAAAGACTTCCCCTGATAAATGTCACCAAGTTTCTTCCATAATGAAGATGTAGTCTTCTCCTCATGGATGTTCAAGAGAACAAAGTCTACCAGACAAAGTCTTATCAACCCTCTGGATTTTCTATTTGTGAGGTCCCAATCTTCTTGTTTCATGCCTGATGGTTTAGTTCCAGACACAACAATCTAGAGATCTCTATCCACCAGCAACTCTTCCATTTCCAGTTTCCACAACTCAAAATTTCCACCATTAAAATTTTCAATTTCTACTCTTGGTGTGCTTTCCATCTCAATCTGCAATTTAGACTACCAAATTCCTCTGCAAGACTCCCACTATAGAATTAACAAAAAAAACCCATCCTACCCACAAGGATAACACAACTGGCCAGGATCTTATACCACTTGTAAGGAAAGTTTAGAAACACCTTCCTATTGCCAATTCTTAGAAGAGAAATGCAAATACGTCATTCAATTCCTTGTTACAGTTCATTAAAATGCACATTTAAAAGTAACATAATAGATAATTATACAAAAACATAGAGTTGAACACCAATTTTACGTGGAAAAACCCTTATGGGAGAAAAACCCACACACCAAGCAAGATCTCTTTGTATTACAATAAAAGTTACATACAAAGTCACAAAACTATGCTTCTAGGTGTTAATTCACAATACCAATCTTAGTAGCATAACATTTCCCTAATCAACATCGCTTCAGTTCAATTCAAACAACACTCAAATTCAATGTTCTAGAACATACAATGTTGATACAACATTCATTCTACATTCCAAAATCACAAAGGAACTGCTTGATTTGAATTCCTTGAGCAACTACAATAAATAGTCTAACTATTTGTCATATCAAATCATTAAAGAGACTCTATTCAATCTCTCTTTGAATTCACTAAGTCACTTCAACAATCTCACCATATACCAAACATACAGTCACCCATCCTCTACCAGCTTCATCCAATCCATGCTCTCTTGCTTAGCATAATTGGGTCCTACCAAGGCACCCACGGGCCGGTGGGTTACACAACTCAACATATATCACCATTTCGATGAGATAATACATCATCACCTCCATAAGCCATCGATTTATCATATCATCAAAGAGACTTAATTCGAAGTCTCGATGAAAAGAGTTCCCTTGCCTCCCATCGATATGTAAAGGAGACATGACTCAATGTTTTAACAAAAACACAATGTCACTCTGATGCACTCTCATTGGAGTATCAAGGAGACACTAAGAAGATTCCTGCCGAAGTGAGAAACTATTGCTGACAAAGGAGAGTTAGCTCGATAAGGGGGATTTACTCAATGCTATGAAGATAAAACAAAAACCAGTAAGTTGAGGCACTATTTCCAACACTGTGCAATGGTATTGAATCATTTATCAAACCATGTTTTCTTCATAGGGTAGCATTTTCTTGTGGAACAGTTGACTGAGACAACTCTTGTTTCAATTGACCACCCTCTCATGAAATCTCATTCATATTATAATCTTGCATGATCTTATCATAGTAAAGGTGATTATGACACCACTGGCCGCTACTACATGGCATCAGTCAAGGAAAGCTAGAAGCCACATATTTTTTTTGGACAAGTTCAATTGAAGCTGGGAGATCTTAAGAGTTCTCTCTCAAAATTTGAAAAGGTTCTGGAGGTCCACCATGAGAGCTGTGAGAGCTTAAAATTTGTAGGCCATATATATGCTCAACAAGGGCAAGCATAGAAGGCTTTAGAAATTTTAAGAAAGGCAACTCACATATATCCACATGATGCCCATTGTAACACCCCGCCAACACAACCCCAAAGAAAACTGATACATTTAACATTTATGGCACATTTTTTTTTTAATAATTTAAAGTGTATAAATTATTGTATACATTAAATTTAAAAGATTACAAATTACACACCTAAGTCCTTTGGGGTACACGAGGTGACATTACGTAGCTAACCCATTCATTCACTTAACTTCAATTTAAACATTAATAAATGATAAACAATGTGCCAAGAATAGACCATATGAAAACCATACATGTATTTACAATAAATTAAAAATGGAAATATAAAGAACATATATCCTTAGATACAAGACAACATTAACAGTACTTACAATCATAGTTCAAGGATGAATTACATAGTGTGTTTTACATTATATTAGTCTTCTAGTACATCTCAATAAATACATATAGAAAATTACATCATAGATCTTCCCAAGACATATGAGAGAGATACATCAACACATAAAATGCATCTGGAGTACAAATATACATCAGGTAACATATGAACTTTGGATCAAGCTGAACCTGCAAACTTTGCACTAAAAGGTACAACTGCATGACAAGGGACCCAACGGGGTACGTAGCACATTCCACCCGACCACCCCCATGCTAGGAGTAAATAAGGAAGGATCCCTGACCCAAAACATCCAAACATATACACAAGAATAAACTCCAAACATGAAAAGAAAGAGAACACATTAAGGAAACATAATATCAAAAGTCCACTTCTAGAGACTAGCAATAAAACAACTCAAGGGAATGCTAGAGGAAAAGTCCAACCAGAACCAATTTCAAAAATCATAGATCAACATTAAATCACCATAAGAGGTGGCAACAACAATGAAATTCCAAGCTCACCAAATGAGACCGCAAAATCAATCAACAATAAATATCCAAGGGCACCTTTCACCAATACCAATAAAGTTGCCATGAGGCATATATGCAACATTGAATAACTGAAAGGAGGATATAAAGACAACATCAAGGAAAAATCACCTTAACAACATAAGACACAACCACCTCCAAATAGGCACAAAATAAAATGCAAGGGAAGCTATGGGAGAGTGTCATTGCACAGTCCTACATGAGTTATCCTGACTTCCTTTCTCTAGGCACCGCCCCCATCTATGGTTATCCTGATAGCCTCTCTAGGCACTGGCCCCATAGGGTGACTTGTGTGGAACTGTTAACCTCTCATGAAGACGAGGCAATGATCTTTCCAACCACGGCCTTCTCAACCCACCTTTAGTCTATGAAATCCCTAACAGGTGGACAAGGCATCCATAATTATCTTATTAATGTTTAACCACGCACCCATTAATTAATTAGGTTGTCACTTGTTACTCTAACTCTAATGTGGGTTATCCTGACAACCCCTTTGTGTGATGACACCCACGTAGAGCCACTCTCCCCCAACCATAAAATCATAACTCTAAGGGGTTGTACTTGTTACCTATTTTTCACTACAAGCTCAAACAGGTAAAGCTAAATTGAATTCATCATTGAAAGGTACAAAATATTTTAGATTTTGCTGCTAAAATATTCATTATCCATCATAAAGATCAGATTTCATTTTATTTTTAGTTTTATTATACAAGTATTTGTAACAAAAAATTGGACATTTGCATAATAAGTGATGTTTTATTCATTTTGTAAAAAACTAAAATCTTGCACAAGTCGCAAGAGTAGTTGAATTTGATTATCTTAATAAAATAATGAATACAAGTGGGATGAAATACTACACTACTGAAGATAATGTAAACACAAAGGAGGGAAACAATTCATCATTGCCTATGATGATGAATCATTTTTGCTCGATGTCTTTAGTTGTTGTGTCTCCAAGCTACAACAGTTTCGATTCCATGCTCCATGAACCTAAAAAATTGTAAAAAATGGTGTTAGAGAAATGATAAATTACATCCTACTTCATTCCTACACTACCAATAGGAATGTAATATATATATCCAATTAGGACTTCACTAGATGATTGAATTACAAAGGCTAATAATCAAGGAACACAAAGTTCAATGGAAGCTTTCGGCTTCGATTATTTTTACTAACTTGTTTGTTTAAATGTGTAGGAATAGGTTCATTATGTTTGTTATTATTTTCATTAGATATGTGGGACAAAACAGGCTCCCACAAGGGTCGAGCCCAACATATCAGGAAAGTATTCTCTCATTCAACATTCATAAATGAGATTCATCAAGTAGGACTGTCATCAAATAGGACTGTTGTAATAAAAATTCATAAAGCAGTCTCTAATTCAACATGGTGAAAATAGATTGAGAAAATCATCCTTTCGCTCATCATTCAAAGGAACAATCAGAAAATTTTTGAAGGAGCATAATTAACTGCATGCATTAGCTCTGTTTCAGCTCTATTTTATTCACATTGTATTCAAATAAAGTATGGAGACCCTTTATACTTAAGTGAAAACAAAGCACTCAAGCAATTAAATTGTTTCTTACAACTTCAAAGCACATACATAGTTCATCAAGAGATTCAGGAGGACAACCACATATGCAAACTATTTGAATATGCAAGAAAGATTCAGAAAAGAGAATGATAGTGCTCAATAGATGCATTATACAGTCAAGTGAATAAATAACATTCATGGTAAAGAGAGCTTCATATCAAGTAGCAATCTCAATATATAAGAAAGGGATGGAGCATCCTCATAATATCCCTGATAGTATGCACAATCAATACACTGTGTTTAAGTAGAACAAATGTTGATTGTATCCTTAACAAAGGGATATATTTGAAACAATATCTTGTGCTTCGGAACTTCTATTTTTAAAAGACACCATCAAATGTAAATTTGCATTAGAAAAATGAGCTTGTGAAGTGCATTATATATAAAATGATGAGCATGTGCCCCTATAGGAGATAACATTTAGGAGAAATAGGTGAACATTCAATGAAAACAAAGCATAATCATCAAGAGAACAATCCATATGACTGTAATAAGAGCATTATCATACTATAACATCAAGAGACATCATCAAAAGATCAAATCAGAAAATCATTATCTAGAAGAGAAATATATTTCAGTTGTGTAAGTTTCAGCAGGGTTTATCATTTCTACATGCTGAGTCATATATTATCCTTGCACAGAATTCTAGAATGGTTCACAGCATATAGTTCCATCATAGAAGTCTCCTCACAGAGTTTTGAGAGAGATATACTTTCAAAAAAATGAAAAAGAGTTATAGATTTGTATATACAATCAATACATCAATGGAGTCATCACTTTTAGGAGTTTTTAGGTGAACAGAGGTCTAGAAAACCCTCATTTCAACTATATTTTCTGCATGAAGTTTCATTCATATTATAACCTTGAATGATCTATTCATAGAAATGAGGCTAGGGTTTCAATCTTCACAGCTATTAAAGCCATGAGGTAGAAACTCACTTGGGTTTGGATTCAAAGATCATGGAAATGGAATAGGTCTACAAGGATGATAATAAAAAGGATATCCTATAGAAATACTCAGAAATGCAAGGGAAATGTCACAAAATTTAATGGCTTACCCTCGTTATTAATATAAAAGAATTCATAAGATACAACAAAGTTCTTCCAACTTTCTCCTTTCAAAGTGCAAATCAAACCCTCATGGCAGCCACAATAAATAAATAAAGAAAGTTTCTTTTATTTTCAATTACAAGTTAAGTTCTCAGCTATACCACAGTGATCAATGTCATAAAATTCAAGGAAGAGGAGTGTTATGAGAGAACAAAGATGATTTTATGCACAACAAAAGCTATCACACCCAAATACAAGATAAGTGCAGGGTTCAAGTTTCAGCATCAAATCACATGAGAACTTCTAGAAAATGTAATAAAGCATGCAAATTTCAGATGAAACCCTCGAGTTTGCTCATAAAAGAGAAAACCCAGATCAAGCATGGTAAGCCCGCAGCCTGGAGAAAGAATTTTACGTATACCCAGACTGAGCTTCAACAAAAGAATTAAAAATTTTCTTCTTATTTGCCTTCAAACATGAGGGATTAATCAAAAATTCAAAAAAAAGAAAAATCTGTATAGAAATTGTTGTGAATGGAACCCAAGTAAAGATAAAGAAATACTTCCAAGTCATGGGTATTGTTCATAAAAAAATCTCTATAAAGCTTAGTCAAAGTTAATAGTGGCGGCCAATATACACTTGAGCACCTTCAAAAATGTAACATGAATACTTAATTTTGGCCAGAATACAAGATGATGCCATACAAAAGAGATCAAGGGAGCTCGAAATAGAAAAAATAAAAGCAGACCTCCTCTATTTGCCTTCATACGGTGGGAAAATCAACAAAAACAAAGCAAAATATGCATTCCAAGCTTTAAGGTAAACTTGTCCATGGCGGCCAAAGGTAGTGAAGGAGTATACGTAGAGAAAATACATGAGCAAAAAGCATCAGAATATAGACTTGGCTGCGGCCAAAAGAAATGAAAATAGCTTCAAAATTGGACCAAAAAGTCTAGATTTCTATTGAAGAAGCATTTACCATGATTTTTCTTGCTAACGCCCTCAGGAAAATCACTTAGAAACAGTATGAAATGTGGCATCTCAAGCTTGAAACCCCAAGTTCTCTCCATGGTGGCGCAATCTCCTCATCAAATTCAAAGTGAAAAAGATAATGTGAAATGATTTAGGGTTCAATGTCTTTTACTTGCCCTAACTCAAATGGTGTGGATTTTTGATTCAACTTTTAAAAAACAAAATCATTTCAAATTATTACTGATGGCCTTGTCTTCAAGTCAAAGTGCCTAGATATTATGTGGTCGACCCTTTCCAATGATGTGGTCTCTATTAATATTTTGATATCATATATGCTATGCAAAGGTGATGAGAAATTAGCAAAATATGCTAAGTATGAATATGCATGGAGGGGAGTCATAAGGGGAATTTTTTTTGTTTTTGCAAGACATATATTTTATTATTTTTTCCCCTTATTCTATATTGTAAAGTTGTGTTTGAAAGTTATTAAAGGAAGTTTTATTAATTGCTTTTCAATATTTTTTCAAAAAATCAACTATTGTAAAGGGGAGAAAGTACTAAAAATTTCTCGCTCATGCACAAGTGGAGGAAATAGTGAGTCTCATGTTCAATTCTAGCACCAGTTTTGATGCTTAGTCATCATGCACAATTATCTTGGGTGGATTGATTAAAACAAGGTGGATTTTGCATGCTTGGACTCACTTCTTATGGATTTCCATTTCAGTTCGAGCTACTTTTAGTTGTACACATTGTGACTGTGAGTTTGAGATTGAGTTCACTCATTTTTGCATGAGTTTGAGCTCTTCTTTTGGAGATATTTATTTTTGCTCGGATCTCACTTTGGAGTTATCATTTTTATATTGAAATTGACTTTCAGTGCCACCTTCATTCTGGAGCCAGTTCGAGTTACAATTTAGTTGTATACATTGTGACATCGAGTTTTAAGCTATTGAGACTCAATTTTAACTTTGGTGGGCCCTCTTTTTACACTATTTTTTCCTTTGCTCATGAGAGACATTTTCGAGGTGGTTTTCACTTTCAGTGAACTGCTTCTTCCACCTTCTCACACTTTGGATTTGTCTCACATTGTATATATTAGAAATTTTTTATGTTTTTCCTCTAGTTCTTGTTTTTCATCCTTTACATTCTGCAAAGTGAAATATCATGTAACTTAGCTTTCAGTTTCAAATTAATACAATAGTAGGTTTACAGGTTCAATTTATGTTATTTTGCAAAGATTCCTTCAATTTTAGTGAAATCAAAAGTCTGCCTTGTCATTATAATGTTTTTATGAATGATTTGATGAAGTTTTATTGTGTTTAATATCAGAACCTTTAAATTTTTTGTCTCATTTATTTTTGCATGCATTCAAATAGTTAAAATCGTAGGTCTAGGGTTGTGTAACAGAATAATCTATTTTTCTTTGCCGAGAAAAAATTGTTTTCCTTCAAAGGTGGTTTTTTCATGCCTTCTTTACAATTATTTTTGTGTTCAAACTGTCAAATTGACTTGTGTGGATAGTTTTTTTGAAGTTTATTGTGAATCATAGTTGCAAGTCTTTGTCAATTAGGTGCATCACCATTAATTTATAGTTTTATGTACATTTATTACATACTTCTATCATTTTTCCAACAAATTTCCAAGTTGTTAATTTAAGAATCATATAGGAACCAACCTAGAATCTGGAGGTCTATCTTCGCCATAGGAATACCCACAGCCTGAAGATAGTTCCCATGTTTCAACAGATTGTTGAATTTAGTCTTTCAAGCATTCGGGTATAATTTGTTTGTCAATAGTTTTTGGCACACCTGGTGGGACTCTGAATCACAATTCAAAGAAATAATTTTATTGTTTGAAGCTATTATTCTAGTATATATAGTAGTACTTCATCCTTTCAAAGGTTAAGGTTTCATATACCTAGTGGCTCCATTCTCAGTTTCTAGTAGATCAAATAGCTTATGAGAAATATTCAGACAAGAAGTTCTCCTTTTTCTGAATATTTGTAGTCATCTTCACCAAAGAGAAGAGGAAGGATAACCAAGCAAACACCTAGTAGGCCTTCAAGAAATCAATTAGTTTCTCCAGTTCTTAGAGCAGAACCATTAGTTTACATCACAAGAAGAAGAGGTAGATCATTAACAAGGAAGCCAGGTTCACATTCATCTTCACCAAATTACAAAGCATCGGTTTCACCTATACCATTTTTACGAGTTGTGAATCTCAGAATACCAACAGCTCCAATGGCCAGAGTGCATGCATTTGTACCATTCAGTGGGGGCATCCCATTGGATCTAGCTCAACATGATGATATACCAGTTGCATCATTTAAAAGTATACGCTTTTTTACTAGTGAAGATCAAAGTACTCCAATAGAGCATATCGGAGACGTAGCTTCACTATGTGGAGTTCATCACGTGACTTAGGAGAATGTGGGTTTGAGGCTGTTAGCAACGTCATTCAAGGGAAAAACACTTTAGTGGTTTTGTGGCTTGCCAGTTAATACTATCATGACATGGGATGATTTAGGAGACAAGCTGAGCAAACAATTTTCTGACAAGTCTGATCATCTATCTCTAGTTGAGCAGATGATAACTATAAAGAGAGCATCATAAGAATAGATGACAGACTTTAATTTCAAGTTTCAAAGGACTTGGGATAGAATTCCAACAACTGTAAGGCTGACTCTTGATCATGCTTTTTTGTATTATCTTAGAGCAATTCATAGTGATATTGTGCTTTTGATCCAATCAATGGGATGACTAACCCTTCCAGTAGCCTATGATATAGCCATTATAGCTGAGAATAATTTAATTTAGGCTGGTAAGATTGCACCCAGGCCTCCTATGTTGATTTTCCCAAAGGTATAGCCATTGATGCCCATTCAAGTACATCCTATAGCCACTTTATCTATTGTTCCAACCTTAGGTTTCTAAACAACAACACAAAATAATGTTGTTCCAGCAAATTCTAGCCTACAAGGACTTAAAGATACTCAACAATAACTAATAAATGACCAACAATGAATGGCCAAGTTACAAAAAACTGTGAGTAACAACTTAGTAAGCCTTAAAAACCAGCAAGGTCAAAATTTTAGACCTAATCAATCATCATTCCAAGCAAACAAACCGCCTTATCAAGCTGATTACCAGGGACAGAGAAGAAATTTCAACTTTAGGCCTAATCAACTATTTAATCCAGCTGCTTCTGGCTCCTCAAAAAAGCTTATGCCAATACAAAATAATTTAGCACAAGATTATGTGTGGTGTTATCCCTACAATCAGCCTCATAATTAGGCTACTTGCATGAACAAGGTGATTAATCAAGCTCTTATGGTACAAAGTAATTATGCTGCTTTTGAAAAAACAACTAAGGAGGACAATAATCAACAAGATGATCAAACACAACAAAGTGACCTTGACGTTGCCATGATGAACTGGTAAGGAAGTGAATTTTGTGGAGTTAATCATGCACAAGGTCAAAATCAGTCAACCACTTCTATTGCAACCAATATGAGGTCCAAGAAAAGAGCATTTGACTTAAGACAACAAGCTATTCTTGATAAACAATAGGCATAAAAAGACAAACATGTTCAACAAAAAACTCAAGATTTTATAGCCCAACAAGGGTAGGTTCAGCCTCCTGCATCTCAGGATGTACAGATTTTACCAAGACAACAAGCTATACCATCAAAGGAGCAGCCTAAAGTTTAGTTCTAGCCTCAAGCAGCACAAACAGACACTGTTGTTGTGAAGGTACAACCAAAGGTTAGTGGTTCATCTTTCAATATTGTTGAACAAATGAAAAATACAATTGTCAACATTACCATGTTGGATGCATTACACTTTCCTAGGAAAAAAGAAAGTTTGCAAGAGGCTTTGGCTAAGATATCAATTTATGAAAAAACAAGTAAAGATTAGCCAAGAGTTCTTGCAAACAGTTCAGATCAAGCAAAGGAGTAGCCAGCTAAAGAGGTAAAGCCACCACCTTTTTATGTCAGCTTGATAAGTGGTGATAATATAGTGCATAATTGCATGATAGATTCAGGAGCAAGCAACTCAATTATGCCTAAACACCTAGTAGATAAGTTAGGACTTGAGTATGAACCATTGTCAAAAGGGGTAGTTCAATTGGATGGTACAACCATTAAGTCTATAGGAGTTATTAAAAATATGCTTCTTACATTGCATGCCTGTCCAAACTTTCAAATTCCATAGGACATATATATCATTGATCTCCCACCTTATTTTTCCATTTGCCTATCTAGAGATTTCACTACAAAATTAGGTGGTTATGTTTCATCAAAATGGTCACACATGTTTTTTAGAACCAGATATGGTACTAGAGTCATGATTAAGTCAGAATTACAGGCTAAAGACCATATTGAGCCTTATGTTGTGAATCCCATAAATGCAAACCTAGTCTTCCATGATTAGGAGGATCAAACCATGACCCTTGACCCCATAGTACTAATAAAAGGCATACCTGATATAAATTTGGATGAGTGGGAAGCCGAGAATCATGAGATTGATCCTTTCAATCTCACGGAAAAAGTAGGTTTGGGCGTTTATGTGATTCAGAAGCCTAATGTAACTATTCCAAATCTAGTCGAAGAGGAAAAATAATCAAAACAACAGATTGATCAGCTTTGGAAGCTGTACTATGATGGTGCAAGAAGTAAAGTAGGTGCTGGTGGAGGAGCTGTATTGATTTCACCTGAAGGAGACAAGTATTATTCAATTTTTAGATTTGCTTTCAGCTGTTCTAATAATGTTGTTGAATACGAAGCACTGACACATGGTTTAGAATGGGCCAAAAAAAAAAAGATTAAATGCTTACAGGTGTATGGTGATTCAGAGTTAAGCACAAATCAGGTTAGAAATTTGAATTTAACAAAGAATGATTTGCTAAAATTGTATAAACATCGTGTTTGGGACTTAATTGAGGAGTTTGACACATTTAATCTGCAATCAATACCAAGAAATCAAAATAAGCAAGTTGATAAACTTGTTGCCATAGGGTCACAGTTAATTGATATTCCAATTTAAATTCACAATGTGGAGGTACAACAATATGTGAAGGTAGTTGTTAGACCTTCGGTACCTGATAATAATGTAAGTTAGTAGATTTTTGACAGTGATGAATAGATAATTCATTTTCTGATGGAAGAAGTAGTGTTTTCTGCTGAAAATCAGCAAAAATTTGATTAGCAATATGGTGATTAGATCATGCAACTAAGGTTTAATAAGTTGCCAGAGGGTTTGGTAACCTTTGAATCCATCTTCAACACTAATGATCAGGTTAAAAGAGATAAATCAAGCATCGCAATGGAGTAGGAGCATTACAAATCAATAGAAATATTCAAGGACAAGCTCCTTAAGCTTGGAAAAATCTGTACAAAAGAAGAACAACAAGCCTTTATCTTTCTTTTCCAAGAATTTAGTGACATATTCGCTTGGGAATATGGAGATTTGAAGGGTTTTAACCCTAAGTTATCTCAGCATACAATTGAGATTGAACCCAACGTGAAGTTGGAAAGACAGAAGCAAAGGCCCCTGAATCCAAAGGTAGAACATCTGATGAAAACATAATTGAACAAGCTGATTGAAGGTAGTATTATTTTTCCAATCAAGCACACTTCTTGGGTATCAAACTTGGTGCCTATCAAAAAGAAGAGTGAAGAGATAAGGTTGTGCTTTGATTTTCATGATCTAAACAGAGCTTCACTCAAAGATCAATACCCACTGCCTTCAATGGAGCAAATATTACAGGTTGTTTCAGGATCAGAAAGGTTCTCATTGATGGATGGATATTCATGTTATAACCAGATATTGGTTAAAGAAGAAGACGAATAAAAGACAACCTTACCACCAAGTGGGGTATTATGGCTTACAAAAAGATGTCATTTGGATTGTCAAACACAAGAGCCACCTTTCAGAGAGCAATGGATATGGCTCTCCAAGGTTTGATAAACAAGTTTGTTCTTGTTTATTTAGATGATATCACTGTTTTCTCACTAAATGCTAATGAACACTTTAATCATCTTAGACAGGTTTTTGAAAGATGCAGAGAATATGGAGTTTCTTTAAATCCAAAGAAAAGTATTTTTGTTGTTCACGAAGGAAACATTTTGGGTTATATTGTTTCTAAATATGGAATTTCTATAGATCCAGAGAGGATTGCAGCCATATTGGCTTTACTGTTGCCCACTCACAAAAAGGGTTTGCAGAGATTTTTAAGCAGAATAAAATTCATGAGGAGATTTATTCCCAATGTTGCAGCTTTATTGTAGCCATTGACAACCATGCTGAAGAAAAAAATTCAATTCAGCTAGACAAAAGAAGGAAAGAACAAATTTGAGCAAATTAAAGAGGCACTTGCAGCAGCCCCTACTCTTATTAATCTAGATTTTGATAAGGATTTCATATTGTACGCATTTGGGGGAGTGGATACCATTTCTGCAATGCTCTATCAATAGAATAGTGAAGGTATGGAGTAGCCTATAGCTTTCTTTAGTTAGGTTTTACATGATTACGAAACCAGGTATTTGTTCGTTGAGAAGCATGTGCTTGTTGTAGTGAGAAGTCTCAAAAAATTTAGACATATGTTGTCTAATAATAAGATATATCTGTTGGTAGCTCACCCAATAGTTAAATATTTTTTGCTGAATAAGGACATTAACGACAAGAGAGCAGGCTAGATAACCAAATTCATGGAGTATGACATCAACATAAAGGTTACCAAGCTTGTTAGAGGCAAAGGCCTATGTGAACAGCGTGCAAAAAAAGATAATTTAGCTGATTGGATCAATCAAATGATTCATTACTTGCATACTGAAGATTGTACAAAAGGTTTGGAAAATTCTAAACAAAGATATTACAGATTGCAAGTAGTTCCATATGTAGAAATTGATGGTGTTTTTTATAAGGACTTCAATGGTGTATTCCTCAGATGTGTTTATCCAGATCAGACTAAAAGAATTATTGAAGAATTCCATGATGGACCTGCTAGAGGTCACTTTGCACCATGTACTACAACTCTAAAAATAATGAGAGATGGATATTATTGGCAAGATCTATTCAAATATGCTCATGCTTATGTCAGAAAATGTAGTATATGTTCATTGTTTGTAGGAAAAAAAAAGTTAGCGGCCTTGCCCCTGAATCCAATTTAGGTTGAACAACCATTTGGAAAGTGGGGACTTGATTTTATTGGTCCAATTAACCCACCATCAAGTGCAGGTCACAAATGGATTTTGACTGCCACATTACTTTACGAATTGGACTAAAGCAATTGCTTTAAGAGATGTAAATGAAACATCAATTTTGAACTTCTATTAGGACTTAGTTTCTAGGTTTGGTACACCTTATTCAATTATTTCTAATAATGCATTAGCTTTTATTGGTCTAAAAGTTTCAAATTGGTTAGTAAAGCATAATATTTATCTGAATACTTTGTCCAATTATTACCCGCAGGATAATGGACAAGCTGAATCAACGAATAAGAATCTGATAAAGATCATAAAAAATACCATTGAAGATAATCAAAGGTCATGGCATGATAGACTTAAGTTATCCCTTTGGGCTGATAGAGTTACACCGAAATGATCAACAGGTTTTTCACCTTATGTTTTGGTTTATGGCAAAGAATCCAAATTGCTATCTTAATTGAATTGCCAACTTTGAGTTATATAAAAGAACTTGAGTTACTTGAGGAGCATCCAATGCAAGTCAGGCTTGCTCAATTAGCAAATTTGGAAGAAACCAGAAAGGAAGCTTACATAAAGCTTCAAATTCATCATTCTTAGATGAAGAAAACATTCGATAAGAAAGCAACAACAAGGATCTTCAATGAAGGTGATTTAGTATTCAAGTGGGATGAGCTCAAAAGAAGGCTTGGTAAACATACAAAGTTTGACACCATATGGGATGGACCACACATTATTATAGCAAAGAAGGAACACAATGAATTTCAGCTTTCAAAGCTGGATGGTGAAGTACTGCCAATCCCTGTCAACGGGATTCACTTGGAACAATGTTATTAAGCATCAAGCTTTTAGTTGTACATAGTAGACTAGTTTTCAGTTTCAGCTATGCTTTCAATAGGTGCCTCATGGCATGTTTCATTTCAGTTTTGTTGTGCTTTCAATAAAGTACAATTGTTGCACATGGTTTTTCAAACTCTGTCTTCAACAGAGTTGCAGTAATTTCTTTCAGTTTGTGTGGTTTGAAGCTGAGTTACAGTTTTCTGAGTCATAATAGAGCAAAAATGGACTCAATGCCCAATGGATAAGCTATATACTGGTCTTTGGTGTTTAGCAGGCAAACACTCTACAAAGGTCACCAATTTGTTACATATTTTTCACTACAAGCTCAAACAGGTAGAGCTGAATTGAATTCATCATTGAAAGGTATAGAAAATTTTAGATTTTGTTACGAAAATATTCATTATCCATCATAACGATCAGATTTCATTTGATTTTCAGTTTTATTATGCAAGTATTTGTAACAAAAAATTGAACATTTGCATAATAAGTGTTGTTTTATTCATTTTGTAAAAAACTGAAATCCCACACCAGCCGCGGGAGTAGCTGAATTTGATTATCTTAATCAAATAATGAATACAAGTGGGATGAAATACTACACTACTGAAGATAATGTAAACACAACGGAGGGAAACAATTCATCATTTCCTGTGATGATGAATCATTTTTGCTCGATATCTTCAGTTGTTGTGTCTCCAAGTTGCAACAATTTTGATTCCACGTTCCATGAACCTGCAAAATTGTAAAAGAATGGTGTTAGAGAAATGATAAATTACATCCTAATTCATGCCTACACTACCAATAGGAATGTAATATATATATCCAATCAGGAATTCACTAGATGATTGAATTACAAAGGATAATAATCAAGGAACATGAAGTTCAATGGAAGCTTTCAACTTCAATTATTTTTACTAACTTGTTTGTTTAAATGTGCAGGAACAGGTTCATTATGTTTGTGATTATTTTCATTAGATATGTGGGACAAAATGGGCTCCCACAAGGGTCGAGCCTGGCATATCAGGAAAGTATCCTCTCATTCAACATTCATACATGAGAGTCATCAAGTAGGACTGTCATCAAATAGGACTGATGTAATAAAAAATCATAAACCAGTCTCTAGTTCAACATGGTGAAAACAGATTGAGAAAATCATTCTTTCACTCATCATTGAAAGGAACAATAAGAAAATGTTTGAAGGAGCATAATTAACTGCATGCATTAGCTCTGTTTCAGCTCTATTTTATTCACATTGTATTCACATAAAGTATGGAGCCCCTTTATACTAAAAGGAAAATAGAGCACTCAAGCAATTAAATTGTTTCTTACAACTTAAATCACATACATAGTTCATCAAGAGACTCAAGAGGACAACCACATATGCAAACTATCTAAATATGCAAGAAAGATTTAGAAAAGAGAATGATAGTGCTCAATAGATGCATTATACAGTCAAGTGAATAAATAGCATTCATGGTAATGAGAGCTTCATATCAAGTAGCAGTCTCAATATATAAGAAAGGGATGGAGCATCGTCATAATATCCCTGATATTATGCACAATCAATACATTGTGTTTAAGTAGAACAAATGCTTACTGTATCCTTAACAAAGGGATATATTTGAAACAAGATCTTGTGCTTCAGAACTTTTATTTTTAAAAGATACCATCAGATGTAAATTTGGATCGAAAAAATGAGCTTGTGAAGTGCATTATATATAAAATGATGAGCATGTGCCCCTTCAAGAGATAAAATTTAGGAGAAACAAGTGAACATTCAACTAAAAACAGAGCATCATCATCAAGAGAATAGTCCATATGATTGTAATAAGAGCATTAGCATACTGTGACATCAAGAGACATCATCAAAAGATCAAATTAGAAAATCATTATCTGGAAGAGAAATGCATTTTAGTTGTCTAAGTTTCAGTAGTGTTTATCATTTCTACATGTCGAGTCATATATCAGCCTTGCACAAAATTCCAGAATGGTTCACAACATATATTTCCATCATAGAAGTCTCCTCATAGAGTTTTGAAATAGATATACTTTCAAAAAAATAAAAAGAGTTATAGATTTGTATATTCAATCAAGACATCAATGGAGTCGTCGCTTTTAAGAGTTTTCATGTGAACAGAGGTCTGGAAAACCCTCATTTCAACTATATTTTCTGCATGAAGTTTCATTCATATTATAACCTTGAATGATCTATTCACATAAATGAGGCTAGGGTTTCAATCTTCGCAGCTATTAAAGCCATGAGGTAGAAACTCACTTGGGTTTGGATTCAAAGATCATGGAAATGGAAAAGGTCTACAAGGTGTTATGCCTTGCATAACCACCCCATTTTATTCTAGAACAAAATAGGTCCCCCCTTTTTCTTTTGTTTTCTTTGCCTTTCGTTGTTGGTTTGGTCTTAGGAATTCTTTTGTTTTCCTCCTAAGTCTGTCTTTTGTTCTGTATCATTTGGTTTTGCCTCAACCAGAGGTGGGTTTATTTTTGTTAAAATTGAATCAAATGATGAAAAATGATATATTTTATATGCTTTGGGGGCTAATGGAGGCATTTTTTTACAGGATTGAATCACTCATTTGAAGATATCTCTCAAGGAAGTTAGTTGGAAAGCTTGCCTCAGTCAAGTTTGGCATAAAGTTCCTTAGGAAGAAAGTCGCTGACACCTTTCAGGTGTCTTGCCGACTAGCAATGGGTTCTGCTCATTTAAAATACGCTGATCGTCTAGAAAATTTAATCACCGCGGGTTTTTATATGTCTCCCTGACATGATAAAGTCTCGCTGACTATTGCACACAAGGTTAACGCCACTGAAATATTTGTGCTTGGAGGGAGGTCCTGTCGACCGATGAAGGTCTTGCCGAAAGGTTATGCCTTCGGCATAAGGTCTCGCCAATGGTTGCTAGTCTCGGAAAAAGGGGCATGGCTTCAGGGTAAAGTCTCACCGACAGGGTGGAATCTTGCCAAATGAAGCAGCATTGGGGAAAGATTTAAGTTTGGCATTAAGTCCTAGTGACCGAGTGATGTCTCCCCGAAATGAAATGCGCTCTCGCCGAAAGAGGGTACCTTTGATGGGAAGTCTTGCCAACCCGATAGGGTCTTGCTGATGGTTGTTAGTCACGCAGGGACTCTCCCTTCGGCATAGTGTTTTGAGCTTGGTGAAAGGTGTCGCCGACCAAGCACAGTCTTGCTGAACTGAAGTATGAGCTTGAAGAAATTTTTGCACTCAGTGTAATGTCTCACCAACAGGATGGAGTCTCCCCGAGATGAAATGAGCTTGCTGAAAGATCTTGAGTTCGGCATAATGTCTGGCCGATAGCGATTCTCTCGGCGACCACTGTGCATATCGATATGACTCTGGCTACTCGCTATGACATCTTGCCGACCGTCGTATGTTATGTCAATAGCTACTATGAGGTATAATCGCATCGGGGAGACACAACTAATGTCTCACCAATATGCGATTTTGTTTGAACTACCTTTGATCTCCCAGGAATCTTACTTAGAGCGTGTTCACCTAATCAGAGAGAACTAAAGGAAAACCCTGGGTAGCTTGACTGATTGACTACCCTTGTGAAGAAGATCAGCAGAATGCAACCAATGTGGATCTGCTCTGTGAATGAGCTGATGGATTAGCTCGGGAACAATGGTGTTCGGATCTAGATAAAAAGTTGGATGCTACTTCCAGAAGAGGTCAACTTGTAGAAAGATCTAGAGTAGGAAGAAGAGGCCACGAGTCTCAAGGACAGCTGTGGTGTCTACTAGAAAAGGTAGACTGACATTAATGATAATGCTTTAGAGCATTCAAAGAAGCCCTCCAAGGAAGCTCGAGGAAGGACACGATGGCCAAAAGTTAATGTTGTGGTTGTAAAAGATCTAAAGGCTTCTCCTGAGGGCTATCCTTCACCAACATGGACAATGGGGATACACATTGAATGCAGCATTAACTTCATTCCAAAATATCTAAGGGCCGACCCTCCTATAACCAACTGATATTTTGTAAACCTTAAAATAGGGGCCGACATTCTTTTTGGCACATTCTATATATATGGCATTTTTTCCTCTTTGTAAAAAAAAGAGGAGGAAAGTAAAAAAAATAGGATTTTTTCTAAAAGTAGAAAAGCTTAAGAGTAGCAGTAGAATAGGAGTTAGATTCGATAGAAGGCAGTGATGTATCTTTAAAGTTTTCTTAGTATAGAGGGAAACAGTATGAAGATATAGGTTTTCTGTACACTGGTGATTGTGTCAGATTTGTAAATGTTGCTTATCTGTTTCACTAACAGTAGAAGCAACCAGATTTAAATCTACTTCATATTGTGTTCCTAAATGGTATTCATCTTCAGTTAATCATTTGATTTGAGAAGCTTTCAAGGAATAAAATCTTATTTTACAGTTACAATCTGTTGTTGAAGTTAGCACTGTGAATGAATGAAGTTGTGTGTTAATCACAAGTTGATTTTGTTCTCCAGTTTTAGTTAGTAATTCCTTGAAAGATAACAAGTTTGGTTGAGTTGGATGTATTATCATTCTCTTCGATTCTAAAGCTTTGATCTATCTTTTTTTGTTTCTTTAAAAACCCCAGTTAAAGTAGGTTTGAATTTATGTTTGATTCTAGAATGATCTAGAAGCTCAACACCAGCAGGCCCCTTGATCATTATAGTTCACATCAACCACTAAGTGAAATTAGCACAGTCGAGAACCAATCACAAAGACCTTGGGAGGTAAGATATCCATGTGTTATTATTTCTCTTTCAGGAGAGCAGAATAGTGATATTCTATTTAAGTGTTGTTGTGCTCATATGAACCATCAACAGATGAACTGGCACTAGAGGGAGGGTATCCTTGAGTAATTTTGGATTGTTGTGAGTTGGAGTGGGTCAGATCTTGGAAAACCTGGCTCTAATGGGTAGCCCTTTGTATACACCGAGACTTGTCCATGAAATCCCTGGTCACCTGTATGATAGGCTTCTTTTATTTTTCCATAACACTGGGCAAAATGCTTCTAAATATGTCAAAACTTGTAGGTGTATATTCATTTTTCTCTAGATTCAGCATCAAGATATCATCTGCTAGTTATTTGTCAAAACACTTCAAGGTACAACAAGGCAATGGTATGATAATCTGCCACTAGATTATGTTTTTTCATGGATAGAATTTAAAATCTTATTTTTAGATCAGTTTGATCCTCATGCACATACACTACACCCATTACATGAATTTTCAACTATGAAAAGGATACCATTAGAACACATTTATCAATTTAATCACAGATTTTTGTTTATGTATCAAAGGGTTCAATCTTTAGATTCGGTTGTTGATGATCATGTACTGATAGAACATTATTATTGGGGTTTAAACCCCTCATTTACAACCAAAGTCAGATGTTGTGGTGAGGCTACATCCTTGCATGATGTATTGAGAAAAGCTCTCTTATTGGCACAATTTGGACATGACACTAGAAATTCAGATAGCCAAACTCAGGGTTATAATCCTCTTGTTCTTGTAAATTTCCATCATTTGCAGCCTTGTGTCACTTCACCCACCATCCCTACCTAGGTGCAATCATTCTCACCAAGCAGCTACAACCTTCCTAAGGTTCCAAGCACCACATTTTACAACACCCCATATCAGGTCAATCCCACACAAGACCACTGGGAGAACTTCTCTCTACAAAATACCATCATAGAGTTAAGTACTCCACTTGTCAATGAAGTTGTGACCATATCATCTCTTTTCGGTCATATTCCAAAGCATATTCCATTACATCACAATGAAGTTGAAGATGAAACATTTGATAAGCCAGAATATAATTTTGATGACTTGTTTGGTAAAAATCATGAAATGGATTTAAATTTAGAGCATAATGGAAATCTCAAGATAGAATCTAGCTTTGTTGAAAATGTTAGTACTAATGATGGCTTTGAAGGAGATGAGGTATTAACGCGGGATTGCTGTCATGAGAAATCAGCAATGCCTTCCAATGATTTGAACAACGCTTCTGATCAAGATGAGGATCAAGGTGACAAGGGATGCACAAGGGAACATGGTTCATGTTGGACTGATATCCCTCATATGCAAAATCGAATAAGGGAGAAATTAGAAGAGCTGGGAGATTTGAAACTATCAAAACTTGTTGGGCCAAGTGGATGTAAGATACATCGAACTAATCAACACTCTCATATGGATTTCCACGTCTTCCTAGGTAGGATGGAGTTATATTTCAAGAAACTAATCACTAGTGAAGGAATACTTATGGAAGATCCTTGGAGTATGTATCCCCTCAATAAGGAGGATGGAACAACTAGCACGCGTGAAAATGGTAATCAATCCATCCAAAATGATGAGGGTAACTGTGTGAAGAGATTTAATTCTTCCCTATCTTTTGATGACCTTGATCCTTGCATTGAGATGGATTCAACAACTGATGAAACTCCTCCACCTAGTGAGGGCTTGATAGAAGTGGAGAATGGGTTCATCGATGCATTCATAGATTCTTTCATGATGGTGAATAAGGAAGAAACACACTTTGATAGGTTAACACAAGAAGATGACTCTGCTAATTTAAGTAGTGAATGGATTGAAACAGATAACACAATTCAAGATGAGATTGCCGATGAATCTTGTGGTCAAAGACAAAGACTTAAATGCCAAAATGAAATTTTGAGGCAAGAAGTTTGAGAAGATGTGCAGATCAGTCAAGTGTTCCCTGAAGAAATTCATGACGGGGTACATTTGGATGAAGCAGAGGGATGCCAAGAAAGCGACCAAGAGGTTATCTCAGAAGTTTAATCTCTTCAATATGACGAAGAGAATGAGACAAGGGAGTATTTTCTTGATTTTGATTCTGTTTACTCAAATGTGCTGTTTGAAGAAAGTCCTTGCTTAGCATCCACTAATGAATTTGATCTTAATATTGATAAATTTGATGTTGAATGGCATGTTCTTGTTGATGATGTGCAGGAATATGAATTGAGAAAGTGCTTTCTTGACTTTGACTCCGTGCATTCAAATGAGTTCGAAGGAAACCCTTGTTCACCATGTACTAGTATCCCTGATATCAATGGTGATAAGATGGACATAGATTCTCAAACCCTTGAGGGTGACATGTTTCAAGAGAGTGTTGAAAGTAAGACTTCATCTCAAAAAATCCAAAAAAAATTTGACTCTATACCCAAGATGAATACATAGATGTTGGTTAGTGAATATCCCAGCTGCAAGACAAACCTTGCTTCCATGGTGTTCCATGAGCCAAAACCTCGAGAGAAGGAATTCATACAACACAAGTCTACATTAGTAATTAGAAATCTTCTGAATTAGGTGGTGTCCTTTCATTATCCTCTGTGGTTCAATGATTTTTAGTTTGATTATGGCATTAGGGATAGTAAAACGTGCTTGTGGGTAAATCATGACAAAACTAAAAACCCACAACTGATAATATTTCAAGCTTTATACCCTCAGAATGAACTTATTGCACATAAACTTCATATTTTTTTAGTATAAAGATAAATTTGCTAGGTTTAGAATTGTGCCTAGTAAGTTAAGATTGTTGCACATAATGAAAAATCAGTCAAGTCAATGTACAAATTTTTATAGTTTTATGTTTGTAAAGCTTACCTTTGGAGTTAGTTTAGGATTAGGATTGGTTAGTGTTGTTTTTTGGTTTAGTTAGTTTTCTTTTTGTTCTATTTTTTTCCTTTTCCCGTGTTCTCTTATTTTTCTGTTTGTAAATAGTTTGTTTTTCTATTTGTAAATATTTTTCTTTTTGTTTGTAAATAGTTTTGTTGTTTGTTTGTCGTTCTTTCTTTCATCCTTTCGTTTCCTTTGTTCTTTTGGTGTCTGTTTTGTTTTGTTCTTTGGGGTTTCTTTGTTCTTTCCATCTTTAAATAGTGGGTTGTTATCTGAAGTATACTTTGGTTATTAGGAGAGAAGTGGTTTAGATATTTTCAGGTTTTTTGATTGGGTTATTTTGTCCTAAATTCGTTGTTTTATGCCTATTGTCAATAAGAGTTGTGGAAATCTTGAAAACAAGGTGCAAAGTAAACAATCTTCATTAACTACCTCTGAATCTGTCACAAATCATCAAGATCATCTCCTTTTGTAATGGTATATTTGTCCTAGGATGATAGTGTTGTAAGATTTGAACTGAAAAATCTGATTCCCAGATGTTGTTATGAGGTCCATGGTAGTTTTCAACCCAGAACAAATGTCTGACATCTGACATATTGAGAAAAATTGAATGAAATATTTGAAACTCCAAGAGAAAAGAAAAGAGAAAAAGAATTATCAAAAAGAAGAGAAGATCCAATATGAATGGGTGATTCCAGTATCTCTACCGCTATGGACGCCTAACCGAGTAGTAGAGAAATGCTGTGAGAAAACTAGAGGTATCTCCGTCGGGGCTATGGATGCCTGACTGGCAGCGGAGCAATGCCCAAGATATCATTGCACAATAGTTAAAGGGAATCAACTCATGTAGCTCAAATTTTGCACATTGTTGTTCAAAAGATGAGGAAAACTTTATAAAAGGATGATGCACCATCAAGCACACACATAGATTAGGGGTAGCCAGTGATTGAATTACATTTGAGATTCTAGCTCAACCTTGGTTGTTAAAACCACCCAACTGGAGTTGTGATGTTCATAAACTAGGAGTTCTAGGTAATGAATCTTTTAGTTTCTTGAAAATGGTTAAACCATTTTCCCAGCCAAGTCACCATTTGTTATGCCTTGCATAACCACCCCATTTTATTCTGGAACAAAATGGGTCCCCCCTTTTTCTTTTGTTTTCTTCGCTTTTGTTGTTGGTTTGGTCTTAAGAATTCTTTTGTTTTCCTCCTAAGTCTATCTTTTGTTCTGTCTAATTTGGTTCTGCCTCAGTCAGAGGTGGGTTTATTTTTGTTAAAATTGAATCAAATGATGAAAAATGATATATTTTATATGCTTTTGGGGCTAATGGAGGCATTTATTTTACAGGATTGAATCACTCATCAAAGGAAGTTAGTTGGAAAGCCTACCTCAATCAAGTTTGGCATAAAGTTCCTCAGGAAGAAAGTCGTTGAGACCTTTCAGGTGTCTTTCCGACTAGCATTGGGTTCTACTCATTTAAAATACACCGGTCGCCTAGACATTTTAATTGCTGTGGTTTTTTATATGTCTCCCTGACATGTTGAAGTCTCGCCGACCGTTGCACACAAGGTTAACGTCGCTGAAAGATTTGCGCTAGGAGGGAGGTCCTGCCGACCGATGAAGGTCTCTCCAAAAGGTTATGCCTTCAACATAAGGTCTCACCGATGGTTGCTGGTCTTGGAGAAAGGGGCGTGCCTTCAGGGTAAAGTCTCACCTACAGGGTGGAATCTTGCCGAAATGAAGCGGCATCGAGAAAAGATTTAAGTTTGGCATGAAGTCCCGGTGACCGAGTGATGTCTCCCCGAAATGAAATGAGCTCTCATCGAAATAGGGTGGCTTTGATGGGAAGTCTTTCTGACCTGATAAGGTCTTGCCAACATGGAATGGTGGTCTTGGGTGAGGTCTCGACAAAGGGAGGTGCCATCAGGGAGATGTCTCACTGATGGTTGTTAGCCACGCCGAGGGACTCTCCCTTTGGCGTAGTGTTTTGAGCTCGGTGAAAGGTCTCGCCGACCAAGCAGAGTCTTTTCAAAATGAAGTATGAGCTTGGAGAGAGTTTTGTACTTGGTGTAATGTCTCACCGACAGGATGGAGTCTCCCTGAGATGAAATGAGCTCACCGAAAGATCTTGAGTTTGACATATTGTCTGGCCGATAGCGATTGTCTCGGCAACCACTGTGGATATCGATATGACTCTAGCCACTTGCTATGAGGTCTTTCTGATTGTCGTATGTTATGTCGATAGCTGCTATGAGGTATAATCACATCGGGGATACAAGATTAATGTCTCACCGATATGCGATTTTGTTTGAACTACCTTTGACCGCTCGAGAATCTTACTTGGAATGTGTTCACCCAATCAGAGAGAACTAAAGGTGAACCCTAGGAAGCTTGACTAATTGACTACCCCTATGAAGAAGATTAGCAGAATGCGACCGGTGTGGATTTGCTCTGTGAATGAGCTGGCGGATTGGCTCAAGAACAACAGTGTTTGGATCTAGATAGAAAGTCAGATGTTGCTTCCGGAAGAGGTCAACTTGCAGAAAGATCTAGAGCAGGAAGAAGAGGCCACGAGTCTCAGAGATAGCTATGGTGTCTACTGGCAAAGGTAGACCGACATTAATGATAATGCTTTAGAGCATTCAAATCAGCCCTCCAAGGAAGCTCAAGGATGGACATGATGGCCAGAAGTTAATGTTGTGGTTGTAAAAGATCTAAAGGCTTCTCCTGAGGGAAATCCTTCACCAACATGGACAACGGGGATACACATTGAATGCAGCATTAACTTCATTCCAAAAGATCTGAGGGTCGACCCTCCTGTAACCAATTGATATTTTGTAAACCCTAAAATAGGGGCTGACTTTCTTTTTGGCACATTCTGTATATATGGCAATTCTGCCTCTTTGTAAAAAAGAGAGGAGGAAAGTAAAAAAAATAGGAATTTTTCTAAAAGTAGAAAAACTTAAGAGTAGCAGTAGAATAGGAGTTAGATTCGACATAAGGCAATGATGTATCTTTCAAGTTTTCTTAGTATAGATGGAAATAGTCTGAAGATATAGGTTTTTTGTACACTGGTGATTGTACTAGATTTGTAAATGTTGCTTATCTGTTTCACTAACAGTAGAAGCAACCAGATTTAAATCTACTTCATATTGTGTTCCTGAATGGTATTCATCTTCAGTTAATCATTCAATTTGAGAAGCTTTCAAGGAATAAAATCTTATTTTATATTTTATTTAAATGGTAAGTTACAATCTGTTGTTGAAGTTAGCACTGTGAATGAATGAAGTTGTGTGTTAATCACAAGTTGATTTTGTTCTCTAGTTTTAGTTAGTAATTCCTTGAAAGATAACAAGTCTGGTTAAGTTGGATGTATTATCATTCTCTTCGGTTCCAAAGCTTTGATCTATCTTTTTCTATTTCTTTAAAAACCCCAGTTAAAGTAGGCTTGAATTTATGTTTGATTCTAGAACAATCCAGAAGCTCAACACCAGCAAGCCCCTTGAACATTATAGTTCACATCAACCACTGAGTGAAATCAGCATAGTCGAGAACCGATTACAAAGACCTTGGGGGTTAAGATATCCATGTGTTATTCTTTCTATTTCAGGAGAGTAGAATAGTGATATTCTATTTAACTGTTGTTGTGCTCATCCGAACCATCAACACAAGGATGATAATAAAAAGGCATATCCTACAAAAATACTAAAAAATGCAAGGGAAAGGTCACAACCTTTAATGGCTTACCCTCATTATTGTTGTGAAAGAATTCATAAGATACAATGAAGTTCTTCCAACTTTCTCCTTTCAAAGTGCAAATCAAACCCTCATGGTGGCCACAATACATAAATAAAGAAAGTTTCTTTTCTTTTCAATTACAAGTTAAGTTCTCAGCTATACCACAGTGATCAATGTCATAAACTTAAAGGAAGAGGAGCGATATGAAAGAACAAAGATGATTTTATGCACAACAAAAGCTATCACACCCAAATACAAGATAAGTGTAGGGTTCGAGTTTCAGCATCAAATTACATGAGAACTTCCAGAAAATGTTAAAAAGCATGCAAATTTCAGATGAAACCCTCGAGTTTGCTCATAAAAGAGAAAACCCAGATCAAGCATGGTAAGCCCATGGCCTGGAGAAAGCATTTTACGTATACCCAGACTGAGCGTTAATGACAGAATTACAAATTTTCTTCTTATTTTCCTTCAGACGTGAGGGTTTCATCAAAAATAAAAATAAAAATAAAAATCTATATAGATATTGTTGTGAATGGAACCCAAGTAAAGATAGAGAAATAATTCCAAGTTGTGGGTATTGTTCATCAGAAAATATATAAAAAGCTTAGTCAAAGTTAACAGTGGCGGCCAATATACACTTGAACACCTTAAAAAATGTAACATAAATACTCTATTTTGGCTAGAATACAAGATGATGCCATACAAAGGAGATTAAGGGAGCTCGAAATAGAAAAAATAGAAGCATACCTCCTTTGTTTGCCTTCAGACAGTGGGAAAATCAACAAAAATAGAGCAAAATCTGCATTCCAAGCTTTAAGGTAAACTTGTCCATGGTGGCCATAGGCAATAAAGGAGTATACACAGAGAAAATACATGAGAAAAAAGCATCAGAATATAGACTTGGTTGCAGCCAAAAGAAATGAAAATAGCTTCAAAATTAGACCAAAAAGTCCAAATTTATGTTGAAGAAGCATTTACCATGATTTTTCCTGCCGACTCCCTTAGGAAAATCACTTAGAAATAGTATGAAATGTGGCATCTCAAATTGAAACCCCAAGTTCTCTCCATGGCGGCACAGTATCCTCATCAAAGTCAAAGTGCAAAAGATAATGTGAAATGATTTAGGGTTCAATGTATTTTACTTGCCCTAACTAGAATGGTGTGGCTTTTTTTATTTATGTTTTAAAAACAAAATCATTTCAAATTATTACTGAAGGCCTTGACTTCAAGTCAAAGTGCCTAGATATTATGTGGTCGACCCTTTCCAATGATGTGGTCTCTATTAATATTTTGATATCATATATGCTATGTAAAGGTGATGAGAAATTAGCAAAATATGCTAAGTATGAATATGTATGGAGGGGAGTCATAAGGGGAATTTTTTTTTTTGCACGACATATATTTTATTATTTTTTCCCCTTATTCTATATTGTAAAGTTGTGTTTGAAAGTTATTAAAGGCAATTTTATTAATTGCTTTTCAATATTTTTTCAAAAAATCAACTATTGTAAAGGGGAGAAAATACTCAAAAATTCTCGCTCATGCACAAGTGGAGAAAATAGTGAGTCTCATGTTCAGTTCCAGCACTAGTTTTGATGCTTAATCATCATGCACAGTTATCTTGGGTGGATTGATTAAAACAAGGTGGCTTTTGCATGCTTGGACCCACTTCTTATGGATTTCCAGTTCAATTCGAGCTACTTTTCAGTTGTACACATTGTGACTGCGAGTTTGAGATCGAGGTCACTCATTTTTGCATGAGTTTGAGCTCTTCTTTTGAAGATATTTATTTTTGCTCGGATCTCACTTTGGAGTTATATTTTTATACTGAAATCGACTTTCAGTGCCACCTTCATGCATTCGGGAGCCAGTTCAAGTTACAGTTCAGTTGTATACATTATGACATGGAGTTCTGAGCTATTGAGACTCAGTTATGACTTTGGTGGGCCCTCTTTTCACACTATTTTTTCCTTTTCTCATGAGAGACATTTTTTGGGGTGGTTTTTTGAGGTGGTTTTCACTTTCAATGAACTACTTCTTCCACCTTCTCATGCGTTGGAGTTGTCTCACATTTTATATATTGGAAATTTTTTATGTTTTTCCTCTAGTTCTTGTTTTTCAACCTTTGCATTCTACAAAGTGAAATATCATGTATCGAAGCTTTTAGTTTTAGATTAATATAGTAGTAGGTTTACAGGTTCAATTTATGTCATTTTGCAAAGATTCCTTCAATTTCAGTGAAATCAAAATTTTTCCTTGTCATTATGATGTTTTTATGAATGATTTGATGAAGTTTTACTGTGTTTAATAAAAGAACCTTTAAAATATTTGTCTCATTTATATTTTCATGCATTCAAATAGTGAAAATCACAGGTCTAGGGTTGTGTAACAGAATAATCTATTCTTCTTTTCTGAGAAAACTCTATTTTCCTTCAAAGGTGGTTTATTCACGCCTTCTTTAGAATCATTTTTGTGGTCAAACTGTCGAATTGACTATTGTGGATAATTTTTTTGAAGTTTATTGTGAATTATAGTTGCAAGTCTTTGTCAATTAGGTGCATCACCATTAATTTACATTTTTACGTGCATTTATTACATACTTCTATCCTTTTTCTAGCAAATTACCAAGTTGTTAATTTAAGAATCATATAGGAACCAACCTAGAATCTGGAGGTATATCTTCGCCATAGGAATACCCACAACTTGAAGATAGTTCCCATGTTTCAACAGATTGTTGAATTTAGTCTTTCATGCATTCAGGTGCAATCTGTTTGACAACACCAACAAGAAAAACTGAATCACAAAATAGAACAACCGTGAGGAAAAACCATTTCACCAATTTCATATGAATCAACTCCCATAAAAACAGTACAACCCAAATGTAAACTCAAGATCACAACTATAGTCAAAATAGGGACAATTATCAAATTAAAAGATCATAATTACAACATCATTTCCCCATGTCTTAAACAACAACTTAGGCTCCTATAGAAGGATAAACTAACTTAAAGGTTTTCCAGATGACCATAACCCAATTAAGCGAAAACAACAATTGACTCATCAATCATTTAAAAAGGTAAAAAGCACATACTCAAATATGCCATAGTTTAACATTATAAAATTAATAATATAATCCATTGTATATTTACACACACACACTCATATATATATATATATATATATACAAATATACATATATATATATATATACACATATATAATATATATATATACACACACACACACAAACCAATAACAAATATTGACCTTACTTCCATGGCCAACTCAACTTGTTCCTAGTAACCAGGTGTTCAGTTGATTAAGAAACACATGCACTACCCAAGAAAATTCAAAGGGCCAATCCATAACACAAATAACAACCCCCCCCTCACAAAGGAGTTACATCTGGAAGACTTTCTAACTCAATTAACTCAAATTGCCCATAAACGTGAACAAAAAATAACACAACTTTAAAACAATTCAGGCAATTAAATGATCTAATATTCGGATTTCCTAAATCCAATTAAATTAATAACATTACACTTGAAATTAATTATCTTAAATATAATTTCATTCTCAAATAATAAGGAATTTAAAACAATTTGTTTATCTCTAATTTCACGATAACACATTATAGCAAACATCAATTTCTTTATTTAAAATATTCCATTGTAAATTAAATTCCTAATCCATGCACTTATCACATTCATCATAATTAAATAATCATTTAAATATTTATACTTAAATATTTATTTAATTATCAATAACAAATTTACAATTATTAATTTCCTAACAATTTATAAATATATATATATATAAATACAACATATATATTATATATAAAATATATTATAATAATATATATTATATAATATATATATTATAAATATAATAAATAATTAAAAAATAAAATAATTTAAAATTAAAACTAAATAAAAATATGATTTTTCATGAAATTGCATTAGAAAGGGGTGGTGGCTATACATGGCAGAACCCCACAGTGGGGGTCGACTATGTTGGTAGCACCGACGCTGCCCTCACTGTCACCTCCCATGAGGGGGAATGGCTATGGGGGTAGCCCCCTCATTTCCTCCCTTTTGTTTTTATTTTTATTTTAAAACTGTGATTTTAATAACATCGCATATGGAATCAACTCAAATGTTTTAATCAGGCAAAATATTTCCATCAAACTTTCTCCAGGAAGATTTTCAAAATTACCTCAGATTTTTATTTTCCAAATAAATAGAATAAATTGGGGAAAACATGATAATTATCTACAAGAAATATTTAACAAATTTCACAGAGGTTTCAATTTCACAATTTTGACAAAGGATTCCATTTGCAACCTACAGAGGTTTTCTATTGTTTTCTTTTGTAGTTTCCCTATTGTTTAACAATATTTTTTCTTTGAGGCTCTCTAATTTTACTATAAAGTTTTCTACAAAGGTAGTAAAATAATCACGACAAAACTTCAGTAGTCATCAACAAAATTTTTCTACAGAGGAACTTTTAACAAACTTTTCTACACAGAAGCTTCCAACAAATTTTCTACAGAATAAAATTTGTACAAACAATCTTTTCAAAACAATAGAATAATTAAAAAAAAGTAAAGGAACCTATTTTCTTGAAGCTTGAAGGAACGAAGGTTGAAGCAAAGCTTCGCCTTCAAAGTTCAACTTCTAAGCCCTTTCTAGAATCTTCACTTCCAACAAGATGCAAAATGTAAGCCCAAAAATATATTCCTGAAAACCTTCTCTAATTTTAACCAGAAACCCCCAACAAACCCAAAAACCATTCTTCAGCCATTTTTTTTTCCCATGAAGTCACTTCTTGCCTTTTCACAGCATGCCAATATTCTCTTTGAGAATATTTTTGAACAAGAGTTTTTCATTCAATTCCCACTCACTCCCGTAAACATTCTAATTATCATTTAACTAACTTTTAATTATTTTCTTTTATAATAATAATGAATTATATGCTATTTAATTAATTTAAAAATTCAAGAATTAATACCACTTACCTTATGCAAATTTAAAATTCTAATTCACATTATAGCATCTAATATTTTTATTTAAACTATTCACTCAATCAAGAAAATTTAATTAATTAACTTTAACTACAATTACCTACAAATAATTATATCAACTAAATAACATTAATTAATCACACATAAAATAAAGATTAATTAAATAAAAACTATCCACAAATCAATAAATAATCAATAACAACCAATACTGAAACAAAGACAAGGTCAAGACCATGACATCATAAGACTCACAATGAGGTGATGGACTTGGGACAGGGACACTTCCTTATCAACTCCCTTTTCAACATCATACTCATTGGGTTTATGAGACACACTCAAACCTAACAAGCAGGTGGAGTCGGTGTCCAGTACCTGCATCCTGCATAGAAACAAACATCAAGTAGCATGTAAATCTTCATTATAGACACACCGTGAAAGGTAATCGCAGGGTAGTAGGGCACTCACGGGCGAGTGATGTCACTTCGTCCTTTCACCAAGACTCACTAGCAAACACATCAGAAACCATAGCAACATAGAATCACAAAATCATGACATATATTATTAGAGAAAATCATAGCGTAGCCAAATAATATAACCACCACATAATGTATCATCAAACATTATAAGTAATGTCAAGTGCATCAAACCAACCAAACTATGAATCCACACACAACAAATCTGGTGAACTAATCACCATCACAAACCAAGTACAAAACCAACACATAAGAGTTTCAAAGAGTATCAGCAACACGAGGGGTATTAAATCCATGCATTTATCAAGATGGGTGAGTTATTAATATTCTCAAACCCCAGTGCAACCTTAGATTCTCTTAAGACACTAAAGTCTCTTTTGAAGAAGAGCAAAGAAGAAGTACCCATTGAATTGTTAAACAACATTTGGGTTCTTCATTTTGAGCATGATGAGCTAGAGTTGGATCAACAAAAATTTATGGAATCATTAGGAAATGATGTTCTTCCTCTACATAAATCTATGTGGTCAATTTTGTGCATTTTTTACTTGTAGGATTCTCACAATTAGTGAAAAAGGTAGTGTTCATGAAGGAATGGAAAAGATGCATAGAGCCTTTGAATTATACTCGTATTGTGCAATGACATTGAATCATTTAGCAAACCATTTTTTCTTCACAGGGCAACATTTTCTTGTGAAACAATTGACTAAGATAGCTCTTGTTTCAACTAACCACCCTCTCGTGAAATCTCATTCATCTTATAATCTTGCATGATCTTATCATAGTAAAGGTGATTATGACACAATTGGCTGCTACTACATGACATCAATCAAGGAAAGCTAGAGGCCACAAGATTTTTTGGATAGGTTCAATTGAAATTGGGAGATCTTAAGAGTTATCACTCAAATTTTGAAAAGGTTTTGGAGGTCCACCCTGAGAACTATGAGAGCTTAAAAGCTGTAGGCCATATATATGCTCAGCAAGGGCAGGCAAAGAAGGCTTTGGAAATTTTAAGAAAGGTAACTTGCATAGATCCATGTGATGCCCATGCATTTATCAAGATGGGTGAGTTATTAATATCATTAAAGCCCAGTGTAGCCTTAGATTCTCTTAAGACAACAAAGTCTCTTTTGAAGAAGAGAAGAGAATAATTACCAATTCAATTATTAAAAACATTGGGGTTCTTCATTTTGAGCATGATGAACTAGAGTTGGCTCAACAAAATTTTATGGAGGCATTAGGAAATGGCATTTGGGTTGAATTCATAAATAAAATCCCTAATACCAATTTTGTAGTTTTTCCTATGCTCTTTAAGGATATGGAATTCTTCCATTGACCAGAAGGTGGTGTTTCACTTGAGTTACCATGGGATAAAGTCACAACACTATTTAATCTTTCTAGGTTGTTTAAATAGCTACATGATATTGCAAAATAGAATATTTTATATAGGCTAATATTGTTCAAGTTTCCTGATTATGTGGATGCATATCTACATCTTGTATCCATGGCTCAGGCTTGAAATGAGATCCAAATAAGCCTAGAAATAATTGGGTATGCACTTAAGGTGGATAAAAACTCATCAAATGCTTTATCTATGCTTGAAAAAATGGAACTAAAAACAAATGATTGGCTTAAAGCAAAATAAATAATTAAAGTTGAACAAAGTGAATTAGATGCAAAGAATTATTATGTTGACATTTCACTTGGAAATTAGAATTATTTTGTAGCTTTTTGCAATGAGAGGATGGATCCAAAGGTGGAGGAACAAAATATTGAGAAGGCTAGAGAACTATTTTGTAAAGTGTTGGCACAGAGACCAAGAAATGTTTATGCTACAAGTGGGCCAGCCATTGTGCTAGCTAAAAGGGATCAATTTGATATTGCAAACGAACTTTTTACATAGGTACAAGAAGGTGCAGTAGGAAACATCTTTGTTTAGATGTCTAATGTGTGGGTAAATCTAGCACATGTTTACTTTGCACAAGGACAGTTTGTGCTTGCAGTGAAAATGTATCAAAATTGTTTGAGGAAATTCTATTTTGGCGCTGACACCCAAATTTTATTATATTTAGCTCGAACACATTATGAAGCGGAATAGTGGAAATATTGTAAAAGAACATCATTATGAGAAGTAGATTGTAACTACTATAAGTTTCCAATCAAAAAACTATAGATTTTGTGTTTAATGTAATGAGGGTTTTGAATTACCTCTGAATTCGCTACAAAGGGTATCCCCAAATCTTATTTCGCTACAAACTTCAAATACTTTGCAAAAAACACCAAAGTCCTTGCCCACCTTTTCAGAATTCTCCAAGTCCTCTCCAAAAAATATTTAGTGCCCATGCAAGTAGTAGTTGTAACTCAAAATTCCTTAGTGTAGTTCATGTGCCCATGCAAGTAGCCTCAATGTAGTTTTCAAGTGTCAAATTCTAAACACGAATAATGAATCCCACACAATACAATCCCACCAATCATTTACCCATATATTTTTAAAATTTTATCTAATTTGTATTCTCGTGACTAACTGTTTAGTCATTTTTATTTGTGAATAAATAATATTTTACCTAACGACCAAATTATTCATTTATTTACTCATTTATAGTTGTGTTGCAAAAAATAGTAGAATTTAGTTATTTTTAGTTGTTGTGACTAAAATTTTTAGTCACCTAGTCATTTATTTACCAAATTCTACTAGTGAAACAAAGCATTAGAAACATATCATCAACATCTTTAGTACTTCATCATCACTATCAAGCCAACTACAACATATACATTCATAAATATAATCTTAAAAAAGAAATACTAGAGGTTGACACCAGTAGCTTACTAATGACAATATAATGAAACTAGTCAAAGAATCATCAAAGATAACATCAACTCAATACCAACTACACATCCTTGCAACAAAAAAAATCCTTCTCATATAGTTAACATTAATGACAACACCAAACAGGGAAAACTTAAGTGGCGAATCTTCGCCAATTGGCAGAAATCATCCAAGTTGAAATTGGCAAACTAATCGCACCCAATAGGGTGTCCAAATTGTTCGGATTTTACAAATTATTTCTCCAATGCAAGTCCATTCACCAATGATTTTTTTTATGAGGCATATTTAAGCAAAAAATTCTCCATAGAAAACTACACATTTCAAATGGACCGATTAATATTTTCTCCTGGAATCCCATAAGCATGTAATAAAACACCTACATATTTGCCAATACTATTAAAAAAACATTGTATCGGGACCCATTTCACCAATTAAAATTTACAAATAGCTGCTTGTGAAGATCCATTTCGCCAATTAAAATTTATAAATAGTTTCTTATGAGGGCCTCTTTTGCCAATAACATTAAAAATAATTACATTTGAGGACACATATCACCAATTGTCATGACACCTCCATGCTAATTGTAGAACCATAATCACCTTGAAAATTACAATGTATCATTGTATAAGCACATGGGATCTGCCAAATTTTAAATATACCATTTAAAAATCCTATGAAATTCACCAAATATGGATTGATATAAATACAATCGAAACTGTCATTTTTTCTTACACATTTTGTTCAATTCTCAGTTCAAAATTCAGTGAAAACGTAAAATTAAAGGTGAGTGATCATTTCTTCATAGCATTATAAGATTTCTTTATCTCTTTTCCATTCTTGCTTCAATCTTAAAGATGATATTGAGTAGGGAATGGGATCTACATTCTCCGTCCTTCTTAAACAAGAAGCCATTTTTTTCCAATTTTTATTCGAAGTGAGAGATCAATATGTCGAGCAACAAGGTTAAGACTCCTCGGGGTGGTGAAGGTACTAGGAGGCCATCAAAACACCCAAAATGTAGAGGTACCATATAGTCTTACTTTGGAATTGGAAATGCTTTTGATCCATCATATCAAGATGGAGCTACATCATCAACTCTTCCACCAAATATTAATGAAGAAGGCATTCACAATACCTCACTGCCACTAGAAGGTCAAGGTGAGATTTCCATTGAGTTAAATGTATCAAATGAGGATGGAAATACCATAGAATATGTTCCAAGGGATACCTTGGTTGGCCAGAATGAGATAATTGACTTGGATGGGGATGATGTTGGTAGCAAGAAAAGAAAAGGAAAATCAAAAGTGGGGTGCAAGTGGGAAATGATAAGGAATTTTCAACTTGCTTGGTTGTCAAAGCACCCATTCATTGTACCAGTGGGGAAAGAAAACAATGTTGAAATTACAATAGAATGCATGTGTATGATTTGTAGTTATAAATGTAAAAGAGACAAGAAGGTGTAGCTAAAGCTTGACACTATAGAAAAGAATATAGGTAAAGTTTATGGAAAACAAATCATAGACGGAAAGGAACAATCAGTCATGTGGTGGAAATCAAAGGAAGAATGTCTTCATGTTAAGTATGTTGTGGACTATGAAGAGTGTAACCAAAGAATGTCGAAGCTTGCTGCATGTCAAGGTACACTTGAGGCTCAATTTGGAAAAGTAATAGGAGAAAATTTGTCAAAAACTATTTAGATGAGTGTTGTTTTTCATATTTTGTCCAGAGGGCATCCTATGAAAGACAACCCATAATATTGTAATTTATTATCTTTTCTGCGTGTTTCTCACTTTCCTGGCTCATATTGGTCAGTAAACACTGGATGGGAATGGGAAAATAGTCATGCTGGAGTGGAAAAACAAGATTTAAAGGAGAAAGTAAAAGAGTCAAAATTCATTACATTATCTTTAGATGACGTTACTGTGGTAGAAAATACTTCTTGGGTCTGTATGCATTTGTATACTATAAAAAAACATGTCTACCAAGCTCATCTTCATTGTGTTCATAAAATGAACAACAATTCAACACCACACAATCTATTTGAACTAGTAAAGAAATCTTTGAATGAAATTACAAGTATGGATGAGTTGACTATTTCCAAAAAGTTGGTGTGTGTAGGACTTGATGGAGCTATAGTGATGCAAGGTCAAAGGAGCAATGTTTGCACAAAGTTACAAACTACTTGTGCACCATACATGCTTGGCATTCACTGTATGGACCACAAAATGAATTTAGCATTCAAAATTGTAAGAAAGTTTCCTACAGTATCAAATTTTGAAAATCAAGTCCACGAGCTCTATGCATACTTCTGTCAAAGTCCCAAACATTTCATGGAATTTCAAAATTTTGCTAAGGGAATAATAATAAGAAACAAGCTTCTCAAGGATATACATACTAGATAGATCTCTCTGCATGGACCAACACAACAAGTTCTTTCAGAATATCAATCCTTGATTGGAGTAATGTACGAGCATCACAACATAGTAGACAAAGCTCCTAACCTCTTAAATAGGTTAAGTGATATAGATACACTCTTGAATTTAGCTAGTCTTCTCCCCATGCTAGATGAAATGGACAATCTTTTGAAGAAAGCCCAAGACGAAACTATGTATATTTATGAATATTCCAAACTATGTAAACATACATGCTTTACCCTCAATCATCTATATCTAGATCTAACAAAAGAAAGCCCAAATTATTTCATGTGGAAAAAAATTATTGATTTGAATAATCCTGATAATTATTTACAGTTTAATGCAAGAGGGAACTTATGTATCTGTGTACACAGATATGAGATACCAATGTACCATTGCAAGACAACCAGGTGCTCTAGCAGAGAAGTACCTATTAACGAGGAAGATTTTAATGACATTGTTAAATCTATTGGTGATAATTTGAAGGAAATTACAAAATCTCTTTCCTCAGAGATTCGTGAAAGATTACCTTGACATGAAATACTTAAAGCCATGGGTATTGTGTATCCTCAATTTTTTGTAAACCGAGATAACCCAAAATATTTTCATGATAAAGTAAATATCTTGATCAAACAATTTTTGAAAAGGGTAACATACAATGAGCAAACAATAGAGGGAATTTTAAATGAATATAAGCTTAGAAAATAATGTAAGAATTTTGCAATAACTATGAGGGACCAGTATGATTCCATGGGTATGGAGAAGGCCTTTGAATCAGGAACAATAACAAAGGTTTGGAAAAACTTAGGTCAAAGTGAAATATTGCGTGGTTCGATATCAAAATATTTCAAACTTGTTGATTTATGTCAAACAATGATATTGGGGTCGGTGGAGGATGAGATAGTTTTTAGTTCATTGGAATTTTTGAAATCAAAGTTAAGAAACAAACTAGACAATCCAAAAAATGAAGAGAAGACTTAGAATCAAGACAACTCTTTTACTTTATCTCAAGTTGAATGTTAGTTTCAAGACCCTAACTCCATTTGGGAAATGGAAGTGAATTAGTAGCTTTTAGGTATTTATACTACACTTCATGAATCAGTTTCCATTGTTCCAAACTATAGTTGATGGTATTTTATATTGTATTCCATGAAATTGTGAATTATTGCACTTCATGATATTTTATTTTATATTGCACTTCATGAATCATATTTCAAACTGTAGTTGATGATATTTTATATTGTATTCCATGAAATTGTGATATTTTATATTTTATATTATATTCCATGGCATTTAATTTGATATGTGATTCTGCATCATTTTTAAAGAACAACACTTATCACACTATTTATAAATTCCTATTGCATTTCCATTCACACAATCTTTGATAAATAAGATTATCCTTGATCATATTATTCATAATTCATGAAACAAGTACCTAGGAGAGAAATGGTTTTGAATTTGAACCATTTTGTATTCAATTGCTAGTATTGTTATCAAAATTATATATGCAGACTGATTGACTCAAAACCTAAGACAAAACACTAAAATGTTCTATGTATCCCTTTTACAAAATACTCTGTGATCAATACAAAACAATGAACCAATACTTCTAGCCTTGAATTCGTTCTTATAAAAATGAAGGAGAAAAACAAGCTTCGGGCTAGAAAGTACACATGTCCCTTCTCAATTGGATTGATACAAAATATGTTCCCTTTTCAGTTATATTGGCATTTCCAAATAGAGGGAAATGTTACATGAGACAAAAACCATTTTCATTTGTCAATGGAGATCATCCTTTCAAAAGGCATCTTCAAGCTAATGTAGCAATATCCATGTGCTCCAAAATTGTATCCACGTACACCAAACATAAAAGAGAGAAAAGTAGAAGAGACAAAATATCTTCCACGTTTGCATCATTGTCACCAAATGTAAACTGGGGAGAAAACAATATTTTATCCATACTTTAGCAAAATCTTAATCTGTACTATTTCCAAGCTATGTGTTGTATTTCTCTCATCCGTTACTCACCATATTTGTAGACTTAAGACCCAAAATTGTATTTCCCAATCCACATTACCACACTTATCATCATTTTTTTTTTATAGTTAAATAGCTACTATATGTGGCAACACCCTATATTAATCAAAAATATTTTTACAATTCTCAGATAGTATCAGACCCTTGAACTAGATGTGAGGGATGCATCCCATTAAAATTCAACAAGAAGCCCACATCTACAAAAATTTAGACCCAGACATAGAAAAGACTGACCTTTGACACCAATGCAGACTACTCACAGACCCACCACAAAAAAATTTGGTGATTCATTTGATCATCGACAAAAAACAAACCCACCACACCATTGCACAAGACTAGGCATTACTGCATTCTGCCTCGTTGGTCTGCTTGGCTTTGGTTGCATTTTGGATAACTGGGCAATCACCACTATAGGCACTATGAGCAGGATGGTTTGCTTGCTCCTCCCAACTCTTGGTATCATTCGCAACCCATTCTTCTCCAATGCCCAACTCCTAGTCCTTTTCATCCAAGGGCCACCTCTCCACATCAAGAGCCTCTACCACTGCAAACTCCTTCACCCATCCCTTCGGTTAGTCTTTGAGAATACCTATTGCATAGAGGAGGAAGTCAATGCACCTTTCTATCTCACCCTAGTCATATTTGGGCACTGTGTGGTTCAACGAGCATACAAAAGGGAATTTTGGTATTGACCATTCATTTCCACGGGCCTTCTAGTAGTGTAGCAACAGAGGGGTCATGAAGTTCCAATCAATATTGTCCAATGCCACGTCAATATTTTCTAGAAGTGAATGTTGAAATATCATTTGGCATAACTTCTACCCTTGAGCTTTCGACACAGCCATGTACAAGAGCATCGCCATAACATGGCAGTGATTTATGAATTCGCCCTAAGCTTGTGAGTTACCTGCAGAAATTCTGGACCTAGGATCCCCTTCACTTCCTGGAGCACCAGTGGGTGCTTGGACACCATTATCCCCTTCAACTGCTTCTCAGTGAATTTTCCATGGAATGCATTATGCTGCTTCATGGAATTTAGAAAGAGTGGAGTCTCCATCATCCCTTAAGAGAGTGTCGAGAGCGCAAGAAAAAAAGGGAAAAATGATCTTTTCCGCCCCTATTTAACACAAAAACTCGCGCAGCCATATGGAGACCGTACCAAGTATTAAAGGCCTTCGTGTCCCCATTCGAGCGAGCCTTGAATTTAATGTGAAATGTAGTAGTCATCATTTCACCAATCTCCACCTTAAGTGCATTCTCAATTTCAATGCCCATCACCTTATAAAATAATTGAATCCTCACACCAAAGTAATGAAGCAAATATGTGCGATGGGTAAATGGGGAACTCTAACCATAGGGGGATTGATAGGGCAGGGTTGGATGGAATACTCACTATTCCATGCTTTGGGTCTCACCTTGGTGAACCCCTTTGGTGTCACTCTCCACCACCTTAACCTATAGGCCCTAATGCTTGTTAAGCACCTCTGGTTCTCCTGGCCAACACTACTATCATCTCCATTTCCCTAACCAAGCCAATCTTTGTGCTCTCTCTGCCATTCTCTCCTTAGCCCTTAATCTTCCTAAGGGCTAACTAATTCTCCAACCTTCACTAATACAATGCAGGGGTGTGTGATGTCTCCCATAGCTTCAAGATCATTCCCCTAGGGTTCTTGATCATCCACTAATCTCCAATTCACCATCGCTCTCACCAAACCCTATCCTAGGGTTTAAAAGGCTACTAGCCCTTGAGCCCCAATTAGGCCTCCTAACCCGAGAAAAGTGGAAAGTGTGCCAAAATTATCCAAATGAACCCAAATATTTTCTTGGGATTTGTGGCACCCTTGTCCACACCTTGAAGATTTTTGGGGTTTGGAGCCTCCACTGCCCATAAACTGCTCCAACCCTTAACTTAGCACATTTAGGCTTGTTTTAAGCTAGTTTCTGACCTCCTTGAGATCAGATAATTTGTTTGCCACTTCCTAGTCTGTGTTAAGCCTCCTTCTTGTTACCAAGCCTCTGCAAGGAAATCCACATCCACTCCACACCGTGGTTCACTAGGAGATTGGCACCTCTACAACCTTAGTGCTTTGCACTCTTTGACTGTCCTAGCCAGGCACTGCCAAGCTCGCTTAGGAACAATCTTTTTCCATCGATTCCTGACTTCTAAGGACTCCTACCTTCACTTTATGTACAAGCATGGAGTCTAGCCTCTATTTCCAAGAACCCATTCACCAGGTACAGGGAAAACACAGTCTAGAGCTCCATCTCTGCCAGTCTGACAGTCAAAACAAAAATTAAAGAAAGAACAAAGTATTTACAAGATAACTTGAAAACGAATAACCTGCTATCTACTATTCCAAACAATGCTTGAAATAATTTTTCACTACATTCTAATCTATACAAAAAACCATGTTCAATCCATTAACTCACTAATTCCAAAAAATAGGAACAAAACAGGAAAATCACACTCAAATATCACTGTTTCCTTGATTTCAAAACTAATTACAAACTCAAATGATTCCAACCTCAATTCCATGTCGAGGCACACCTTTTAAAGGTTCATAAAGTGGTTACTTTTCCCCTTGGTTAGTCATAACCACCACATTAGGCCAAAATTGCACAAATGTAACATTTTGGGCTTTATTTCCAATTCCTAGTGAATCCTAGTGGAAACAAGTTACTAAACTCTTCCATTCTACCATGAGATACTGATCAACCTTCCTCCTAACATGTTTCTAACACCTCTAACTCAAAACTAGATGGTCAACATGACCTTAAATCATTAAAACCACAAGAATTTCATCCTAAGCTCACAAATTTGCCTAGTGCTACCCAATGCTTCCTAGGTGCTCTTGGACCATTCTCCCCCCTCTTCCCAAATACTAAGGAATGGAAGGAGAGATCAATGACATGTCAATACCAAAATTCTTGAACTTATCTTCTTGTACCCATGTGGCTTTTGATTCATGCTTGTTCTTCCACTTGATAAGGTGCTCCATGTACACCTTATTCCTTGTAGACTTTTGCACTCTTGACTCCAAGATTCGTTCTACTTGTTGCTTGTCTGGAGTAGGTAGGGGTATGTTGCTTACATCCTTGAAGATTTCCCTGATGTTCTAATCCAAATCCTTGACTGATCCCTTGTACTTGATCAAATCAGCTACATTAAACACTGGAGAGATCCCTATATCGGTAGGTAACTCCACCTTGTATGCATTCTTCCCATACTTGGCCAATACCTTGCATGGACCCACTCTCTTCATCTGCAACTTGGTTGATGTACCCTTCTGTAACCTTGATTTGTTGAGGTGGACCATGACATAGTCTCCTACTGCAAATTGCACATCCTTCCTTGACAAATCTACCTTCTCCTTCAACTTTTGTGTAGCCTCGGTGACTATCTTCTTCACTTGATCCTAAATCTCTTTCATGGTTTGACTAAAATTCTCTGCATGTCCACTTCTATGTTCCATAGCTCCAAAATCTTTGAGCTCACATATGCCTCTTGGGTGCATCCCATACACAACTTCAAAAGGACTCTTCCCTGTGGTTTGGTTCACACTATCATTGTAAGCATACTCAACTTGTGAGATAACCATATCCTGTGTTTGTGCATACTCCTTATTTAGGAACCTTAGAAGGTTACCTAGCACCTTGCTAACCACCTCTGTTTGACCATCGGTCTGAGGATGGTAAGCTGATCCAAATGACAGGTTGGTACCCAATCTACTCCATAGAGTCTTCCAAAAGTGACTCATGAACTTCACATCCCTGTCTGAAATAATGCTCAAAGGCAATCCATGGATCCTTACAACTTCCCTTGAAGAATAGATGAGTCATGTAACTAGCATCATGAGTAGTTTTGGTAAGGGATAAAATGACTCATTTTGCTAAATCTGTCAACTACTACATAGACACTGTCAAAACCAGTCTTGGTCTTAGGAAGGCCTACCACAAAATCCATGCTTACACACTCCCATGGTCTATTAGGAATGGGGTAGGGGTTGATATAGACCATCATTACTAGCTCCTCCCTTAGCTTTCATACACACAACACATTGTTCCACATACTTTCTAACATCTCTTGCCAACTTAGGCTAGTAATAGAATCTTTGCACTAGTTCTAAAGTCTTGTTGATGCCAAAATGTCCACTAAGACTTCCATTATGCTTTTCCTGAATGAAATTTTCCCTCATTGACCCTCTTGGAACACATAACTGATTTCCTTTAAACAATAACTCACTTTGCAATGTACATACTCTGAGTATTGGCTATGGAAATGGTTCTCAAAGTTAGAACATACCTTATAGACCTCTAAAAAGTCTTCATCTTCTCCATAGAGATCTTTAAAACTATCAATCCCTATCCTCTTCACTTGTATCTCTTGCACTATCAACAACCTCCTGCTCAATGCATCTGCTACTTTGTTTAGTTGTCCCTTCTTGTGCTTGATGGTGAAGGTAAAAGATTGGATGTATTCCATCCACTTCAAGTGTCTATTGCTCAACTTCTCTTGGGTATTCATATAGCTAAGTGCCTGATTGTCAGTAAAGACTACAAATTCCTTGGGTAGAAGGTAATGCCTCCACTTCCTAAGTGACTGAACCAAAGCATAAAGTTCTAAGTCATAAGTTGAATACCTCTTCTTTGCTTCATTGAGCTTCTCACTAAAGAAGGCTATAGGCCTGCCCTCTTGACTTAGCACTCCTCCTACTGCCACTCCACTTGCATCACATCTGAACAACTTGTCAAAGCTAGGTAATAAGAGAATTGATTTAGTTTCCACCTCTTGTTTCAGTTTTTCAAACCCTTTCTCAGCTTCTCGAGTCCACACAAACTTAGTTTTAAACCACCCTTGATTGTATCTAAGACTGGTGCACATATACCACTAAAATTCCTTATGAATTTCTTATAAAATTGAGCCAATCCATGGAAACTTCTTACCTCAATCCCTATGGTTGGTGTAGGCTAGTTGGTGATGGCTTCCCACCTTTGCTTGGATCCATCTCCATTGATCCTTTGGACACTACAAACCTGTAAATATACAAGCTCTTGCTTAAAGAACTCACACTTCTCTAGATTGACTGCCAACTTCTCCCTCTTTGCAACCTTCTAAGAACCAACTCCACATGTTTTAAATGCTCTTTGTTGGTCTTCGCTGAATATGAGGATGTCATCAAGGTATACCACCACACAAATATCCCTATAAAGTCCTTGAGCACCTCATTCATGAAACTCATGAAAATGCTAGGGGCATTAGAGAGACCAAATGGCATCACTCTCCATTCATATAACCCATCATTTGTCTTAAATGTTGTCTTCCACTCATCACCATCCTTAATTCTAATCTGATGGTATCCACTCTTGAGATCCAACTTTGTGTAGTATTGAGCTCCTCCAAGACAATCCATTAAGTCTTAAATTCTAGGAATAGGGAACCTATACCTAATGGTGATCCTATTTATTGCTCTAGAATCAGTGCATAATCTCCATTTACCTCCCTTCTTGGTTGCCAAGACCACCGGTACTACACATGGGTTGATGCTCTTTTGAATCAATCCTTGATCCAACAACTCTTGCACTTGTCTAGCTACCTCTAGATTCTGATATGGTGTAAGTTTATAAGCTGCTTTGTTAGGAAATGAGGCTCTAGGTATGAAGTCAATTTGATGACTTATGGCTCTCTTTGGTGGTAGAGTTGTAGGTGCACCATCACTTACAATGTCCTTGAACTGATCAAACAACTTTAGGACTACTTCGGGTATGACTATCTTTCTAGCCTTGTCTTCTTCTTTAGGTTGTAACATAACCATATATCCTTCACCCCCTTGATGTAGGTTGTTAAGGAACTCCTTCCCACTACTCAACATGACACTTGGTGTCTTTGACTGTCCCTCTTCCTCTTCTGACAGTGACTGCAACTTGAAAGTCTTCCCATCCTTCTCGAAGGAAATGCTATTATCTTTCCCATCATACATGGCACTTTTGTCATACTGCCATGGTCTGTCCAATAGTAGATGGCAAGCATCCATGGGTAAAACATCACAAACTAACTTATCCTTATACCCTCCAATGGAAAACTCCACCGTTACTTGCTCATTCACTAGAACACTCTGCCCTTTGTTGAGCCATGTTACCTTGTAGGGGTTAGTGTGGGGTACCTTTTTCATTTTCAGTTTCATTACTACTTCTTTTGAGATGATATTGTCTGTTGAACCTGAATCTACAATGACCTTGCATACTTTACCAAGTATCTTACACTTCACTCTAAATAGAGCTCTTCTTTGTTTTGGTTCTTCCTTGACCGGTTGTCTGATCAACACTCTTCTAAACATTAGATTCTCTCCCCATCTCAAATTCAATGTGACCGACCTCGTGGGATTCGACTCATGTTCCAGAGTTAATTTCTTTATTGTTTAGAAGATGGATTTCCGGACACCTGCAGCCGGATGTCCTACTTGTCCATTACCGAATTTTATTAGCAGCGGCACTTTCTTGTTCGCTTCCTCTTCTCTATTTGAACCCTCAGGCCTTCTACCGTTATACCCTCCCTTCTAGTTGTGTTTCATTGTTATGATCCGGTATTTAAAATTCCTTTGGTTTCTTTTTGTCATTGCCCCTACCTTGTAGCCACCCTCGCTTATCCTCTTTGATCTTTTATCTCTTCTGGCTTTGTCTTCTTCCCTTGTGTCTGGTTCATTCCTCTTGTTTCTTTCCTCAATATTGATAGCTAATTGGTAACATTGATGTACTGTCTTAGGACTTAAAAGAGCCATCTCCTCTTGAATGTTCCATTTCAAGCCATTAAGATACCTAGCCACCTTGAGACTTTCATCTTCTGAAACATTAGACCTCATACAAAGTTTTTGGAACTCCTCTGTGTAGGTATTCACATCTTGGTATTTCTGCCTTAGGCTTTGTCTCTTCTTGTGTAACTGAATCTCATAATCATCTGGCATGTATGCTTCCATCACTTTGAAAACCATTCCTTTCCAAGTTGAAATAGGCTGTTTGCCTTCCTTTTCCCTCTCTGTCTGAATGAACTTCCACCATGTCAAGGTTGAACCTCTTAACCTTGATTTTTCCACCTTCACCTTCTGTGCTTCTGTGACCCCATCACACTCAAAATGGTTTTCCATTCCCTCTATCCAATCCACAACTAAATCAACTTCCATTTTTCCACTAAACAGTGGTATGCCTTTAAGTCCTTTTCCACTCAAAGCCTTCAATGCCTTCAAGAAGGGCTCTTCTTCCAAAATAAGGTCAGGTTCATGAATCTTGCCTTCCTCTGCAACCTCTTCTTTCTTTGGTACCCTTCCTTCCAACTGCACACTATTCAATGCTTTCTCAAGTTGGTTTATTCTTTCTTTTAACAGCTTATTATCTTCCTCTTGTTCTTCGACCATCTTGGCCAATTCATAATTTGTCACCATGATGGTAGAACCACTAGATTCCAAGTCTAACATGCAAGTTTCTATCCCCAAATCTTTTGCTTGCTCTGATACCAATCTGATAGGGTAGGGTTGGATGGAACTTATTGTTCCATGCTTTGGGTCTCACCTTGGCAAATCCCTTTTGTGTCACTCTCCACCACCTTAACCTATAGGCCCTAATGCTTGTTAGGCACCCCTGGTTCTCTTGGCCAACCATACTATCATCTCCATTTCCCTAACCAAGCCAATCTTGGTGCTCTCTCTGCCATTCTCTCCTTAGCCCTTAATCTTTCTAAAGGCTAACTAATTCTCCAACCTTCACTAATACGATGCAGGGGTGTGTGATGTCTCCCATAGCTTCAAGATCATCCCCCTAGGGTTCTTGATCATCCACCAATCTCCAATTCTCCATCGCTCTCACCAAACCCTCTTCTAGGGTTAGAAAAGGCTACAAGCCCTAGAGCCCCAATTAGGTCTCCTAACTCGAGAAAAGTGGAAAGTGTGCCCAAATTCTCCAAATGAACTCAAATATTTTCTTGGAATTCCTGGTACCCTTGCCCACACCTTGAAGATTTTTGGGGTTTGGAGCCTCCACTGTCTGTACATTGCTCCAACCCTTAACTTAGCAAATTTAGGCTTATTTTAAGCTAGTTTTTGACCTCCTTGAGATCAGTCAGTTAGTTTGCCACTTCCCAGTCTGTTTTAAGCCTCCTTATTTTTACCAAGCCTCTGCAAGGCAATCCACATCCACTCCACACTGTGGTTCACCAGGAGATTGGCACCCCTGCAACCTTAGTGCTCTACACTATTTGACTGTCCTAGCCGGGCACTGCCAAGCTCGCCTAGGAATAGTCTTTTGCCATGGATTTCTGACTCCTAAGGACTCCTACCTCTACCTTATGTACAAGCATGGAGTCTAGCCTCTATTTCCAAGGACCCATTCACCATGTATAGGGAAAACATGATCTAGAGCTCCATCTCTGCCAGTCTGACAGTTAGAACAAAAATTAAAGAAAGAACAAAGTATTTACAAGATAACTTGAAAACGAATAACCTGCTATCTACTGTTCCAAAAAATGCTTGTAATACTTTTCCACTACATTATAATCTATACAAAATACCATGTTCAATCCATTAACTCACTAATTCCAAAAAATAGGAACAAAATAGGAAATGCCCACTCAAGAATCATTGTTTCTTGATTTCAAAACTAATTACAAACTCCAACGATTCCCACCTCAATTCCATGTCGAGGCACACCTTTTAAAGGTTCATAAAGTGGTTAATTTTCCCCTTGGTTGGACATAACCACCACATTAGGCCAAAATTGCACAAATGCAACATTTTGGGCTTTATTTCCAATTCCTAGTGAATCCTAGTGGAAACAAGTTGCTAAACTCTTCCATTCTACCATGAGCTATTGATCAACCTTCCTCCTAACATGTTTTAACACCTCTAACTCAAAACTAAATGGTCAACATGACCTTAAAGCATTAAAACCACAAAATTTCATCCTAGGCTCACAAATTTGCCTAGTGCTACCTAATGCTTCGTAGGTGCTCCT
>VDFB02000363.1:935627-994811 GCA_007258455.2 Sequoia sempervirens
TGAACAAAGTGAATTAGATGCAAAGAATTATTATGTTGACATTTCACTTGGAAATTAGAATTATTTTGTAGCTTTTTGCAATGAGAGGATGGATCCAAAGGTGGAGGAACAAAATATTGAGAAGGCTAGAGAACTATTTTGTAAAGTGTTGGCACAGAGACCAAGAAATGTTTATGCTACAAGTGGGCCAGCCATTGTGCTAGCTAAAAGGGATCAATTTGATATTGCAAACGAACTTTTTACATAGGTACAAGAAGGTGCAGTAGGAAACATCTTTGTTTAGATGTCTAATGTGTGGGTAAATCTAGCACATGTTTACTTTGCACAAGGACAGTTTGTGCTTGCAGTGAAAATGTATCAAAATTGTTTGAGGAAATTCTATTTTGGCGCTGACACCCAAATTTTATTATATTTAGCTCGAACACATTATGAAGCGGAATAGTGGAAATATTGTAAAAGAACATCATTATGAGAAGTAGATTGTAACTACTATAAGTTTCCAATCAAAAAACTATAGATTTTGTGTTTAATGTAATGAGGGTTTTGAATTACCTCTGAATTCGCTACAAAGGGTATCCCCAAATCTTATTTCGCTACAAACTTCAAATACTTTGCAAAAAACACCAAAGTCCTTGCCCACCTTTTCAGAATTCTCCAAGTCCTCTCCAAAAAATATTTAGTGCCCATGCAAGTAGTAGTTGTAACTCAAAATTCCTTAGTGTAGTTCATGTGCCCATGCAAGTAGCCTCAATGTAGTTTTCAAGTGTCAAATTCTAAACACGAATAATGAATCCCACACAATACAATCCCACCAATCATTTACCCATATATTTTTAAAATTTTATCTAATTTGTATTCTCGTGACTAACTGTTTAGTCATTTTTATTTGTGAATAAATAATATTTTACCTAACGACCAAATTATTCATTTATTTACTCATTTATAGTTGTGTTGCAAAAAATAGTAGAATTTAGTTATTTTTAGTTGTTGTGACTAAAATTTTTAGTCACCTAGTCATTTATTTACCAAATTCTACTAGTGAAACAAAGCATTAGAAACATATCATCAACATCTTTAGTACTTCATCATCACTATCAAGCCAACTACAACATATACATTCATAAATATAATCTTAAAAAAGAAATACTAGAGGTTGACACCAGTAGCTTACTAATGACAATATAATGAAACTAGTCAAAGAATCATCAAAGATAACATCAACTCAATACCAACTACACATCCTTGCAACAAAAAAAATCCTTCTCATATAGTTAACATTAATGACAACACCAAACAGGGAAAACTTAAGTGGCGAATCTTCGCCAATTGGCAGAAATCATCCAAGTTGAAATTGGCAAACTAATCGCACCCAATAGGGTGTCCAAATTGTTCGGATTTTACAAATTATTTCTCCAATGCAAGTCCATTCACCAATGATTTTTTTTATGAGGCATATTTAAGCAAAAAATTCTCCATAGAAAACTACACATTTCAAATGGACCGATTAATATTTTCTCCTGGAATCCCATAAGCATGTAATAAAACACCTACATATTTGCCAATACTATTAAAAAAACATTGTATCGGGACCCATTTCACCAATTAAAATTTACAAATAGCTGCTTGTGAAGATCCATTTCGCCAATTAAAATTTATAAATAGTTTCTTATGAGGGCCTCTTTTGCCAATAACATTAAAAATAATTACATTTGAGGACACATATCACCAATTGTCATGACACCTCCATGCTAATTGTAGAACCATAATCACCTTGAAAATTACAATGTATCATTGTATAAGCACATGGGATCTGCCAAATTTTAAATATACCATTTAAAAATCCTATGAAATTCACCAAATATGGATTGATATAAATACAATCGAAACTGTCATTTTTTCTTACACATTTTGTTCAATTCTCAGTTCAAAATTCAGTGAAAACGTAAAATTAAAGGTGAGTGATCATTTCTTCATAGCATTATAAGATTTCTTTATCTCTTTTCCATTCTTGCTTCAATCTTAAAGATGATATTGAGTAGGGAATGGGATCTACATTCTCCGTCCTTCTTAAACAAGAAGCCATTTTTTTCCAATTTTTATTCGAAGTGAGAGATCAATATGTCGAGCAACAAGGTTAAGACTCCTCGGGGTGGTGAAGGTACTAGGAGGCCATCAAAACACCCAAAATGTAGAGGTACCATATAGTCTTACTTTGGAATTGGAAATGCTTTTGATCCATCATATCAAGATGGAGCTACATCATCAACTCTTCCACCAAATATTAATGAAGAAGGCATTCACAATACCTCACTGCCACTAGAAGGTCAAGGTGAGATTTCCATTGAGTTAAATGTATCAAATGAGGATGGAAATACCATAGAATATGTTCCAAGGGATACCTTGGTTGGCCAGAATGAGATAATTGACTTGGATGGGGATGATGTTGGTAGCAAGAAAAGAAAAGGAAAATCAAAAGTGGGGTGCAAGTGGGAAATGATAAGGAATTTTCAACTTGCTTGGTTGTCAAAGCACCCATTCATTGTACCAGTGGGGAAAGAAAACAATGTTGAAATTACAATAGAATGCATGTGTATGATTTGTAGTTATAAATGTAAAAGAGACAAGAAGGTGTAGCTAAAGCTTGACACTATAGAAAAGAATATAGGTAAAGTTTATGGAAAACAAATCATAGACGGAAAGGAACAATCAGTCATGTGGTGGAAATCAAAGGAAGAATGTCTTCATGTTAAGTATGTTGTGGACTATGAAGAGTGTAACCAAAGAATGTCGAAGCTTGCTGCATGTCAAGGTACACTTGAGGCTCAATTTGGAAAAGTAATAGGAGAAAATTTGTCAAAAACTATTTAGATGAGTGTTGTTTTTCATATTTTGTCCAGAGGGCATCCTATGAAAGACAACCCATAATATTGTAATTTATTATCTTTTCTGCGTGTTTCTCACTTTCCTGGCTCATATTGGTCAGTAAACACTGGATGGGAATGGGAAAATAGTCATGCTGGAGTGGAAAAACAAGATTTAAAGGAGAAAGTAAAAGAGTCAAAATTCATTACATTATCTTTAGATGACGTTACTGTGGTAGAAAATACTTCTTGGGTCTGTATGCATTTGTATACTATAAAAAAACATGTCTACCAAGCTCATCTTCATTGTGTTCATAAAATGAACAACAATTCAACACCACACAATCTATTTGAACTAGTAAAGAAATCTTTGAATGAAATTACAAGTATGGATGAGTTGACTATTTCCAAAAAGTTGGTGTGTGTAGGACTTGATGGAGCTATAGTGATGCAAGGTCAAAGGAGCAATGTTTGCACAAAGTTACAAACTACTTGTGCACCATACATGCTTGGCATTCACTGTATGGACCACAAAATGAATTTAGCATTCAAAATTGTAAGAAAGTTTCCTACAGTATCAAATTTTGAAAATCAAGTCCACGAGCTCTATGCATACTTCTGTCAAAGTCCCAAACATTTCATGGAATTTCAAAATTTTGCTAAGGGAATAATAATAAGAAACAAGCTTCTCAAGGATATACATACTAGATAGATCTCTCTGCATGGACCAACACAACAAGTTCTTTCAGAATATCAATCCTTGATTGGAGTAATGTACGAGCATCACAACATAGTAGACAAAGCTCCTAACCTCTTAAATAGGTTAAGTGATATAGATACACTCTTGAATTTAGCTAGTCTTCTCCCCATGCTAGATGAAATGGACAATCTTTTGAAGAAAGCCCAAGACGAAACTATGTATATTTATGAATATTCCAAACTATGTAAACATACATGCTTTACCCTCAATCATCTATATCTAGATCTAACAAAAGAAAGCCCAAATTATTTCATGTGGAAAAAAATTATTGATTTGAATAATCCTGATAATTATTTACAGTTTAATGCAAGAGGGAACTTATGTATCTGTGTACACAGATATGAGATACCAATGTACCATTGCAAGACAACCAGGTGCTCTAGCAGAGAAGTACCTATTAACGAGGAAGATTTTAATGACATTGTTAAATCTATTGGTGATAATTTGAAGGAAATTACAAAATCTCTTTCCTCAGAGATTCGTGAAAGATTACCTTGACATGAAATACTTAAAGCCATGGGTATTGTGTATCCTCAATTTTTTGTAAACCGAGATAACCCAAAATATTTTCATGATAAAGTAAATATCTTGATCAAACAATTTTTGAAAAGGGTAACATACAATGAGCAAACAATAGAGGGAATTTTAAATGAATATAAGCTTAGAAAATAATGTAAGAATTTTGCAATAACTATGAGGGACCAGTATGATTCCATGGGTATGGAGAAGGCCTTTGAATCAGGAACAATAACAAAGGTTTGGAAAAACTTAGGTCAAAGTGAAATATTGCGTGGTTCGATATCAAAATATTTCAAACTTGTTGATTTATGTCAAACAATGATATTGGGGTCGGTGGAGGATGAGATAGTTTTTAGTTCATTGGAATTTTTGAAATCAAAGTTAAGAAACAAACTAGACAATCCAAAAAATGAAGAGAAGACTTAGAATCAAGACAACTCTTTTACTTTATCTCAAGTTGAATGTTAGTTTCAAGACCCTAACTCCATTTGGGAAATGGAAGTGAATTAGTAGCTTTTAGGTATTTATACTACACTTCATGAATCAGTTTCCATTGTTCCAAACTATAGTTGATGGTATTTTATATTGTATTCCATGAAATTGTGAATTATTGCACTTCATGATATTTTATTTTATATTGCACTTCATGAATCATATTTCAAACTGTAGTTGATGATATTTTATATTGTATTCCATGAAATTGTGATATTTTATATTTTATATTATATTCCATGGCATTTAATTTGATATGTGATTCTGCATCATTTTTAAAGAACAACACTTATCACACTATTTATAAATTCCTATTGCATTTCCATTCACACAATCTTTGATAAATAAGATTATCCTTGATCATATTATTCATAATTCATGAAACAAGTACCTAGGAGAGAAATGGTTTTGAATTTGAACCATTTTGTATTCAATTGCTAGTATTGTTATCAAAATTATATATGCAGACTGATTGACTCAAAACCTAAGACAAAACACTAAAATGTTCTATGTATCCCTTTTACAAAATACTCTGTGATCAATACAAAACAATGAACCAATACTTCTAGCCTTGAATTCGTTCTTATAAAAATGAAGGAGAAAAACAAGCTTCGGGCTAGAAAGTACACATGTCCCTTCTCAATTGGATTGATACAAAATATGTTCCCTTTTCAGTTATATTGGCATTTCCAAATAGAGGGAAATGTTACATGAGACAAAAACCATTTTCATTTGTCAATGGAGATCATCCTTTCAAAAGGCATCTTCAAGCTAATGTAGCAATATCCATGTGCTCCAAAATTGTATCCACGTACACCAAACATAAAAGAGAGAAAAGTAGAAGAGACAAAATATCTTCCACGTTTGCATCATTGTCACCAAATGTAAACTGGGGAGAAAACAATATTTTATCCATACTTTAGCAAAATCTTAATCTGTACTATTTCCAAGCTATGTGTTGTATTTCTCTCATCCGTTACTCACCATATTTGTAGACTTAAGACCCAAAATTGTATTTCCCAATCCACATTACCACACTTATCATCATTTTTTTTTTATAGTTAAATAGCTACTATATGTGGCAACACCCTATATTAATCAAAAATATTTTTACAATTCTCAGATAGTATCAGACCCTTGAACTAGATGTGAGGGATGCATCCCATTAAAATTCAACAAGAAGCCCACATCTACAAAAATTTAGACCCAGACATAGAAAAGACTGACCTTTGACACCAATGCAGACTACTCACAGACCCACCACAAAAAAATTTGGTGATTCATTTGATCATCGACAAAAAACAAACCCACCACACCATTGCACAAGACTAGGCATTACTGCATTCTGCCTCGTTGGTCTGCTTGGCTTTGGTTGCATTTTGGATAACTGGGCAATCACCACTATAGGCACTATGAGCAGGATGGTTTGCTTGCTCCTCCCAACTCTTGGTATCATTCGCAACCCATTCTTCTCCAATGCCCAACTCCTAGTCCTTTTCATCCAAGGGCCACCTCTCCACATCAAGAGCCTCTACCACTGCAAACTCCTTCACCCATCCCTTCGGTTAGTCTTTGAGAATACCTATTGCATAGAGGAGGAAGTCAATGCACCTTTCTATCTCACCCTAGTCATATTTGGGCACTGTGTGGTTCAACGAGCATACAAAAGGGAATTTTGGTATTGACCATTCATTTCCACGGGCCTTCTAGTAGTGTAGCAACAGAGGGGTCATGAAGTTCCAATCAATATTGTCCAATGCCACGTCAATATTTTCTAGAAGTGAATGTTGAAATATCATTTGGCATAACTTCTACCCTTGAGCTTTCGACACAGCCATGTACAAGAGCATCGCCATAACATGGCAGTGATTTATGAATTCGCCCTAAGCTTGTGAGTTACCTGCAGAAATTCTGGACCTAGGATCCCCTTCACTTCCTGGAGCACCAGTGGGTGCTTGGACACCATTATCCCCTTCAACTGCTTCTCAGTGAATTTTCCATGGAATGCATTATGCTGCTTCATGGAATTTAGAAAGAGTGGAGTCTCCATCATCCCTTAAGAGAGTGTCGAGAGCGCAAGAAAAAAAGGGAAAAATGATCTTTTCCGCCCCTATTTAACACAAAAACTCGCGCAGCCATATGGAGACCGTACCAAGTATTAAAGGCCTTCGTGTCCCCATTCGAGCGAGCCTTGAATTTAATGTGAAATGTAGTAGTCATCATTTCACCAATCTCCACCTTAAGTGCATTCTCAATTTCAATGCCCATCACCTTATAAAATAATTGAATCCTCACACCAAAGTAATGAAGCAAATATGTGCGATGGGTAAATGGGGAACTCTAACCATAGGGGGATTGATAGGGCAGGGTTGGATGGAATACTCACTATTCCATGCTTTGGGTCTCACCTTGGTGAACCCCTTTGGTGTCACTCTCCACCACCTTAACCTATAGGCCCTAATGCTTGTTAAGCACCTCTGGTTCTCCTGGCCAACACTACTATCATCTCCATTTCCCTAACCAAGCCAATCTTTGTGCTCTCTCTGCCATTCTCTCCTTAGCCCTTAATCTTCCTAAGGGCTAACTAATTCTCCAACCTTCACTAATACAATGCAGGGGTGTGTGATGTCTCCCATAGCTTCAAGATCATTCCCCTAGGGTTCTTGATCATCCACTAATCTCCAATTCACCATCGCTCTCACCAAACCCTATCCTAGGGTTTAAAAGGCTACTAGCCCTTGAGCCCCAATTAGGCCTCCTAACCCGAGAAAAGTGGAAAGTGTGCCAAAATTATCCAAATGAACCCAAATATTTTCTTGGGATTTGTGGCACCCTTGTCCACACCTTGAAGATTTTTGGGGTTTGGAGCCTCCACTGCCCATAAACTGCTCCAACCCTTAACTTAGCACATTTAGGCTTGTTTTAAGCTAGTTTCTGACCTCCTTGAGATCAGATAATTTGTTTGCCACTTCCTAGTCTGTGTTAAGCCTCCTTCTTGTTACCAAGCCTCTGCAAGGAAATCCACATCCACTCCACACCGTGGTTCACTAGGAGATTGGCACCTCTACAACCTTAGTGCTTTGCACTCTTTGACTGTCCTAGCCAGGCACTGCCAAGCTCGCTTAGGAACAATCTTTTTCCATCGATTCCTGACTTCTAAGGACTCCTACCTTCACTTTATGTACAAGCATGGAGTCTAGCCTCTATTTCCAAGAACCCATTCACCAGGTACAGGGAAAACACAGTCTAGAGCTCCATCTCTGCCAGTCTGACAGTCAAAACAAAAATTAAAGAAAGAACAAAGTATTTACAAGATAACTTGAAAACGAATAACCTGCTATCTACTATTCCAAACAATGCTTGAAATAATTTTTCACTACATTCTAATCTATACAAAAAACCATGTTCAATCCATTAACTCACTAATTCCAAAAAATAGGAACAAAACAGGAAAATCACACTCAAATATCACTGTTTCCTTGATTTCAAAACTAATTACAAACTCAAATGATTCCAACCTCAATTCCATGTCGAGGCACACCTTTTAAAGGTTCATAAAGTGGTTACTTTTCCCCTTGGTTAGTCATAACCACCACATTAGGCCAAAATTGCACAAATGTAACATTTTGGGCTTTATTTCCAATTCCTAGTGAATCCTAGTGGAAACAAGTTACTAAACTCTTCCATTCTACCATGAGATACTGATCAACCTTCCTCCTAACATGTTTCTAACACCTCTAACTCAAAACTAGATGGTCAACATGACCTTAAATCATTAAAACCACAAGAATTTCATCCTAAGCTCACAAATTTGCCTAGTGCTACCCAATGCTTCCTAGGTGCTCTTGGACCATTCTCCCCCCTCTTCCCAAATACTAAGGAATGGAAGGAGAGATCAATGACATGTCAATACCAAAATTCTTGAACTTATCTTCTTGTACCCATGTGGCTTTTGATTCATGCTTGTTCTTCCACTTGATAAGGTGCTCCATGTACACCTTATTCCTTGTAGACTTTTGCACTCTTGACTCCAAGATTCGTTCTACTTGTTGCTTGTCTGGAGTAGGTAGGGGTATGTTGCTTACATCCTTGAAGATTTCCCTGATGTTCTAATCCAAATCCTTGACTGATCCCTTGTACTTGATCAAATCAGCTACATTAAACACTGGAGAGATCCCTATATCGGTAGGTAACTCCACCTTGTATGCATTCTTCCCATACTTGGCCAATACCTTGCATGGACCCACTCTCTTCATCTGCAACTTGGTTGATGTACCCTTCTGTAACCTTGATTTGTTGAGGTGGACCATGACATAGTCTCCTACTGCAAATTGCACATCCTTCCTTGACAAATCTACCTTCTCCTTCAACTTTTGTGTAGCCTCGGTGACTATCTTCTTCACTTGATCCTAAATCTCTTTCATGGTTTGACTAAAATTCTCTGCATGTCCACTTCTATGTTCCATAGCTCCAAAATCTTTGAGCTCACATATGCCTCTTGGGTGCATCCCATACACAACTTCAAAAGGACTCTTCCCTGTGGTTTGGTTCACACTATCATTGTAAGCATACTCAACTTGTGAGATAACCATATCCTGTGTTTGTGCATACTCCTTATTTAGGAACCTTAGAAGGTTACCTAGCACCTTGCTAACCACCTCTGTTTGACCATCGGTCTGAGGATGGTAAGCTGATCCAAATGACAGGTTGGTACCCAATCTACTCCATAGAGTCTTCCAAAAGTGACTCATGAACTTCACATCCCTGTCTGAAATAATGCTCAAAGGCAATCCATGGATCCTTACAACTTCCTTGAAGAAGAGATGAGCTATGTAACTAGCATCATGAGTAGTTTTGCAAGGGATAAAATGACTCATTTTGCTAAATCTGTCCACTACTACATAGACACTATCAAAACTAGTCTTGGTCTTAGGAAGGCCTACCAAAAAATCCATGCTTACACACTCCCATGGTCTATTAGGAATGGGTAGGGGTTGATATAGACTAGCAATACTAGCTCCTCCCTTAGCTTTCATACACACAATATATTGTTCCACATACTTTCTAACATCTCTTGCCAACTTAGGCCAGTAATAGAATCTTTGCACTAGTTCTAAAGTCTTGTTGATGCAAAAATGTCCACTAAGACTTCCATTATGCTTTTCCTGAATGAGATTTTCCCTCATTGACCCTCTTGGAACACATAACTGATTTCCTTTAAACAATAACCCACTTTTCAATGTATACTCTGAGTATTGGCTATGGAAATGGTTCTCAAAGTTAGAACATACCTTATAGACCTCTGAAAAGTCTTCATCTTCCCTATAGAGATCCTTGAAATTGTCAATCCCTATGCTCTTCACTTGTATCTCTTGCACTATCAACAACCTCCTGCTCAATGCATCTGCTACTTTGTTTAGTTGTCCCTTCTTGTGCTTGATGGTGAAGGTAAAAGCTTGGATTTATTCCATCCGCTTCAAGTGTCTATTGCTCAACTTCTCTTGGGTATTCATATAGCTAAGTGCTTGATTGTCGGAAAAGACTACAAATTCCTTGGGTAGAAGGTAATGCCTCCACTTCCTAAGTGACTAAACCAAAGCATAAAGTTCTAAGTCATAAGTTGAATACCTCTTCTTTACTTCATTGAGCTTCTCACTAAAGAAGGCTATAGGCCTGCCCTCTTGACTTAGCACTCCTCCTACTACCACTCCACTTGCATCACATTCCACAGTAAACAACTTGTCAAAACTAGGTAACAAAAGAATAGGTTGAGTTGCCACTTCTTGTTTCAGTTTCTCAAACCCTTTCTCAGCTTCTTGAGTCCACACAAACTTATTTTTTAAATCATCTTTTATTGTATCTAGGACTGGTGCACATATACCACTAAAGTTCCTTATGAATTTTTTGTAGAACTGAGCCGATCCATGGAAACTTCTTACCTTAGTCCCTGCAGTTGGTGTAGGCCAGTTTAGGATGGCTTCCACCTTGCTTGGATCCATCTTCAATGATCCTTTGGATACTACAAACCACAAATGCACAAGCTCCTATTTGAAGAACTCACATTTCTCTAGATTGATGGCTAACTTCTCTTCTTGCAACCTTCTAAGAACCAACTCCACATGTTTTAAATGCTCTTTTGTTGTCTTGCTGAATATGAGGATGTCATCAAGGTATACCACCACAAATATCCCTGTAAAGTCCTTGAGCACCTCATTCATGAGCCTCATGAATGTGCTAGGGGCATTAGAGAGACCAAATGGCATCACTCTCCATTCATATAACCCATCATTTGTCTTAAATTCTATCTTCCACTCATCACCATCCTTTATTCTTATATGATGGTATCCACTCTTGAGATCCAACTTTGTGTAGTATTGAGCTCCTCCAAGACAATCCATCAAGTCTTCAATTCTAGGAATAGGGAACCTATACCTAATGGTGATCCTATTTATTGCTCTATAATTAGTGCATAACCTCCACTTACCTCCTTTCTTGGTTTCTAAGACCACTGGTACTACACATGTGATGATGCTCTTTTGAATCAATCCTTGATCCAATAACTCTTGCACTTGCCTAGCTACCTCTAGATTCTGATCTGGTGTAAGCTTATAAGCTGCTTTGTTAGGCAATGAAGCTCCAGGTATGAAGTCAATTTGATGACTTATGGCTCTCTTTGGTGGTAGAGTTGCAAGTGCACCATCACTTACAATGTCCTTGAACTAATCCAACAACTTTAGGACTGCTCTGGGTATGACTGTCTTTTCAGCCTTATCTTCTTCTTTAGGTTGTAACATAACCACATATCCTTTGTCCCCTTTATGTAGGTTGTTAAGGAACTCCTTCCCACTACTCAACATGACAATTGGTGTCTGTGATTGTCCCTCTTCTTCTTCTGACAGTGGCTGTAACTTGAAAGTCTTCCCATCCTTCTTGAAGGAAATGCTATTCTCTTTCCCATCATACATGGAACTTATGTCATACTACCATGGTCTACCCAATAGTAGATGGCATGCATCCATGGGTAAAACATCACAAACTAACTTATCCTTATACCCTCCAATGGAAAACTCCACCGTTACTTGCTCATTCACTAGAACACTCTGCCCTTTGTTGAGCCATGTTACCTTGTAGGGGTTAGTGTGGGGTACCTTTTTCATTTTCAGTTTCATTACTGCTTCTTCTGAGATGATATTGTCTAGTGAACCTAAATCTACAATGACCTTGCATAATTTACCAAGTATCTTGCACTTCACTCTAAATAGAGCTCTTCTTTGTTTTGGTTCTTCCTTGACCGGTTGTCTGATCAACACTCTTCTAAACATCAGATTCTCTCCCATCTCAGATTCAATGTGACTAACCTTAGGTGACTTAGGACTCATGGTGTCCTCTTGTGCATAAGCCACTCTCTTCTCATTGCTTGATGAAGATGATTTCTCTGGACACCTATAAGCTCGATGTCCTACTTGTCCACAATGGTAACACTTCATATTAGCAAAGTAAGAATTGCTCCTGCATGCTCCTCTTCCTCTGTTTGAACCTCCTTGAGGTCCTCTACCTCTATTATACCCTCCTATAGAAGGTGTTTCATTTCTATAATATGTGGATTTAAACTCTCCTTAGTTTCTTTGGTCATTGCCTCTACCTTGGTAGCCACCTCGCTGTCCTCTTTGATCTCTTTGATCTCTACCTTTGCCTCTACCCTTAGAAGCCTTGTCTTGCTTCCTCTTGTTTCTTTCCTCAATCTTGATAGCTAATTGGTAACATTGATGTACTATCTTAGGACATAAAAGAGCCATCTCCTCTTGAATGTTCCATTTCAAGCCATTAAGATACCTAGCCACCTTGAGACTTTCATCTTCTAAAACATTAGACCTCATACAAAGTTTTTGGAACTCCTCTGTGTAGGTATTCAAATCTTGGTCTTTCTACCTTAGGCTTTGTCTCTTCTTGTGTAACTGAATTTCATAATGATCTAGCATGTATGCTTCCCTTACTTTGGCAGCCATTCCTTTCCAAGTTGAAATAGGTTGCTTACCTTCCTTTTCCCTCTCTGTCTGGATGAATTTCCACCATGTCAAGGCAGAACCTCTTAACCTTGATTTGGCCACCTTCACCTTCTGTGCTTTTGTGACCCCATCACACTCAAAATGGTTTTCCATTCCCTCTATCCAATCCACAACTAAATCAACTTCCATTTTTCCACTAAAAAGTGGTATGCCTTCAAGTCCGTTTCCACTCAAAGCCTTTAATGCCTTCAATAAAGGCTCTTCTTCCAAAATAGGGTTAGGTTTAGGGATCTTGTCTTCCTCTGCAACCTCTTCTTGCTTTGGTACCCTTCCTTCCAACTGCACATTATTCAATGCTTTCTCAAGTTGGTTTATTCTTTCTTTTAATAGCTTATTGTCTTCCTCTTGTTCTTCGACCATCTTGGCCAATTCAGCATTTGTCACCATGATGGTAGAACCACTAGATTCAAGGTCTGACATGCAAGATTCTATCCCAAATCTTTTTCTTGCTCTGATACCAATCTGATAGGGTAGGGTTGGATGGAACACTCACTGTTCCATGCTCTGGGTCTCACCTTGGTGAACCCCTTTGGTGTCACTCTCCACCACCTTAACCTATAGGGCCTAATGCTTGTTAGGCACCCCTGGTTCTCCTAGCCAACACTAATATCATCTCCATTTCCCTAACCAAGCCAATCTTAGTGCTCTCTCTTCCATTCTCTCCTTAGCCCTTAATCTTCCTAAAGGCTAACTAATTCTCCAACCTTCACTAATACGATGCAGGGGTGTGTGATGTCTCCCATAGCTTCAAGATCATTCCCCTAGGGTTCTTGATCATCCACCAATCTCCAATTCTCCATCGCTCTCACCAAACCCTCTCCTAGGGTTTAAAAGGCTACTAGCCCTTGAGCCCCAATTAGGCCTCCTAACCCAAGAAAAGTGGAAAGTGTGCCCAAATTCTCCAAATGAACCCAAATATTTTCTTGGGATTTGTGGTACCCTTGTCCACACCTTGAAAATTTTTGGGGTTTGGAGCCTCCACTACCCGTACACTGCTCCAACCCTTAACTTAGCACATTTAGGCTTGTTTTAAGCCAGTTTCTGACCTTCTTGAGATCAGACAGTTTGTTTGCCACTTCCCAGTCTATGTTAAGCCTCCTTCTTGTTACCAAGCCTCTGTAAGGCAATCCACATCCACTCCACACCATGGTTCACTAGGAGATTGGCACCCCTGCAACCTTAGTGCTCTGCACTCTTTGATTGTCCTAGCCGGGCACTGCCAAGCTCACCTAGGAACAGTCTTTTTCCATGGATTCCTAACTTATAAGGACTCCTACCTCTACTTTATGTACAAGCATGGAGTCTAGCCTCTGTTTGCAAGAACCCATTCACCAGGTACAGGGAAAACATGGTCTAGAGCTCCATCTCTGCTGGTCTGACAGTCAGAACTAAAATTAAAGAAAGAACAAAGTATTTACAAGATAACTTTAAAATGAATAACCTACTATCTACTATTCCAAGCAATGCTTGAAAGACTTTTTCACTACATTCTAATCTATACAAAATACCATGTTCAATCCATTAACTCACTAATTCCAAAAAATAGGAACAAAACAAGAAAAGCACACTCAAATATCATTGTTTCCTTGATTTCAAAACTAATTACAAACTCAAGTGATTCCAACCTCAATTCCATGTCGAGGCACACCTTTTAAAGGCATAAAGTGGTTACTTTTCCCCTTGGTCGGTCATAACCACCACATTAGGCCAAAATTGCACAAATGCAACATTTCAGGCTTTATTTCCAATTCCTAGTGAATCCTAGTGGAAACAAGTTGCTAAACTCTTCCATTCTACCATGAGCTACTGATCAACCTTCCTCCTAACATGTTTCTAACACCTCTAACTCAAAACTAGATGGTCAACATGACCTTAAATCATTAAAACCACAAGAATTTCATCCTACGCTCACAAATTTTCCTAGTGCTACCAAATGCTTCCTAGGTGCTCTTGCACCAGGGATAGTATTAGAATGAACCCAAAGGCATAAGGTATTACTAAGATGACTTGGAACCAGCCATAACAGGTCAACAGAGGATTAGACCAAAAGACAAGGGGAAAATATACTAAGTAAAAACCCATCCCTAACATAAAACCCTAAACATTATCTTTTTAATTCAGACCAAAAGCCACCAAAGTAAGGCATATTAGATCAATGGAATAAGAAATTTTGAGGGTTTGACCAGTGATTCATCACTCAAATTAATTCTTAATAACATATTAACTATAGTAACGTATAAAAAAATGAACATCAACAGTCATTTAATGTGTGTCTAGTAGTTGAAACCATACTTTTTCTTTAAATGATAAAATAAATAAATAATGATATAGACAATTGAACATCAACACATTACTAAATTTGAGTTTTTTTATTGATTTTCACATGAAGGAATACATAGAGGCATTGGAAAGGAAAAACCTTGCTCAAAGAAAACTATGCACAGAGCTGAGTTAGAACTTGGAAACTCATATTATCAAATATCAAATCATTGTATCAAATTTTCTAGCAACTTCCACTGTTCAGGGGTTAGAATTGTCATTTTTTCTAACTGATGTTGTTTGAATTGAAAATATGTTAACATTTCATGATTGAAATTGGAACCTGTCTTGAATTCTTCGGTCAATTTTGCATTCAAGGTTATCAGTGGTTTGATGGAATCCAAATAGTTTACCACATCTGGGTTTTGAGGAAACTAGTCCAAATGAATCTTCCTTGCACCCTCCATCTTCTTTCTAAAATTATCCTTTCCAATGAATTGCTCATTTGTGTCAAAAGCCTTTGGCAAACCAAGCTCTGTGAAGTTCCTTACCTTTTCATCCACCTTCTTCATCTTGTCTATAGCCAAATGCAAATATTCCTTTGTTTCACACATCTCAAACACTTTTCAATGATAGATGACAACGTCATTGAGGTAGCAAACTGATTATTAATCCCTTTTGATTTCAAATCATTATTGTTGGCTTTGTAGACTGTTTGTTGAACTTGATTTGTATATTTCTCTAATGCTAGCACATTTTTGTTGTCCACTAAATATTTGTTGAGCTTCTTATAATATAGTCTGATAGCATCAATCAATTGAAACATGTCACACAAATGATCAATCCTCTACATTATTTCATCCCAAAAATTTTGTTTCATATGCCTCATTGTTTCTCTACAAAATGCAGATAACTTATTTTGACAAGAGTTAATTTCATTTTTTGCTTCCATCAACTCTGCCTCCAATCTTTCATTTCTTTTTCTCTTTCTCCAATTTTTGTTCCCACTATGCATTTCCATTCGCAATGCTTTGTCTTAATTTTTTTGAAGTGGATTTTTCATCATCATATTTCTTGTTGCTCTCATCTATCCTTTGCTTCAGTTCATTCACTTATCTCTCATTTTGTTTATCCTCTTTTCTTTTTGATGTAGAGGTAGATTTTTTTAATTCTTTTTTCTAATTCATTGCTCTTGTTATATGTTGCTTTCCTCTTTGATTTCTCATTTTCTAGGTCAGCATGTAACTTTTCTATTTAAGTTTGCAAAATTTTTCTCTCTCTATCTTTCTTTAGCAATGATGTGTACACCAATTCATTGTTCTTCTTTGATACATTAATTTTATTAGTATTTTTGAGTCCAGAAAAATCCAATTGAAAAATGCTCACCTGGAATTGAGATCGATCCATCTGATTTGTTGGTTTATTTTGAATTGTGGGAACAATAATTATGTAATCCATGATTTCTTTATTTGTGTCAAATGTGGGTAATACCATGGTTGTTGCAGGCTCTAAAGTTGCAGCAGATGCACTCTCCATCAATTGCTTCTTTTCTTTTTTATACAAGTCTGATTTCTTTTTAAACTCTTTAATGCAATCAAAACCTGGGGACACAGGAATAATGGAATGCTTGAATGGTGAAGGAATGTGAGTAATTGGAGTTGCTAATGATGTTACAACCACACTAACTAGCAGTGGGAGAGTGCTTGGAAATAACTCTTTTGTGGTGGATCCACTGGTAGTGTGACTTGGACTTGTCAAAATCCTTTGCCTCTTCTATATGCCTTGATCACCTGGTGGTTGTGTGGTATCTTGTATTGTTGTCCTCTTGTGTGTAATTTTTTGTTGTAGCACATGTTGACCACTACTAGTACTACTACCCATACCATCACGACCAATGGTAGTGCCAATTGCACTAATCTCTCCACCATGGGCATGTCCTAGTTGTGATTGTATTTGACCATGAGGATGAGGATTTGAAGCTCTAACAAATTGACTTGTATGCCCTTGGTCTACGTTTTCACCTACAAGCCCAAGGCCAGATTTATCAACTAGTTTTCTATGCTCTACATCTGTTACCATCCAAGGGCCTTGTCTTTGGGACCCCAAAGGACCACCTTCATAACCCATTTTTTTAGCTATGGTTGCTACTAAATTATATGCTTCTTTTGTGGACTCATTAAACTAGGTTTGAAATTGACATGGCTTTGTTCTTCCAATCATCATTAGATTCATCATCAGTTTCTTTATCTTCATGTTCATCAGGATCCTCTATATTCCACAATTTTCTAAACTCGTGATCTTCTTCATTGTCTCCATACTCTGCAAGAGCTCTTCGATCACCTAGATCCTTCCTCATAGACCAAAAGGAAATAATTTTTTATTGTGACCAATTTTTATCTATAACTTCCTTATCTAGAGAATCTAGTATTTTTACTCTACTAGATAGTTTATCACTTTTTTCATAAAAAATGTTGTACCTGCTGATTGTCTTTTGATGCAATGCCATAATTTTTGCTAACAATTTTTCAAAAGAAATACTTTTCTCAACAACACTTTTCTCCATTGCTATTTTGACCTCATCCCAAGAATCCTTGTTTCTCAAGTTTTCAAGCAAAGGTTTACTTTGATGTTGAATTCTACTTGCAACATTCTTATTGGCCATAATAATTGATTTAATGGTGTCACATGGATCATACTTCCAGTGATAGACATCATAAAAATTAAAAAAATTCAAAAGATCATGTGCCACACTAAATGCTTTTCTCTCGAATGTGAACCCTCCACATGAAAAATGTAAAGAAGGAAATAAGGTCTTCTTCTACTGACTGACAAAGTGTAGTTCATCAGTACTCTTCAACTTCCTTACATATTGCAATGCAAAAACCATTTCTGTCACATGTATTGGAAGTTTTTATGGCTCTACTCTCGATCCATAAAATATTAGCACAATATATTCTTCCATTAAGTACCAATCAACCAATTGTATTTCTTTTCCTAGTTGAATGCAATTTCTACATGACATAGGCAATCTAGGCATTGGAGTATTTGTAATTTCTTGATACAATGGAGCCAAAAAGTAGTCTACAAAATGATTTTAGTTCCTTCGAGAATCATGCACCCTTATCTCAGTGGTCCAATCATATACTGGAGCCATTTCCTTTTCCTCAGCATGACTATAAGGTTGAATCTGAAGCTTTTTGCTCTGAAACATTCCTCTAAATTTGAATAAAAAAAGATAACACAAGTAGGTTGTGAACCTAAATGTCTTGGTGGAACCTCCTTTAATCATTAAAATTTTTTTATGCATGGATTCTACAATGTTCTCAATAAAATTATATTTGAAATGTGGAACACCATAATGAATTTTATATACCATTTCAAGGAGGCTTGCACCCACTTCCTAATTGCTATCCAGTCCGAGGTAAAATGCTAGCATGGAAATAGTATCTTGAACCTATGGTCTAAAAATATCAAAATCATAAGGAGGCTTATGATTACCTTTCAATTTGTTTCTGACTTGTGTGTTATCTGGAACTATTTTATTTATGAAAGTATTTTTCTCCCTTTCATCCATTGCTTCATAATCACTAGCAAGCTTTTCTAGGCCAATGTGGATGTTTCCAAATTCTTTGGTTGTAAACCCCAAGTCCAAAACTTTTGCAAGTTATTTTTCATTAATGGATAACAATTCTTCTTTGCCATCTTTATTAACAATTTCTCTTTTGTTATCATCATAATTTTGGGTACAAACCATGATAAATTCTAGGCAGGGGAAAACCTCATGTAACATCATGCACCCTAATCTAGTTACCCACAGTGGACTAATACTATTAACTTGCATTTGATTTGTAGCCTTATTCTGAGATAAAAATATAAGTTATGAGGTACGCCTACCAGTACCATATATTTTAGGATCATAAATATTGTGGTATTTATCAATGAAACCTAGGGTTTTAAGCAATTTTGCATAATGTATTTTTTATCCAATTTTTCTCTAGTGATATTGGTGGTAGACATGCTTATACAATGTGAAATTGTGAATTCCCTATTAGTCCTCCTTAATGTTTCTTAATTCTTAAGTCTCTCAACCCTAAACCCAAAATTCAAAGTTTGAAAAAATAAGATTTTAAGAAATGTCAAACGATGAAACGTAGCCACAATAATTCTTTCACTTAACCGGATTTTGATTCTTGAAAATATTAATGTTGAAAATCATGGAAATTGGAATGGATTTGTTGGAAGTGGAACCCAGAATCTCCCTGGTGCACTGCTAAGAAATCTAAAATCTCCCCGTGTGTTGACCCTCTCTTTTAAAAATAAAATCACTTAGCACTTAGGGGTAGAAATTTTTCTTTTTTTTCGAACATTAAAGTGAATGAAACATTGAAACATCAACGTGTTGCTTCTGGACTACACAATTGGTACATGGTTGTCCTGCATTGACAAAAAATTCTAAAGTTAAAATTTTGATCTTTGTAAATCTAACAGTTATAGGGTGATTCTGGAGGTTTAAGTTTGCAAGCCTAGCACTATGTGCATTTCATTCTAGAATGAAACTACAACCATACATCAAATGTTCATCAAATGGTTGATAATTTTTGATATAAATAATAAACATGTGTTTTAAAATTGTTTTAAACTTTAGTGCGCTAGGATTGACATCAAGGCCAAGGGGTGGGTAACTTAACATTGCAAATGACTTAATAAAATGAATAATGATATTGGGACCTAGGGGAGAAGGTTAATGAAAAATTAGAAATCAATAGAATTTCAATAAACCATAACAAGAGTGACAACTTTTAGTGTTTATAATGTTTTCTATAGTGTCAATTTGATGGAAATTGGAAAATCTCTTTTTTCATTTGTATTGATTTATGTTTTAAATCTGCATGCAATTATTTCATAAATAGATAATACTTAATTTATTTTCAAACATTAAAGTGAATGAAACATTGAAATGTCAACATGTTGCTTCTGGACTACACAATTAGTACATGGTTGTCCTGCATTGACAACAAATTTTAAACCATTGATCTTTGTAAATATAATAGTTATAGGGTGATTCTGAAGGTTTAAGTTCACAAGCGTAGCACTCTGTGCTTTTCATTCCAGAATGCAACTACAACCATACATCAAATGTTCTGTTGGAACCAAAATTCGACCTCAAAATTTCACCAATTTTCACCACCTTGATTAGACTATTCTATTCCACACTATATGTATCCATCCTCAAAACCTTCATTTTTATATAAATAAGCTTAAAATATTACAATTATAGTCCCTTAACCTATCCAAATAAAAAATATTCAAAATCACCCTCACATAGCCATTGCCTTGACTAGGAATTCATTTTTCCAAAATAATTCCATTTCGAAAAGAATTACATTGTAGTCTCTCTAAAAGATCAACAATAAAGCCAAACATAAAATATCTACAAGACCATTGTGCTTTGAAGTGACATATTTAGATGTTTCTCTAACAACCCAAAAAAAATATTTCAAAGAGAATGGGCTACTTCAGAGTGAAAAATCATCTTGTCTCTCTGACAGATTATAGTACATGAAAACTTTGATATTCTAAGGGTGTTGAATCATTTTTAGCATTTAGGAAACATAAAAAACATCTCTCAGACATAATTTTATTAATATCCAATAAGTGATGAATATTTGTCAAAGTGAGGCAAGCATAGACATGATACAATTTTGAAGAGACATCAATCTATCGAGCTAAGAAATGAAGAAGTCCCTTCGACATCGCTAAAATAGTTGAAAATGTAATGTCGAGGAGACAAGCATATGTCGATAGGACATGGAAAAAAGTCTCTTCGATCCCCCGAAAACAAGAACATGGTAGTAAGGAAATATTTTTGAAGAGACTATGGGACATCAAAGAGAGGTAAGGGTAGGTCTCTTCAAAACTCCAAAACTTTGAAATGAAAAATAAGAGATATGAAAGAGAGAAACTCGTATTGGGAAGACATGACTAAAATTCTCCCCAAAGCAATGAAAATGTAAGAATATTGGTATGCCAAAGAGACATAGGCTTATCAAAGGGAGATGGCCACTGGTCTCACTAAAATCCCAATAGTGAAGTTGGAAATAAAGAAAAGCAGTGAAATCCTAAGGTATAGTTATCGGAAATAATTTACAATCTCGAAGAAAAACACTCAAATGTCTTTTCAAAACTCTAAAAAGGATTGAAAGGAAAAAACATGTCGGGGGAAGAATAGGATATCGGTGACAGTATAATCAAAGTCTCTTCAATGTAATGAAATAATTTATCACCTGGTTGACGTGACTACTGAGGCTTTCAAAGAGATAACTGAAATTAATGCTATGATTGATTAGAAAGGTGGGGCAAGTGTCACTTATGAACTAGAGTTGATGGAAGTGAGCCAAATCTTGCTATATCCACTCGTAAGATCTCAAAATCTTAATGAATTGTAGCTGAAAATAAAGGATGTAGGGTCGAGCGATAACAAGTAGTTTAGAAATGACAACATTGATTCAAGTAAGTATTCGAGACTCAGCTGAAGATATTTTATCAAATATTGTTTGAATTATAGTGAAGATAGGGTTTTAAACATGGAAAGAACACCAGCGAAACTAAAAGTGCAAAGATGGAAAACTAAGACTAGGCCACTAAATAAATATCTAATTGAACAATGTCCTAGTTTTGGGCCAATGTCTAGAAGGACAACCCAATTGAACCCCTCATATGAGAATTTGGAAGACACACATAAGAACTTGAGAGATGTTTGGAATCCACGTTGAGGGTACTACTTGTTTATATACCATCATAGGAAAAAATACAGGCACTAACCCATATCAAACCCATGGAACATGAACTTAGCAAAGCTTTTGCTTCCCAATGTATTTTTCAATGTGGAGTTGATTAAGGTGTTAGATAAAAACTATAACCCTAAGACAAGTTCAATTCATTCTCATGATGGCTCACAGTTTATCCTCATAACAAGAGATTATATTTCCATGGTCTTTCAACTAGATACATACAAGAAAACACAACTAAGGATAAGGGATATTTTGGAAGAGAATTGAACCATGGACACAAGCTACAAGAAATGGAAATTACCTCTGCATAGAACCAAGGATGCGGGAAACCAACTTAAAATATTTTCTAGTAATAAAAAACCCCCATTTTATGTGGATTTATTTAAGGAGTGCTATCAGTATACCTATTACTTAGTTGACCAGGTCTTAGGAGTCGATACTCCTGCTGAGATGGTCATAGATCCCATGGTTTTTGTAGCATATGTTGAGATTCAAGATGCTAGGTTGTATGATTATGCAAAGTACTTATTTGAGGTTATTAATACCTCACTCTCTTCTAGCAAAATCAACAATAATGCTATCAATTTCAGACAATATTCCCTGCGCATGAATATGATATTGTATGAAGGACAAGCAATGAGAATGTGGGGGGAAGATTTGAGGTTTAAAGATTTGGATGATAAAAGAAACATAAGACCAGTCCAAATGTGGACCTCTATATGGGACAGCAGATGTGAGAGGTCCCACTATTTGTATTTCAAAGAGTATTTTGTGAAGCCCCTATACAGATTTCCAAGCCATAATTGTGATTACGACCTGTCTCTAGAAATATATAAATTCCTTAGACAAAAGGAGAAAAACCTTGAAGGGAAGGTAAATCACAACCAGTGGGATTGGTATGTATATGAGGATTGAACTGTGATAAGAATATATGGATTTGAGGCAGCCCCATTCCTTCTGCCAAGAACAGTGTCTAATAGGGTTGCATACTTGGAAATTGTGAGGCAATTGGCCTTTTCAGACTATGTGCATCTCAAGAGCTATGGAAAACAGTCTCTCATGCCTTCTACCTTATGTTTTGGTGATTTCACTATCATCTCTAAGAAAGGGTATGATGCAATTGGCAGAAAAATAGATTAATATGGCATGCCACTAGGAAATAAGAGGGAAAAGTTCAACCCTAAAATTTTTATTCATAATGCCAAGATGACACAAAAATTGAAGAGAAATGAACATGAGTTTTTCATATATGATGTTATTAGATATTGTAATGAGACTCATGCAATGATGAGAAAGGTTGTGTACAATGGGATAGTTACTGCAGAAGTATGGAGGAAAGGCCATGGCCCATCATACAGAGATGCCTTCCATGAAATATTGGATCCCATGGACATAATTGAGTAGTTTCTTTTGCATGAAGAAGAATTGAACAAAGATGTACCACTTGTAGCTTTTGAGAAAAAGGAGAGGAGCCTATTCGAGAACACAAGCTGAAAGCATAAAACCCTTGAGTCACTCATCACCACAACCCACCCTAGATGTCAGCTTCTCAACTGATACTCCTATCATAATTGAAGATGGCATTGAAAAAGAGAATGAGCTCACACAAATCACTGCTCCTACCATTCCCCTATATGAAATACCACTAGAAAGGAGTGTGATCACCTTTGAGGCCTCTAATAATCTATCTGATGATGTAAGACATCATGCAAGCCATGAGTTCATTGTAGATGATTCATTTGTTCAAACTCCTGAGTTTAAAACCTTTGTTTATGAATACAATGGAAAAATGATAAGAGAAAGGATGAAAGAGATTGGCCCTGAGGAGGAGGTAGATGCCCTAAAAGAACTTCAAGATGAAGTTGATAAGAAAATACAAAAAATCACCCATGAAAGAAGATGAGCGTTGCTATAAGAAGTTGGGGTCACACTTCTTCTAGGGTGGGATATTGTTCAATAATAGTCTTTGACAGTTTTATGAAGAAAGAAAATAAAACTTTATAGTTAACAAATGATGATAGTGACAAGATTTACATTGGATCAAGGTATAATCTTGACAATACCTCTTTGAAGATTTGGGCCCTTTATCCATCGGGAAAGAGGTATCTGATTGATAATCCAAATCAAGTCTTTGGCCACCTTCTAGTACAAAGAGTAGGGGATACAAAACCTATTGAGATACTTAAACTAAATATAAATGTTTCTAAGTTCACCAAAGCTCAGGTTGAGAAACTAATCAGAGACAATAAGAGGTTGGCTGCTGAAAATGAAAGATTGAAACAAGATGTAATCAATTACATAGATAGATTGCCTTCCTCTTCTGGTCTTTACTCGCCACTAATTGAATGTGAAAGGAAAGTTATTGAAACAATGTTTGAAACTACATATTGGAAGAACAAATATGAAATAATCTAGAAAAAAAAAGAGGAATTAAAAAAGGAATTAAAGATTAATACATTTGAGATAGTATTAGAATTGTCCTACAAAAGATTTGAGAAGATGTTTGAGAATGCAGACAAGGTCTAGATTATTCATAGCAAGACATTCATAGCTTTCTAAGAGCATGAAAGTTTAAGCAATAGAATGAAGGAAACAGAGGCACAAATAAAAGCCAAAGGGGATGGTGATGAGCATATGCTTCAAGAGTACCAAGAGTTGATGAAAATGCATGATCATTTCCACAATGTACTAACACAAGAACTAGGTGATTTCAATCAACCATTGAGTATGGATCTTCCAAATTTCTTCGATGAATGAGAATTGAAGGATCATGATGTGTGAAAAAATGAGATCTCTCAGTATCTGTCGATGGCTCTTGATGAAGTTAATGATGAAGAGAAGGTGCTAGAAAAAACACATGTGCAATTGGGATGAATCTTTGATCTCGAGTATGCAATGAAAGACATCATCAACAATGCAGACACTTATGCAAAAGCAATTTATGTTGAACATTTATCAAAGATCAATTTGTTTGTTGCATGAGCCAAATAAAAATACATGGTAATGAAGTCTCACAACATCTAGTGCACTATCATGAAGTGTGGACCTTGAACATATCTTAAGTGATCACGCGTGCCTATTGAAGATTAACGGATCATGGTGTATCTACTTGCGAGCTTCTAAATATTTCATGTTTATGTTTAATCAAGTTTTTAACATTTTAGTTATCAAGCATCATGATTTTTTGTAAAAGTCCTTAATCTTGTAGCTTCCTACATATAAAATGGGAAACCAAGGCCTAATAAGAATATATAGAATAGGATTATCATTACAGCAATAGCATTAGAAACATACTATTTCATAGACAAGAAGACTTTCATATATAATTTTTATCATTTTGATGTAATACAAAATGGAGAAAGATAGCTAATTTGTGTCCCAACATGGGTGTCGATTGTTTGTTATTATTACTAATTATTTGGTTGTCTCCAATTTACCACTTCCATATTATTTAAGTTGATGTGTCACAACTCAATTTATTGAAACACATTTGTTGTTTTTGTGTGGTTTATTTATTGGTTTCTTTTAGATGATTAAATATCCTTTTAATAAGATCATAGTAATTTGGAAGTGCTATTTGGATCAATAAGAAGAGTCATACAATCACATTATTACATATCTTTTTAAAGATGAGTAGAGAATGCAACTTGCAAGTGCCAAGCTCCTATTTTGTATAAATAACATATGTTACATTACATAATACAAATACAAATGTAATCTCCAAGCATATGTTGGACCACTAGTGACAATGTAATACAAATGTCACTTTATAAATAAATGCATGGTGATGGGACTTTCCCGGTCAAGCATGCGCTCTCAAAATAAATGCATGGAACTTGCTCGATCAAGCATGCACTCTGAAAATAAATGCATGGAACTTGCTCGGTCAAGCATGCACTTTAAAAATAAATGCATGGAACTTGCCTGGTCAACTAGTGGCACTGAAAATAAATGCATGAGACTTGTCAAGGCAACCATGGGATCTCAAAATAAATGCATGGAAATTTCCTGGAAAACCATGTTGGGGAAAATGGAGCTGTGAAGATACAAAATGTACTTATCCCCTCTGAAAATACAAATGTGTCTCTAAAAGTAAAAACGCATAGGGCTTTCCTGGCAAACAATGCAAAAGTTGAGAGGTAGTAAAATTTCTCCCATCATTTGCAAGTAGCCTCCATGTACTGGAATAACACTTATCTTCATTAGAGCTCCTCATCCTAGTTCAAATCCTATCTAAGAAGACAGGTCAACCAAATCAACTTCTTTCCAATTCCACCCATTTTGAACTTGAAGGAAATTTCCAGTTGGTCTTTTACTTTGTAACTACATAACTAGAGGCAGGAGAATTTAGAGTATCCCCAATAATACCACATAATCTTCTTCTTGAATCCTTATTAACCCTACAAAATGAAAATCCTTATGACAATTCAGAACATTGTACTCAATAGTAAAACCTTTAGCCTTCAACGAATGATTTCAGTTGTGCTCACTATCCCTATTTATGGGCCACCAATGCCACTACCAGCCTGATCCCTATTTACTTGTGAGTCGTACTCGTGTCACATGTGAGGTTGGGTATAATGATAATGGTGATTCATGCAAACCAAAAACCAACTTAATTGATTCATGTAACTTAAGCCTTACATTTAAAATTTAAATTTTTTAATTTGATTAACGTTTGGCTACATGCAAACTGTACCTCAAGCTAACAAGCTGTCAAAATTGCCAGTGCCACTCAAACAATATGAAATCATTACAAATCTTGTTTCACTAGATCACTAGATTAATGACATCATCATCTATGATTCTATAGTACATCATGTAGTTTTCAATATAAATTTATCCATTCAATCGCTTTGGATGTTCAAATGACATTAATCACCACCTGCGGTACAACAACCAAACTTTCTTCAAAAAGATTAAGAATTTTAATTAAATGAAATGTAGTACGTTGAGGCATTGAAAAGAGAGAATTAAATGGCTTGCTTTACCTTAATAATTATCAATTTCCACTAATAAGTCACAATAAATTTCACCCTTGTTTTTCCTTTACATCCTTTGTGTAAAACATTCTTAAGTTTTTAAGCCCTGGTCCTAGGTTCTTCCTAGGAGGTTCCTCTTTTAAAACAAACTTATGCACGTGCATATTTATGCCACTTAAGTTCTTGTATCACTCATCACCCAAATCCTTGAACCCATTGAGCTCATTACCGCAATGAGTGATGAGCCTTGATCTCGCCACATGTCCACATCTAATGGTTCTAGTGTTATTCTGGAGGTTTCAATTCGCAAGTCTAGTGCTTCAAAGATTTACTTCTAGAATGCAACTAGAACCATCCATCGAAAATTCATCGAACGGTTGTGGTTATATTGATTTGCGCTAACATTTTGCCACTGAATTTTTTCATTAGTTCGAGATTATGTTTAATTCGCCAATGTCTTTTCTTATTCATTTGAAAATAGGTTTAATTCTCTAATGAAAATATTGTTTTGGTTTGAAAAAAAGTTATAATCACCAACAAAAGAATTTTTTTGTTTTGAAAATAGGTTTAATTCGCTAATGGAAATATTTTATTGGTTTGAAAATAGGTTTTAATTGCCAATGAAAATATTTTATTGGTTTAAAAAAAATTTCAATTCACCAAGATTTTCCATAGACTTCTAGCGTTTAGAAAATATTCACTAATTAAGATTTTTTTTTCCTGAAAAAAAAAAATTTCCCTAATAAAATTAATATTTTTATTAGGAAGTATACAAGATTTGCCAGGATTTTACACCTTCGTTGAGGGGGGGTTTCTTAAAGTTATCCCTGACACCAAAGTTTGTTGACATCAATGACAACACCAATCTGCTCATACTTGTAACACTAGTGACTTTTGAGAATTTGTTTGTAGATTATAAGTATATTTAAAAAATAAATAAGAAATAATTTGAGAGATTTTTACACAATGTTTAATAACTTATTTTTTTATAGTTAATAGTATTTTTAAAAGTTGAAATTTATTTAGTAGAACATAAGTTTATTTGTAGGAAGGATAAAATTATAAATATTTAAATATAGATTCATAGCATGAATATTTAGCACATGGATATTTTTCCATAATATTTTGATGCATAATTTAATATTTATAGCTTTTTGAAGTGAGATTAGCTATAATTCAAACATAGGTTCATTTGGTATCACATAACCTTTTTTGTACTCTTCCAAAATTTTTTGGTCAAATAAGAACATCAATACCTAGAGGATAGTATTTTTTTTAATTTCTCTATTTCACTTCTTTTTATGTGTGTTGAATAGAGACCTTCACAATTGTTGAAAAACCAACATTCACTAGAACATAGTAAATAAATGTAATAACCAAATTAAATATATTCAATATTATACTCATTGGAAAGCTTACTTTGAGTCCTACAAATTGTAAAATATGTTGTTTGGTTGATTCCATTTGAAATTTCAACTCGAGGCTTGAAGGTGAAAATTACGAGAAAAGTCCCAAACATGAAATGGAAGAAGCCATCCTAAGGCCTTTGTTTGAAGTACCTTCATTTGAAGGAACCTTTGAATGAAGGTATAGCCCTTTGTTCAAAGGTATTTTTGATCAAAAGTGTTTGAGTGGGTATGGGAAGGAACTAAATATTCCATAAAGAGGACCTTTGTTTGAAGGTGTTGTTGCACAAATAGTTGTTGCACCAAAAGATCGACCTATTAATGCTCGATACAACCACTAGAGTTAATGAATCCACATGAGGTGGTTAAGCCATGTCATGAACCTGAGCACTGCATTGCACATCACAAGGAGACCAAGGGTGCACACCTTGCAACACCCCCCAGTGCAAGAGAGGGGTTTGAACCTGTGACCTAGGATCTGATACTAATTGTTGCATAGACTGTTGTTATTGCACCAAAAGATTGACCTATTAATGCTCAATACAACTGCCAAAGTTAATGAATCCATAGGAGGCAGTTAATCCATGTCACAAACCTGAACGTTGCATTGCATAACACAAGGAGACCAAGGGTGCACACCTTGCAATAGGTGTATGGATTTTTTTGATATAAGCAACCTTTGAATGAAGGTCTCTTTTTCTGACCCTAAAAATTCAAAATTAACAAGTATTATATATTAATATAAATGAAAGATAATTCCTACAAATAAAATAAGAACATCAATACCTAGAGGATAGTATTTTTTAATTTCTCTATTTCACTTCTTTTATGTGTGTTGAATAGAGACCTTCACAATTGTTGAAAAACCAACATTCACTAGAACATAGTAAATAAATGTAATAACCAAATTAAATATATTCAATATTATACTCATTGGAAAGCTTACTTTGAGTCCTACAAATTGTAAAATATGTTGTTTGGTTGATTCCATTTGAAATTTCAACTCGAGGCTTGAAGGTGAAAATTACGAGAAAAGTCCCAAACATGAAATGGAAGAGCCATCCTAAGGCCTTTGTTTGAAGTACCTTCATTTGAAGGAACCTTTGAATGAAGGTATAGCCCTTTGTTCAAAGGTATTTTTGATCAAAAGTGTTTGAGTGGGTATGGGAAGGAACTAAATATTCCATAAAGAGGACCTTTGTTTGAAGGTGTTGTTACAAATAGTTGTTGCACCAAGATCGACCTATTAATGCTCGATACAACCACTAGAGTTAATGAATCCACATGAGGTGGTTAAGCCATGTCATGAACCTGAGCACTGCATTGCACATCACAAGGAGACCAAGGGTGCACACCTTGCAACACCCCCCAGTGCAAGAGAGGGGTTTGAACCTGTGACCTAGGATCTGATACTAATTGTTGCATAGACTGTTGTTATTGCACCAAAAGATTGACCTATTAATGCTCAATACAACTGCCAAAGTTAATGAATCCATAGGAGGCAGTTAATCCATGTCACAAACCTGAACGTTGCATTGCATAACACAAGGAGACCAAGGGTGCACACCTTGCAATAGGTGTATGGATTTTTTTGATATAAGCAACCTTTGAATGAAGGTCTCTTTTTCTGACCCTAAAAATTCAAAATTAACAAGTATTATATATTAATATAAATGAAAGATAATTCCTACAAATAAAAAAAGAAATACAATAGAATTTTGAGCTTTTGTAGGTGAATTTTTTGAAGAAAATTTGAAATTTGTAGCTTTTTGAAAGGAGAAAATATTTGAGAAAAAAATCATAGAGAATTTTTTTGTGAAGGGTGAAATAAAAAATAAGAATACAAGAAAAAACAATATTATGAGGAAATATTCAAAAAAAGAGGAAAACAAACAATCTGAAGAAAGCACTCAAAGATATTTCTTACAAAAACAAGCTATGCATAATTTTTTCATTTATATAAAAATGTTTCAAAAATTAAAAAAATGTATTTACCCCTATTTCTTACAATATCTCTACATCAAATTCACTATTCCTCTTTAGGGTTTGTAGATCTCTTTCCCCTATTTCTTCTTAACTCTAGGGTTTGAACATATGTAGTTTATAGACCTCTTTCCCCTACATCAAACTCACTAGCATCCCTTTGAGATAGGGTTTGTAGATCTACCTAAATAATTATAAAAGATCTATATTGAACTATATTTTCACGCATGGTAACTTACATTTGGATTTGAAGCATGATTGATATAACTAAATTTCATATGTGGCTAATTAACATGTAATTAAATGTAGAATGAGTTTCTTTGTCAATCTTTTTGACCCTTAGTCCTTTGTATTGAATCTCCTAGATAATTGAGCCTTGAGTTCCTTAATTAACCCTTATTCCTTTATAACATTTGTTCAATACGATTCCAAGTGTAAAACCTAGTTCTAATGCACACATGCATCAAACTATTGATATCCATATACATGTTCATCCTAGTTCTAACCATATGTACATACACCTTTTATAAATTATCAAGGATTATTGGAGATTCCATCATGTATCAATATTTTGTTCTTCTTCAAGATTTGTGCCTAATCTTCTTTCTCTCCACCCAAATTTCCTTGTCCACTATATTTTTCATTATTAGATGTGTTAGTGTAAATAGATTCATTATCATACCTAGTTATCTAATCACCCTTATAAGATTGACCTATTCACACCTAGATTAAGTTTAATTAGGTTTATTTCTCTTTTGTCTCACTTCATATGGTTGAGACATGTGTCCTCATGACTTTTGACACCTATTGACATTTTTTCACACACTTTTCAAGTGAGCTCACAAGTGTCCAATATTTGGAGGGGTTGTCAAAGTTTCACTCCTACCTTCTCACCTCCTCATCCTTTCTTCTATATGTAAGGCTTGATCTTTGTATTTAAAAACTCTTCATTTTATGTTGATAGACATACTATTTTTCTTATATTTTTACTTATGGAAGGTTATCAATTCAATATCTTTGAACTTGGCATCCTCCAACATGGTATCAAAGCCATGAGAGAACATTCATTCTAGTATTGAGGTGAATCTCGTATATAGCCCTATTAATGGAGCATCATGGAAACAAAAAAACACCATCATTATGTCTAGAAGGATCTATAAATTAAGAAATACGTTTCATTTTATTAAATTTGGTAATTTTTAATTTTTTACAAAAAATTTCGGCCTCTTTGTAAAGTCTTGTATCTTTCAATTTATCTATTCATGCTTGAGAATTTACAAAGAAACCTCTTGGTGTTGTGCACTTAGGGGAGCCAAATTTTTTCTCTTTTTCTTGTGGGCACAAGTCATTATAGTGCCCAAGTCATTGTATGTGGCCTATATCACACATGACCTCCTTGTGAGATTTCTTTATATATCTATTTGATTGTGCTCATTGTAAGAAGATTGATCATGATCTTCCAACACAAAATATCTTATTCTATTCTTAAGTTTGATGGTTTTTTTAGCTACAATCTCCATGCATAGTTTCTTGTGCCGACATCCATGCCCTCCATCCTCACCCAAAACTTGGTGTTGCAACCAAGAGTGAAGTTATTGCAGCTCACTCAAATCTACCTCCTATACCATTCAATCACACCCCACCGCCATATTGAGCTCTTCATCAACTCTTTGTTTGGCATGTGTGGAGCTTATTTTATACCTATGATATCTATTCACTATTGTGTAGGACATGTATAATTTAAATTTCTTTGATAGAGGCATATTGTCTATGGAAAAGATATATTGAAATCTTATTTCCATTTATCATATTACACAACTTGGTAAAAGAAAAAATTTGAGTTCACACCATATTATGTGGTGATTAAAGATTTGTAGAGTAGAGATGTCATTGTCATGGGTCATGATGATCATGATTCCAAATTGTATACATTTTCTTCCTTTAATTTTATTGACTTGGATGATGGTTTGAGTATAGATGACACTGATACCTTCAACATTCATAAGGAGATATAGTTTGGCTATTTTAACCTTGGATTTCTATCATCCTCACTAGTTCCTTTACCTTAAATTGATATCACATCTCCTTCATATTTTTCTTCTTTAGTATTGATTGTTCCTACATCATTAGTTTCTCATGATTCAAGGTAATAGGATATTCATAGTTATGTTTCTAGTATAGTTGATTGGGATGATTACATACATGAAATATTAGAATTTTTTAGTGAATCCCATTTTATAGAGTTGACAAGCACCTTTGATGACATCCACATCAACTTTGTTTTTAACCCATCTACATCTTTGGTTTTTGTTCTACATTAGCCATCACATGGAGCATTTGAGCAACTTTTAGATATTTCACCATTGTATTTGGATATTGTGCATAATTTAGAGACTTCCATTCTTCTCACATGGGAAGGTTTCATGCAAACTTATATATAGTTCATCTTCTTCCTCAAGGAAGATGTGTTGTTTGACATTCATGGATCACATTTTGCATTCTTCTTCGAGAATCCCTCAACACTACGAGTTTTATGATCTTATGGGGACTCCATAGTTATGGGGACTCCATAGTCTCTCTTTTTCTCTCCTCTGGGGGAAACATTTCATGTTCTTATGTGATAAAATTATTCCTTGTGGGGTCAACATGAGTCCTTATCTTCTTCACTTGTATATTCTCTTTCATTGCATCATTTCTCTTTTGGAGAGGGGTTTTTATTTCCCACTTTATTTTTATACTTTACTCAACTTTGTGAGAAACTTGTAAATTAGTACCTAACATGGCCTAATAGTTGGGACTCATCATTATACATACATTAACTCGTAAATTTGACTTAAGGGGGGTGATAGTGTAAATAGAGTCACTATCATACCTAGTTAGCTAATCACCTTTTTAAGATTGACCTATTCACACATAGCTTAAGTTTATGTATGTCTCTTTTTCTTTTATCTCACTTCATATGGTTGAGACATGTGTCCTCATGACTTGAGACACCTATTATCACTTTCTAACACAATTGTTAGGTGCGCTCACAAGTGTCCCATCTTTAGAAGGGTGGTCATATTTTAACTCCTACCATCTCACCCCCTCATCATTTCCTATATATGCAGGTCTTGATCATTGCACTTACACACTCTTCATTTTATATTGATAGACATACTATTGTGCTCATATTTTCACTTGTGGAAAGTTATCAATTCAAGATCTTTGATCTTGGAATTCTCCAACAAGATGTGCATCAAGTAATGTTATATTTTATATTAAAAGTGTATCCTTTGGTTACTCATCCTTGGATAAGACTCTAAATTCCCTATTTATGAAATAAATTAAGTAAAAAACCTTCAATTGGAAATTAGATTCCAAAGCTTAAATAGTCTTTCAAATTTTTCACATATCTTATGAAAATGAAATTTTTATTCTTAAAATCCATTTAAATAGATCATGAAATTTCTTTGGAATATGAACAAATACCTCACAACCAAATACTCTTGAATTTGTGCAACATAATTGTCATTTATTTACATCTAATGGTGTTTTCTCCTCTATTAGAGTCATGTGATATGATGCATTGATCCTAATCAACTAGGATTCATTGTTGATAATATTATTGGAGATAGAAATTACATTAATAAAGTCATCATTTTCTAGTGATTTATTAAATGAATCATATTTCTTCTAGAATTTTATTTATTCTTATGTTACCTCTCCTACCACAATTCCAACACTTTAGGATTACTAGGAGAGTTGGATTTCCTATCTCCAAATTTATTCTTACCCCCTCTATCCTTTGACCTAACCCTCACAACTAGGTCATTATTAGAGAATTCATCTATGTCCTTGATTTTTCTTCATTTTTCACTTGACAATAAACCAACAATATGTGTGATAGTTTTGGTAAATAAAAATTACCATTTATTTTCATAATCAAATTTCCCATAACTTAAATAAGGACCAAATCGTTATAAGTACTAACTTTACAATTTAGATATGGTTTAAAGTTCCCCCTAATTTCTTAATACAACTTAATGGTACATGCACTTGAATTAGACTAATCATTTTATGACTATTAGATATAATGTTAGATATATATGTTTTAAAAAAATTATTATATATATATATATAGTCCATGTTGGTCTTACATCAATAACATTTATAATTATAACTTGTTTTCTCTCTTTTATACATGTAGGGGATCAACATGTACATAAAGTAGAGTACAAGTTGAGTCTAATTTAGATATTGGAGTTGAGAGGGCTCAACCACATATAAATTTGATGTTAGGGAGGAGGCCCAACTGCACACAATTAATGTCCAAGAGGAGATTCAACCAAGATTTTATTTTTGAGAGGGTTCTAGATCAATTTCTTTTAGATAGATATGTATCATATGAACCTAATTAAAGAGATTTTAAGATAAAACATTATTACAAAATATAGATCATTTACTTCATATTGATATAGAGATATTGAAATTGTATGTTGATCAACCTAGTACAATTAGTAAGAGGTCATTGAATAGAACTTCAAAGGAAATAATGGAGAAGTATACTTGTGATGAATTAAAAGGGTCATTATAATTGTTTGGTGTAGATTTCAAAAAAGAGGAAAATACACCTAGAAAAATATATTATTCAAAATGTTACAAAAGGTTTGAGTTCCATTGTTAAAAAATCAGAATCAATTGATAAGATAATTTCAAGAAGAGTTACTTTGAACTCTATTGTAAGTCCATAAATACAAAGAAAACATCAAATCTCTTCACTTTCAATTGAAATTGGCTTGAGTAGATGTAAGAGAGGGGGACCAACCATGTTCAAGGCCCCAGGTCATGGAGACAAGAGCAGAAGGCTTCCCTAACATACCTCACTATAAAGGGGTGTCTTGAAATGAGGGACGAGAATGATGAGGAATATAAGGTCCTTCAATCACCCTACAGACCCAAAATCAAGAATGGGGTTAAGTGAGCCAACTTTTGGGTTCAATACTGTACCTCATGTAGCTCTTTGCCCGAGGATGGAAGCACAGTTCTAGGATGAAAACGCGACATGCTAACATCTCTTAGGTGCTTTGTGGTCTGTATGACCAGAGGACCAAAAATATAGCAAGAACCACCATAAAACATGTTGATGGCCTAGCTAGTGGTTTCTAAGGGAACAAAAAAAACTATAAAGTAAGAGAGATACGAATGAATGTCATAAAGTATATATATTAAAGCTAAGGTGAAAAAGATGATCTCACAAAAGAGCCTGTTCGCCAACTAGCTCCAAATGCATGTCCACCTACACATAAGAAAGAGGAAAATTGTTGGGGGGTTGTATAGGGGCCTACCTTAGTCAGACCCCCATTTTGGTGTTTCCACCTCCACAAACAACCAAGATAGCAACTATAGAGAAAATTATGATAAAGAAGAAAAGAAAGTAGAGAACACAATAAACACTAAAAAATAGTAATGTGCTAATCAACCAAATCGTAGAGGAGAGGAGTGAAAATTCTTACCACCTCCACCAAGAGCTCACTAGCTAATGGGGAGAAAAAGAGGACTCAATCCCCTGCTGCAATGGTTTGTTCCACACTTTCTCTACGGAGTTGATGGAGTGTTGTTGCTACTGCTATGAAGTGCCAAAGTGTTGCTTGAGAGTAAAGAATGAAGGTTGAGAATGCAAGAAGTGACTGCTAGAATTCTTAGGGAGTGCAAAAAGAAGATGATGTGTAGAAGATTGCTAGAGAGATGGAATGAATGAAGAATAAACCAATTTGGAGGAAGAGTGAGCAATAATAAGGAATTTTCAGGTCGGTTGGTCGAAGAGGGACATTACAAACCATTCCCAATAGGAAGTGTAACGCCTCTACTAGCTTCAGATGCAGGAATCAATTACAGATGTAAGTGTGTTGTGCGAACATCTACGTGTCACATGGGAATCCCTGACAATTATTCTTCTACTGAAAAAAAAGAAAGATGCCAAGTGGAACGAAGGTAGCGGGCTAATGTGGAGTTTCACCTTCGGATTTGATTTTCTAAGGTGAGGAAATGTAAAAGTGTAATTTGCGTAAGGGGTGAAAATTATCTCCTATACATTTTTCCCCCACTTTAGTGAGCACAAATACTGATGAGTGCTTTGGTAAAGTAGATTGAAGAGGTAGTAGGATTAGAAATGTATACCTGAATCGTCAAGGAAGAAGACTGTGATCTGGTGAACTCAAAAGTGTAGGGTAGGAAAAGGAATTTATAGCCCCGCAAAACTATGAAGCTGAAGAATGAAAGCATCTTACAGGCCTACACACCTACAAGGAGGCAACTCCCAAGATCTCTCACATGAAGGAATCCCCATGAAGTCAGTGCCTGATAGGCCTACAGACCTACATGGAAGCTGTCCTCTAACTCTCACATGAAGGAAACCCAAAGAAAGCACCCTATAGACTAGCAAACCTGTAGGGAAGGTTTCCTCCAAGATCTCTCACATGAAGGAAACCCAGAAAAGGGCCTTACAGATCCCTAGACCTGGAAGGAGGCATCCCCTAAGATGTCTCACATGGAGGAGGCCAAGAAAGCACCTTATAAACCCACAGACCTGCAAGGAAGGTGTCCTTTAAGATCTCTCACATGTAGGATATCCAAAGAAAGCACCGTATAGACCCACAGACCTATAGGGAAGGTGTCCTCCAAGATCTCTCACATGAAGGAAACCCAAAGAAAGCACCCTACAGACTTGCAGACCTACAGGGAAGGTGTCCTCCAAGTTCTCTCACATGAAGGAAACCCCAAGGAATAAAGTTCCCTACAGACCCACAGACCTACAGGGGAGCCACCCCTAAGATCTCTTGCATGGAGGAAGCTTAGAAGAAGTGCCCTACAAACCCATAGAAATGTAGGGAGGTATCCCCCAAGATCTCTCACATGGAGAAAACCCAAAGAAAGGGGACTTTGCAGAGTTGGAAAGTGGCTCCATAGGCGCACCTGTAAAGCAACATGTTTATCCATAGATAGAACATGTTTTAAAGTGGCCACATAGGAAAATAAGCAGATAGTCACAAATAACGTCAACAAGTTGGAAAAATTTCAAAGGGGTCCCTCGGGAGCTTTCCATAAAGAAGGGGTCCACTCAAGGGACGCGTTGTTCAAAATTATAGAAGAGATGTTTCTTTCTCGAATCAATTCATCATCAAGGAATCCTTTTGAAAGATGTTCACTTCATCAAGGAATTTGAAAGGAATAAAATTCCCCCTCACAAGGGGAAAATAAAAGTTGCTCCCACCTCGAAGGAAGATTCTCAAGTTCTTTCTTTGCAAACCCATGATGAAGGAAACATGTTCCATTAGGGTTTCAAGTTGAGAATGTGATTCTTGAAAAGAAGTTTGTGAAGATTGTTGAGAAAAGATTCATTAGCAATGAATGTGTTTTCTAAAAATAAAAATGTTATAGAAGTGGTGTTGTCACACATAAGAAGGAAAAATCATCAAAGAAGAGAGAAAAATAAAGGAAAAGCTAAAAGAAATCATCACAAACAAAGGGAACAAGGGTAGCCTAGTATTTCTAGGTCAAATCTACTCATAAATATATATATGTATAATAATAGTATATAAAATGAACTATCATCAACCCCCTACTATATCAGACCATGTGAAGAATGCATGAGAAGACAAAGTAAAAATAAAAAAATGGGTCAACATGGAAGGGAAGCCTAAATGTCCCCAACACTTTCCATTGTCCCTGATTTACCAAAAGTCAATCACAAACATGGAAGAATGATGATACAAATAGAAGAAGGTTTACGACACAAAAACCACTCCTATATCCAAGCACCAACAAGGGTGACAAGGGTCATCCAAGAACAAATAACACGATCATGGGGGAATACATTACAACACACACACACACATATAACCTAAAGATAAAGAAGAGGCCTCTGCCTAACATTGATCGAACAAGAGGTCATCTGCTTCCCACTCTTGATCATCATAGGGGGAAGGAGGACAAGCCCGCATGGGTGGAATGTTAAGAGGAGGAGCATCTAACCCTCCCGCAACAAGGGCTAAGGAAGAGGTCCCCACAAAGTCCTCTCCATTGAGCTCTTGTGGAGCTAATGTTAGTGATTTTGTGAAGATCGCTGTGAAGGCAAAAAATTCATCTAGAGAGTTAAACATGCACTTTACAGGAGTGCCATGTCATACCTCAATGGATGGAGAAGGATGTGCCTGAGATTCACCACTAGGATTGTTAAACGATTCAGGAGTAGTGACAAATTCGAAGGAAGCTGGGACTAGTTCCATCATTAGGACAAAACAAGTCAGCATAGGACCACCTTTCAAGGAAGCTAGAATCATCTTACATCCTCTATTTTTGAAAGGACCACTCTCCACCTTTTCCTCTGTTGGGGGATGCAAACTCCCCAGAGAAGAGGCAAGAGGTGCAAAGGGAGAGGGGGAAGAGAAAACCGTAGTAGATACCACTGAAGTGTTCATCATACCTACAAGTTTCAAGAAAGGTGGGATGTCTAAAAGGGACATCAACAAAGGTGGCTCCATTGAAGGAGCGATGAACACCTGCACCTTTTTAGGGTCAGGTGCATTTGTACTCACAGCCAAAGTTGGAAGCGAGGCTAAACTAGTTTGAACAAAAGCAGAGGGGAGGAAAGAGGAGAATGGGGTAGGAGGCACTGATACAGGGCCAGTCATCTCCTCTTCCTTCCTTTGCAAGGTAGCCTACTCAGCTGTGAGAGCCTTTTTCCAGTGCTTGCGCTTGTGCACAAGGTAGTTTCCATGACTCTTCGAACCAAAGGTTGGAGGCTACGAAGGAACAAAAGGATCCTACTCGGCCATGGGAGTTTCCACTACAGCTATTTCTGACAGAGGAACAAACTCTTGAATAGGAGCAAAAGGAGGAGGTTGGGAAATAATAGAGGGAGTGAGCTCAAGTGCCTTGGTAGTGGGGCTCTTCTCTCTTATTTCTTTTGGGTAGAAGTGGTAGGAGGCCATAGATATCGAGACATAGAGGATTCCCCATGGGAGCCTTTCTTCTTGCTATACTGAATGGGCCTAGGCTCTGAAAGTAAAACAGGAAGCTCAAACACGGGATGCTTTGGATTTCACCAAGTGGGTAGCATAGGATTCTCTCACAAATGTGGAACAAAATTTGAAGGTGCCACAACAAGGCAAGAGGAAGCATCAAGCTAGACGATGAAAGAGGAAGAAGTAGGATCTTAGGACCGCTTCTCTTCTTCCCTTCTATGTGCCTTGGCAGAATCACTGTCAGATTTTAAGTAAGCCCTATTTGAAATAACATAAGGAAATGGAGGGTATCTCACTCTTGACGTCAAGTTCTCTCTCTTGTAATTCTTGTAAGTTCAGTACAAAAGGTCCTTCGAACCAACAAGCATAGGACAAGAGTAGTCCAAGGAGTAGCTACCATGGGCAACCGACGGTTTATAACTAGTGTCATGAATTACATGCATGAAACTCTCGTGGATGAATTTAAGGAATTTATGCACAACCAAGGGTATGAAATTAATAGCTACTAACCAAGGGGTACCTAGCTTTACCTTAAAGAGTTCAGATCCAGGGATTATGTTAGAAAAAAGCTTCAGAGATTTAGGTCCAACCAAAATTGACAAGATGATACTACTCAAAGGGGGTACAAAAAGTCCTTCATGCATGCATATGGTGCTCGTAGGTGTATCATACCCATCTTTGTGCAAAAAATTGATTAGCATGATCTCCTCAGTAATAATTTTCACTTGAGATGTCAAATCAGCGAGAACACCTACTACAATGTTTTTGTTGATTCGTGTAGGGATGTAGAGAGGAGATGGTTCCCTATTAAAACCCATCGGCAAATCCTGTGAAGTGAAGGTTATACCAGTACCATTGCTCGCAGGCTATATAGAGGGGATAGGTTGATGTAGGAAAGTGGCCATCACATGCAATGAACGACACTAGTTCGAGACCCTCTAAAGGTTGCAAGGTAGGATAGTGAAACAATTAAGGTTTCGTTACACAACACTTTCAGAACCTTCCAACCATGCCTATTAGGGTTCGTAGGTTGGGTTGCGAGGCAAGGATCCTTGTAACACTCACACCTACAACACTCCTAGGATACGAGGACATGATCTTTTAGTATCGCAAAAAGGAACCAAAATGGTTCACGTCGGGTTCACCAAAAATGTAAGAGAGGGGGACCAACCATGTTCAAGGCCCTAGGTCACAGAGAGCCAAGAGTAGAAGGCTATCATAACTTACCTCACTCTAAAGGGGTGTCTTGAAATGAGGGATGAGAATGATGAGGAATATAAGGTCCTTCAATCACCCTGCAAACCCAAAATCTAGAATGGGGCTAGGAGAGTCGACTTTTGGGTTTAATATTGTACCTTAGGTAGCTCTCTACCTAAGGATGAAAGCATAGTTCTGGGATGACAGTGCAGCATGAGTTGGCGTCTCTCAGGTGCACAGACGTCTGTACGACCAAAGGACCAAAAATACAACAAGAACCACTAGAAAACAAGTTGATGACCTAGCTAGTGGTTTCTAAGGGAACAAAAAAAACTATAAAGTAAGAGAGATACAACCGAATGTGATAAAGTAGATATATTAAAGTTAAGATGACAAAGAAGATCTCACAAAAAATCCTATTCGCTAGCTAGCTCCAAATGCACGTCCACCTATAGACAAGAAAAGGGAAATTTTTTGGGGGACTATATAGGGGTTTGCCTCAGTTAGACCCCCATTTTGGTGTTTCCACCTCCATGGACAACCAAGATAGCAACAATAGAGAAAATAACGATAAAGGAGAAAAGAAAGTAGAGAACACAATAAACACTACAAAATAGTAATGTGCTACTCAACCAAATCATAGAGGAGAGGAGTGAAAATGATTACCACCTCCACCAAGAGCTCACTAGCTAATGGGGAGAAAATGAGGACTCAATCCCTTGCTGCAATGGTTTGTTCCACACTTTCTCTACAGAGTTGATGGAGTGTTGTTGCTGCTACTATGAAGTGCCAAAGTTCTGCTTGAGAGTGAAGAATGAAGGCTGAGAATGAAAGAAGTGATTGGTAGAATGCTTAGGGAGTGAAAAAATAAGATGATGTGTAGAATATTGCTAGAGAGATGAAATGAATGAAGAATAAACCAATTTGAAGGAAGAGTGAGCAAGAATAAGGAATTTTTAGGTCGGTTGGTCGAAGAGGGATGTTACAAACCATTCCCAATAGGAAGTGTAATGCCTCTACCAGCTTCAAACATAGGAATCCATCAGGGACGTAAATGCATTGTGTGGATGTCTACGCATCACGTTGGCATCCTCGACAGTTATTCTTCTACCAATGCAAAAGACAAATGCCAAGTGGAATGAAGGCAATCGGTTGATGTGGAATTTTTCCTTCATATTTGATTTTCTAAGGTGAGGAAGTGTAAAAGGGGAATTTGTGTAAGGGGTGAAAATTCGCTCCTATATGGTAGAAAATCACTAACAATATATGTGAAAAGATGAAAGGTTTTGGATGTTAGTACTATAGAAGGAAATTGGGCATTGATGTGTAGGGCTTCTTGTTTTGATGAAATTGAATATGGTGTTAGAAATTTGATCTCATATTTTTAGCATGATCATACTCTTCTTTCATCAAATAGAAGATATACACTCAAATATAAGATTGAACCAAATTATTATGAATTGCATACAAAATATTAGTTAGACATAACAAAAAATGAGATTTATGTTACATTTTGTGATGCGAATCCTCATATAAAGATTAGGAAAGTAATTATTGAAATTTTAAGGCCCTAGTATGTCAAACCAAATATTATTTTTTGAAAATTGTTGTTTCCATCACCATATTGAATTTGATCTCTACTCTTAAGTGTATCGAATAATTATAGAAAAAATTGATGGTTCTCCAGATGAACCTCCAAAAAGGGTAAGAAAATTCATAGCATCTATTTTATGTGATAAAAATGATGATCATGTAGATGGTCCAATGAAATGTATAAAAATAATTTGTGAAACACATGTGGAAATTTAACTAAATTTTCTTTGAGAAAAGAAGATACTAACATAACGAAGATGATAAATTATAAGAGCTACAATTACATAAAGTATCAAACTAAAATTGGGAAAGAATCCAAAAGGTTAGATTGTGTAGAAGAGGAACTACCCATTGGAAAAAAATTATAATATTTTTGTAAATTGATACAACCATACATACATCATGTTTTTTTTGCTAAGTGGTAAGCTAAAGTGTTTTAGTTGTTGAGGGAAATTTTTTTACTTGAATAAATTTTATAAGTAGTTGAATTTGCATATAATTACTCATTTACCCATAAAAAGGAGACTCAAACACAATATTATTATTCAAAGGACACTATTATGGTGCATGTATCTTATTGAGAGTACATATCTACAACAATTCATTATTAAAGAATAATAATTTTATATTAGCTGTGAGGCCCAACATCATCTATAAATTGTGTGACACCTTAATAACTTCAATTATTCTTGTTTGGTGAATAAATTGATGGTTTAACTCAATTTGATGTTTAATATTTTGATTTTCTTATGAACTAGTTTAAATGATTATTGTGATAAATGATCTTTAGTAAATGAAATTGGGAAAACCATTAAGAATGAATGTGAGCAGATAATATTTAGATTCTTGGACAAGTATCATATGAAGAATACACTTAGATCAATACATGAGCTAAGGAATTTTGTGTACCTAACATTGGTTTGAGTCTTGCTAATAAACTTTTCATGTTACTTGGAAAGTGATAATAGTTAGGAAGAAAGCAGGAATTTGGGAAGATCTGGAAGAAGTTTCCAGAAGGATCACTAGCCAAGCACCATCGAGGTTAATTTAAAGGACAACCCTAATCAATGAGGGGTACACCCAAGGTAGAATAATTTGAGGAAAAATTATATAAATTAAATATCAAGTTGCATGATGAATTTTATTAGAGGAAGGAGTGTCCAATAGTAAATTTAGTAGTGTAAATAAATTATTTAGCTAAGGTTAGGTTTCCATTATTATTTCATGCATGATCAAAGTTTCCATCTTTCATAGGGAAAGGAAATGAATATATATGTGTATTATGATTTACTAAAAATTGAATGTGATCTTATTGATATTTTGAAAAGGTATTTATTATATTTCTAACCTAACATGTATTTGAAAAAATAGATGTGAGTAATGTCAAGGGTAAAAAGGGAGAACCATCTAGACCCAAGTTAAATATTTATCTTTTGAAGTTTTAATTTTTAACCCTATGACCTAGGAGGTAGTTAGGGTTTTCTATAAGCTTTAATTGTGTTTAGGGTTTTAATGGTTGGTAGATTAGTGTAATCATGTTTTGTGGAGCTTTATTGAATTAAGTCAATTTATTAAGGATGTAAATGTAATTAAGGTTTTGAAATATTTAGTTAGGTCTTGAATTTAGGATTGGCCTTTAAAGCGGTCTTTTTTAGGGTGTTGTTTGGTCAATTTTGTTGATATTAGTGCGAAAATAGACCCCTAGGGCCTATACCTATGGAAGGGGGACCCTTTGGATATGTGACTTTGTCCTTGGGCCATGATATGACCCTTCAAAATTCCACTTGAAATATTGTGACGAATTTGACTCCTTGGGAGTTGGAAGAAGTGACTTGTCACTCTCCCACCACACCCCCCAAAGTTAGTTAATGAACTTGGGAAGAGCATCAAGGCTTTCACATGTGTGAAGCCACCTTGTAAGGGATGATTGGTATATTTTCATTGTACATTAATCCCCATATCCTCAAAAGTATCACACATGTGTGAGAGCTTATGGGGATATGTGTTGAAAAATCAAATGAGAGAGTGACAAGTGTCTCTCTATCATTCAAGTGAATTCATGTTGAATTCCTATAAACTTGGATGGAAAAGAGGAAATGGAGGTTACCCACTTCACCTTTTAGAGAACCTTTCTTTGAAATTGGAGTTTGGGAAAGAGGAGAAGAAAATTTGGAAGCGAAGCAAAGAGCTCTCTCAAATGAAGGAGGTGTTCAAAGGGAAAAATTGTGGAGATAAGTTATTTTTCTCATTTCTATCAAATTTGTTTGAGTAGAAAATTTGTTGTTGTTTTATTTTGTTATGGCTTTAAAAACAAGTGGAAAATATGCCAAGTTTCTTGTGTATGTGAATCTAGAATTTGTTTGGTGAAAGGGTAAATAGAAAATTGGAGATAAACTATTATTTTAGTCTTCCTACCAAGATCATTGGAAGTCTTCCATTTCTTGCTCTGTGGTATGGCTAGAGCCCAAGAGTCTTCATGATTTCATTATGGTAGGGTGGAGAGCAAGCCCAAATTACTTGTGTCATTCTCATTTTTGAAAATTTTGGTTACAATATGAAATAGCTAGTATTATGTTGTAAAATGAAAGAATGAGGAGAGCAAGTTGTGTCCATTGGTATACCTCTTTAAAGTCTCATGTTTATATCCTAAAAAAAAAATGGAATGAAACAATTACTTATTCAATGATGTGATATATGTTTACAACTATTATTTTGTAAATGGAAGGAATAACAGATTCAAACTTTTTAAAGGTCCTCATATTATATAAAATAGATTGTGAAAGGATGTTGAGACCCTAACCTTGTATCTCTTCTCATGATTGTGCTTGTAGTAGAAATATCTCTAGGTTGTGGCAAAGAATTAGACAATGATATTACTTTTGTTAGGGAAAATTAGATTTAAATGAATATTGTGTCTCCTTTTGTATTTAATGAAGGAACGATTTCTATTTAACCTTACAAGGAATGTTTTATTATTGTGAAGTTAATGTGTGTGTTGAATATGGTTAATGACACCCTTCAATTATTATTAACAATATTTAAGTTTTCATGTGAGATTTAGTATTCTCTATTAATTTTTAAATTATTAGTAACCGTTTAGTTGTATAAGTCATTGAATATGAATAAAGATAATAATATTTGTAACTTTTTTAATAGTTTTTAAACTAGATTTGTATTGCTTTTGGATTTGATTGTCTCAAGATTTTTTGGCATCAACATTTCAAATCACACTCCGTGATCCATCATCAGGATGAACGAGAGCAAGAGGAGAAAAATGAGTTTTTAAAGTACAAATATTTGAGCTATAGTAGAACATATTTGAAGCAAGTTTAGTACATATATAATTATATTTATTTTTAAGAGTAAGAAATATGACCTTTTTGTTGATGAGTAAAATATTATTTTAGAATAGAACTATTTTCAAGTTCTTACTTTAAGGGCAACTAATATATTGGTATAATATGTTTATTTTGGATTAATGGAAAAATCAATTGTTGAGGTTGTAAAAAGATTTACTTTCTAAAGTTGTAAAATATTACTTTCTAAAATTTAAACAACCCTATATCTTTAGAGAAATATAATGTAAATTTCTAAATATGTATTAACCAACTAATATTTTTTTTAAATTTTGGCAGTACAACTTCATGGGGCCATAACTTTTGGTCCTCAAAATTGGCTTCAAAGATTTTAATAGGATTTTTAGAAATTGAAATTTTAATATCTCTCAAATGAAAAATGGTATTGAAGTGATTTCTTCACCATTTTCTTAAATTTACCATTATGGAGGTTTGTGTAAGATTTTGTGTCCAACCATGCATAAATGCAAACTTATTAAAAATAGTAACCCTACCAAATTTAGCCCTTATTGAAAAGAAACAACATTTTTTTTTAGTGATGCAAGATTGCTCTTACACCCTGGATGCTCCTACATCAAATTGCAAGAATATAGGCACAAAATGGATTTTTTAAAAGACATTATGAACTATTAAGAAAATACAATTGGCTTAACTATAAATCCAAATTCCACAACTTTTGTCAACATCCTAACTTTGGAACAAGGTATGGGCATCAATCAATACATTGAAAGAAAGGGGGATTTTTGTCAAATGTTATAATTGCAACTTCCTTGTTAGAAATGTATGAGAAATGTGGAAGCATGGACAAGGCATGTGAATTGTTTGACAAATTTTTTTGGTAGACATGTATGCAAAATGTGGTAGCATAGAAAAGGTAGTGAGCTGTTTGAAAAAATGCCTCAAAAAAATTGGTCTCATGGTGATGTACATCACCGTGAGACCACATTTATTCAAGGCATTTTTTTCAAACAACTCACTACCTTGTAATGGGGACCTTAGAATGAGGTATGGCGTCTATCAAAACATAAAAGTGGGGGATTTTCATGAGTGTTATGGTTGCAATTTCCTTAATAGACACATGCAAAATGTGGATGCATAGACAAGGCACATGAAATATTTGACAAAATGCCTAAATGAGATATGTCCTCATGGACTATAATGATTGTAGGATATGCACATAATGGAAAATGTATGGAAAATTTGATAGCATAGACAAGGGAATGAGTTGTTTGAAAAAAATGCCTCAAAGAAATATGGTCTTATGGTGATGGACATCACCATGAGACTGCACTTCTCTGAGGTACTTTTTTAAACAACTCATTACCTTGACTAACATGTTTGATAAAATTCTTTCGTAGACATGTATGGAAAATGTGGTAGCATAGACAAGGTAGTGAGCTATTAGAAAAAATGCCTCAAAATAAATGTGGTCTCATGGTGATGGAATGCCATTCCATTAAATTGAGAACACATTTATTTGAGGATTTTTTTCAAATATCTCATTTCTATGTCTAACATGTTTGATAAAATGCTTTGGTAGACATGTATAGACAAGGCACATGAACTATTTAACAAAATGCCTCAATGAGATATGTCCTTGTGGACTATAATGATTGCAGGATATGCACAAAATGGATTTTTTGAAAAGGCTTTAGAAAATTTCAAGTAAATACAATCTCTAGGTGTAAAAATAAATTCCAAAGTATTTTCCAATATCCACCATGCCTATACCAAAATTGAAGCTCTAGAAAGGGGTATGCACAACCATAAAAAAAGGAATGACAAATAATGTATTATATTACATAGTTATAACTACTCTCATAAATCTGTATACAAAATGTGGAAGCATACACAATGTAGGTCAATTGTTTAACAAAATGCCTCAAAGAGATGTGGTTTAAAATGTAATTGGCAAGTGTAAATAATTGTGTAGTTTAAAATATGCCAAGAGGGGCTAAGGGTATAATGAGAAACAAAAATGTTGATGAACATGGAATATGCATAATAACAAAATAAAAGCATTGTATTAAGCATGTATGATAGGGATGATAAAGAAACATAATAGAATTAAGGAAAATGTAAATAAAATGTGTAAATACTTGACATACCTAAAAAATAGAGATTCGAATGGAGGAACTACCCAATTATGTAGTTTTTTTCTTCTTGAATCAAACTCCTCATCAATTTGAGTTTTTCACAAGATTGCTTCCTTTTCAACATTCAATTGTATATCACTCAAATAGAATTACTAAAAACAATACAAATAACTAATGTATAATGTTAAATTCCTACAATTCAATCACAATTCATATTGCAAAACTACAAAAATTGAGACTTGAATTGATATATATCAAATTCAATGTGAAAACTCAGTTATTTCCTCCTTCCTAATTTGGAAAACCATAAAAAGGTGGTGGAAAGTTCATGCAAAGGTGGTAGAATTTAAAAAATTTACATGTGCACTTCCCAACAACATCAAAAAGCTCTTTTTTTCAAAACATGTACATAACTAGAAGAATAATAGAACATGTGGGCCTAGATCACGGGTGTACTATATTTTTTACCATTTTTAGAGCAAGCCAAAATGTTCTTGCATTATAACATGAGCACGTTTTGTCTTTCTATACAAAATGGATATATCTCAACTTCTTCAAAACATTCTTGCGTTATGAAAATGTTGATTTTCTATAGGTTTCCTCTCTCTCTCTCTCCTTACCCATTCATCCCTCCTTAGCCATCTAGTTCTCTCACTTAACCCTCAACCTTGGACACTATGCCTTAAACCCTAATCCCTCAACCCTATACCCTTAAACCCTAAACCCTAATCTCTCTCTCTCTCTCTCTCCCTCTATCTCTCTCTCTCTCCTTATCCATCTATCCCTCCTTTTCCATCTAGGTCTCTCACTTAACCCTAAACCCTCAACCATGGACACTATGCCTTAAACCCTAATCCCTAAACCCTATACCCTTAAACCCTAAACCCTAATCTCTCTCTCTCTCTCAATCCCTCTATCTCTTCCACTCTAATACAGTCAAGGTAGGAGGGTCCAATTAAGGACTGTACATCCTTGCAGCCTAAAACACTAGCTCCATGATCATAGTAGATATGCAAAGGAAATAAAAAAATAATCCATAGAAAGATAAAAGATATTTAAGAACACTAGACACAAGATATATCCTGGGAAAACCCTAACAGGGAAAAACCCAACCTTCAAAACTCATTCCTCATTATATTATAATCACAAAACACATTACAGATGCCTCTTGGGCTTAACATATTCTAGGTTGCAGCCTAGGGATTACAAATAACTCAAATGATGACAATCTTCACAAGAATCTGCCATTGAATCCATTTCCTACTCCACACTTCTTTTGTTATGTGAATCTTCCAGATCAGAATACATCATCACCGTGCTTCATACTTTGCACTACTGGTCATATTATTGATCTCTTTCTCTTCTGATGTCTTGTATGAATCTTCTATTTTCTATTTATATCATCTGTGAGCCTTCCAACTCCTAACAAGTTGGCCCAATTACAACAACTAATAATATAATGTGTAGACCCAAATAGGTCAGCCCCAAACAATAAAAAAATTACAGTGCAAACCAACCAACATTGGCCACAACAAAGCAAGGACCCAAATCAACATCCTCAAACATGAAACACCTTCAAAATTTAATCCTCAAAGATCCACAACATGCTACAACACCTTGTCCGCCAAGAATATGGAAAATAAGAACCCACAAAAGGAATTCACTAAACTCAAGCACAAAAATTGATGTGGACCAAAAAAACATGATCTAGAAACACCCACGAGCATCATGAATCACCATAGAAATTTCTGTAACAAATCAGGTTGCTGGAATCACATCAACTCCCTTTAGGAACACCAACTAGAACATTGAACAACTGTTAGAACACATATTTTCATAACTCGCCAATATCTTCATGCGGATCTCTGAAACTTAACATGGATAAACTATACATACTCAATTAAAAACCCTTTAATCCACAACTTCTGATAATCAAAAGAATGAACTAGCCATGTTGTTGGCTAAACTGAACTTCACTGCAACTACCTTAATTTTTTGAATGCTTCTGGATGCCCCTGCATTAGACTCTTGGGGTTATTTGAAAAGTGAGCCTCTTCACTTTGGTCTATACTATGTCAAATCCTATGTTACCTCTCACATCAGTTCAGCGATCTGTCCATAGGTACTTGTAACTACCTCATGGTCGACATTCTATTCAAGTCCACCCTACAAAACTGCCTCAAGTTCTTCATTGGTTCGGTGATCTACTTGCAAGCCTTGTACTACCTCATTGGTCGACGATTTGAGCAAGCCACCCTACAAGTTACCTTTGGTTCTTCATCTTGTCATGGACAAGGTTTGGAAATATACTTACAAGCCTTGCACTACCTCACTAGTCGATAGTCTGAGTAAGCCTTCTTCGCAATTTTCCTTAAGATCTATGTCTTTTTCTATTCCCTCATTCACTTTTACTTTGCTCTAGTATACAAAATTTCTCCTTAAGATCAATGTTTCACCTTCTTCTGGTTCTATTAAATATGATACATCCAAAGTTTCCCCTTCCTCTGCATAAACTAATTCTATATAAATAGTCTCTTCTTCATCTACACGAACTATCTCTTCATCCTTTACTGCTTCTTTTTCACTAGATTCTCTGACATTAGGTTCTTGATGACACTTAGTGCTTGATTTTTTCTTCCTCCAAACTCAAAAATAGGTTCCACCTCTAGAAAACCTCTTTTCACTCCTATGGTACCCTTTGTTGTCCTTGTTATGCTCTGCATAAGGTCTTCTTTCTATGTATCTTGATCCCTCTTTTCCTCCAACATATGAGTTCCTCCATCTGTACAATCTTCTAAGTATACAAGTAACATGCTTCCACTTTGCTCCATCAATCCATACATAACTCATTTGCCTACAAACTGTCATAGGATTTCTCCTTCTCATTTTATCCCAACACATCTTTCTAGAATGTCTCTTTAATCCACATAACTTACAAGGATATAGATCCCAACACATTTCCCTTTCATGTCCATTCCTATTACAATGTGAACAATACATACTTTTTCTTCCCTGATTTGAATTGTTTGAACTTGTAACAACATCCTTACCTTTATCATATCCAAGGCCTTCACTCTTGGGTCTCATTATTGGTTCAATAGGTTATGTGATTCCTTTTTTATTATTTCCCAATCCTTTTCCTTCATATCCCATTCTCTGCATGATTTTGAAACCAATACCATCACCAACAATTGTAGGCTTTGTTACATTGTTATCTTCAAATTCACCTTCTAAAGAAACTTTTGCAACATCACACAAATCATTAGTATCACAAGAAACATCACAACATTCAGGCTTAGATCTCAAATTCTCATTCTCCTTCTGGAATGCTATAAGTGATTGCTCCAACTAATTAACACATTCCTTCAAACTAGATATTTCCTTCTACAAACTGTTCTCCTTGTTCAATTCTTTCAAATTTTCTTTGATTTCCAACTTTACAAACAACTTGTATTCTTCTACAAATTTCTTTCCAAGATCCTCAAACATATCCAACTCTCCTTCTAGTTCTTCATTTCTCCTTCTTGCATCTTGCAGTTCTTCTTCAAGAGCATCATACTTATCTTCTCCTAGTTCTTTCATCCTCTTCATCAAATTCTAAATTATACTCCTTGATTTTGCACAATTCTTCCTCCAAGGTATCCCTTTCACATATTAGGGTTTCACTTTCCTTCTTCATCCTTTTCCCAATCTTCCCCATTGAAACAAGTCAAATGAATAACTAAATTCAAATTCTTACCTGAATCCTTCTTGCCTCGATCTTTCTTCCACGATGACACTTATTACTTTTAGGGTTTTGCACTTCTTTCAACACTTTCTTTCTTTCCAATAGATTCACAACCGGCTATAATACCAATTGATGTGGTCAAGGTAGGAGGGTCCAATTAAGGACTATCCAGCCTTACAGCCTAAAACACTATCTCCATGATCACAATAGCTATGCAAAGGAAATAAACAACTAATCCACATAAAGATAAAAGACATTTAAGAACACCAGACACAAGATATATCTTGGGAAAACCCTAACAAGGAAAAACCCAACCTTCAAAACTCATTCCTCATTATATTATAATCAAAAACCAAATTACAGATGCCTCTCGGGCTTAACAGATTCTAGGTCGTAGCCTAGGGATTACAAATAACTCAAATGATGACAATCTTCACAACAATCTGCCATCGATTCCATTTCTTGTTCCAATCTTCCTTTGTTTTGTGATTCTTCCAGATAAGAATACTTCATCACCATGCTTCATACTTTGCACTACTGGTCACATTATTGATCTCTTTGTATTTTGATGTCTTGCAACAATCTTCTCTCTTCTATTTACATCATCCACAAGCCTTCCAACTCCTAACAAGTTGACCCAATTACAATGATTAATAATATAACATGCAGAACCAAATAGGTCGGCCCCAAACAATAAACAATTTACAATGAAAACCAACCAACATTAGCCACAACAAAGCAAGGACCCAAATCAACATGCTCAAACATGAAACACCTTCAAAATTTAATCCTCGAAGATCCACAACATGCTACAACACTCTGTCAGCCAAGAACATGGAAAATAAGAACTCACAAAAGGAATTCACCAAACTTGAGCACAATGATCGATGTCGACCAACAACACATGATCTAGAAACATCCATGAGCATCACGAATCACCACAAAAACATCTGTAACAACTCAAGTTTTTGAAATCACATCATCTCCCTTCAGGAACACCAACTAGAACAACTGAACAACTGTCATAACATAGATTTTCATAACTCACTCAGATATTCATGCGGATCTCTAAAATTTAACATGGATAAATTAGACATAATCGAATACAAACCCTTTTATCCACAACTTCTGATAATCAACAGACTGAACTAGCCACACTATTGGCTAAAATGAACTTCACTACAACTGCCTCAATTTTTTGAATTCTTCTGGATGCCCTTGCATCAAACTCCCTCTCTCTCAATCTCTCTCCCACTCCTCTCCATTCCTCTCTCTCTATCTCTCTCTCTCATGGTCTCCTCCACTCCCTTCCTCTCTCTCAAGTCTCTCTCTCCAACACCCTCTCCCTCTCTCAAGTCTCTCTCTCACTCCCTCTATCTCTCTCCCATCTCTCTATCTCCCACTCCTTCTCTCCCCCTCTCTTTCAAGTCTCTCCCTCCCATCCCCTCTCTCTCTTTCAGGTCTCTCCCTAAGGCACCCTACCTACATAACTAGATAACTCTCTCTCTATCTAAGGTCTCTCCCTCCCACCCCCTCTCCCACTCCTAGGTCTCATTCTCTCTCACTCCCTCTCTCTCTACCACTCTCTTGTTGGAAATACAAGGATAGACAACTGAGAGGGGGGGTGAATCAATTGTCACCGAATTTCAAACTTATTAAACTTATTAATTCTTTTTCTTAGATTTGATCAATATTAATGAAAGCATAAATGAACAATAGATCAGAAACACAAATAACACCAAGATTTTTACGTGGAAACCCTATTAGGAGAAAAACCATGGTGGAGGTCAGTCCACAAGATTATACCCTATTAAAAGTATAAGAAATATGAATGGGGAATGCACATGCATTCAGGCACACTGCCTAGAGCTCATTGCTCAATTACAAAGGAAGACACATTGTATTACAGAAAAGTTTTGATTAAATCCATCATACTTTTAAGTGAGAAAATAACATCTGCTAATGCCTGGTTATAGTTCTGGTTAAGCACATGAACACTTCTTCACTCTTTTTCACTCTTCTTCACTCTCTGCTCTTCCTTTGAATGATTTGAACAATATTCACACACAAGACTTCCACACTTTTCACTTCTGCTCCTTATACACATCTTCAAATGATCAAACCATCACTCTTATATATCCACAACAAGAAATTACATCGCTATAAGTTGGCTTCAACAAAATAGCAAGAAAGAATATAAACATTCGGCTCAGATCAATAAAGTTTATTCATGTGAATCAACCAAAGTTAGCCACAACATAGTGAAGACTGAAAACAACATCCTCAAACTAAAACAACTTCATTTAATTACTCCTCAAAGATCCACAACATGCTTCAACACCTTGTTGGCCAAGAACATGAAAAACATGAACACGCAAGAGAAAATCTTAGATCACGAGCACAACGATCAATACAGACATGCAACATAGATAGAGCACAAACTAGAAACATCCACAAGCCATGAAACACTAGAGAATCATGTGCAACAACTAAAATAAATGAATTCACATGATCTTCATTCAAGAACACAAACTAAAGTAACAGAAAAACTTTCAGAATACAAATCTTCATAACTCGATCAAATCTTCACGCAGATCTCTGGAACTTGATGTGGACAAACTAGATATACTAAACAAGAAACCCATTAGTCCATAACCTCAGAACAACGATGAATTAAACACACTGATAGAAGGAACTTCGCTTCACTACTAACAACCTCCAACACTTCTTGTTACAATTTTCTCAATATCCTCAACATATACAACTTCTAGTGCATCAATGCTAATAGTGTCGACATCAATGACAACCACATATCAGCAACACACCACAACATCCAACAATATCCCCCTTTGGCATTGATGGCAACACATGATGTGAAAAATACCATCAACACAACAACACTACTCATCCACACAACTCTTCCCCCCACAAGGTTCTTCTCTCTCAGAAATTTTTCACATTACTCTTCTCCCCCTTTGACATCAATGGAAAAGATATACATTATAAGCTATTGAACCACACACCTAAACATCTGAACATATGACTACTCCCATTGAGTAGCAGCCACCACAACATCAATCTAGATCAAAATATGATCATGAAATGCACAAACTGATGCAAATCAATGCATCTTAGTTCTGATTAGGAGGGGTAATCACTCCTAACTTCCCTCTGATATACTCAAAAGTATCCTTAGGAAAAAACTTTGTAAATATGTTTGCAATCTTCTCCTTAGTAGGAACATACTCCAATCTGACTTCCTTTTCACTTACTTTATCCCTCAAAAAGTGAAACTTGATAGATATATGCTTAGTCTTGGAATGCAGGACTGGATTCTTAGAAATGTTAATAGCACTTGAGTTATCACATAATATAACAATAGGCTTATCATACACAACTCTGATATCATTCAACATTTGCTTCATCCACAGTACTTGAGTACAATTATTAGCAGTAACAATGTATTTTTCCTCTGCAATAGATAAGGAAATAACATTCTACTTTTTGCTTAACCATGAAATCAACTTCTTTCCCAAGAAAAATGCTCCACCACTAGTACTTTTCCTATCATTCACATCTCCTACCCAATCAGCATCAGTAAAGGCACTCAAAGTAAGATCATCATCTTTAGGATACCATAGACCAAAATCAATTGTCCCCTTCAAGTATCTAAAAATCCTCTTCACAATAGTCACATAAGATTCTTTAGGATCAGCTTGAAATCTTGCAACAATACATACATCATTCATGATATCAGGCCTATTTTGAGTCAAATAAAGTAATCCACCAATAATTGATCTATATCTAGTTCGATTTTCCTTCAGAGAATCATCATCAATTGTCAACTTGCATCCGGTCACCATGGGTGTACCAACTGGCTTTGAATCTTCCATACCAAATTTCTTTCAACAATTCTTTCACATACTTGGACTAAGATATAAAGATCCCTTTATCTAATTGAGCAATTTGCAATCCCAAGAAAAATTTCATCTCTCCAATCATTGATATCTCAAACTCATTTTTCATCTCATCAACAAACTTCATGCAAAAGCTATCATCTCCTCCAAATATGATACCATCAAAAAAAACATCAACAATCAACTCTTTATCATCATTCTTGAAATACATATTACTATCAGCAATACCTTTGTTAAATCCAAGCTTCACCAAGTACTTATCCAATCTGGCATACCATGCTCTAGGGGCTTGTTTGAGTCCATACAATGCTTTCTACAATTGACAAACCATATCTCCCTAATCAGTCAAGTGAAATCCATCTGGTTGCTCAACATACACTTCTTCCAACTCACCATTTAGAAAAGAAAACTTGACATCCATTTGATAAAATTTGTAGTCTTTGTAAGTAGCATAAGCAAGAAACAACATGACAACTTCAATTCTAGCAATAGGGGCAAAGGTTTCTTCAAAATCAATACCTTCCATCTGTGAATATCCCTTACATACTAGTATTGCTTTGTTTCTAACCACTTCACCTTGCTCATTTAGTTTGTTTCTAAAGACCCATTTAGTTCCAATTACATTTTTATCCGTAGGTTTGGGAACAAGATTCCTTGTATCATTCTTTTCAATTTGATGTAGTTCCTCTTTCATTGCTTCAACCCAATGTTCATCTTTGCATGCTTCATTCACATTAGTAGGCTCAGTCTTTGAAATCAAACAATATTCTTCTGCAATCTTTCTCTTAGTCTAGAAACCTTTTTTCTTATCACCTATGATCTGATTCTCTGAATGATTCAACCTTACATACCTCAGAGTCTTCTTAGAATGTTCTTCAACTTCAGGATCTTCTAATCTCTCTTCTGTTCTTTCACCAATCTCTCCTTCTTCTTGATCTCCTTCATTCACCAAAATGATTTGCACTTGATTTGAAGTCTAAACTTGCTTTCCTTTGTTTGTACTATCATTCTGATCATCAGAATCATATCCACAGGTTCTGGATGGTGCAACTATTTCTTCATCAACCTTAACATTTTCACTTTCAACCATTTTCTTCAATCTCTTATTGTAACACCGGTAGGCCTTGCTATTAGTAGAATAACCCAAAACTATTCCTTCATCAATCCTAGCATCAAACTTTCCTATATCTTAATCTCTTTTTATATAGCACTTGCTTCTAAAGATTTTGAAATATCTAACAATAGGCTTTTGACAAGTCCATAGCTCAAAATATTTCTTACCAGTATCACCTTTGATTTGTACCCAGTTAAGTGTGTACACAACAGTACTCACAACTTCTCTCCAGTAGATATGAGGTACATTTCCTTCCAACATCATGGTTCTAGCAGCATCTAGAACTGTTTTGTTCAGATTCCTTTACACAAATCCATTTTTTTGAGGGGTCCACAGTGGAAATAACTATCTCTTTATTCCATGCTCTTCACAAAAAGAATTAAACTCACCGAAAGTGAATTCACCACCTCTGTCCGATTTCAGACATTTAATCTTCAGACCTATCTCTGTCTCAACTCTAGCCTTAAAGATCTTGAACTTTTCCAGAGCTTCATATTTCTCCCTTAAGAAAGTAGCCCACATCATCCTTGAATAGTCATCAATAAGCAACATGAAGTATCTTTAACCTTGTAAACTTCCAACTCTAGCAAGACCACACAAATCAGTATGCACAAGATCCAACAATCCATTTGAATTTTGTTGTTTACTCTGAAATGAAATTCTTTTTTGCTTCCCCAATTAACATTCTTTGCATATGGAATTAGTAGGTTTCATCAACTTAGGAAGGTCTCTCACAGCCTTAGTAGAACTTATCTTGAAAATATTATCAAAGTTAACATGACACATTCTCCTATGCCACAACTAGACTTCATCAATTTGAGCAATCAAGCAACTTTTACTAGCAACACTCAGGTGAAAAATATTACCTTTTTTTTTTGTACCTGATGCAATCACATTTCTAGAATTTCCCAATATTTATCACTTACCATCCTTGAACTGAAGATTGTATCCCTTATCAACAATTTGTCCAAAACTTAAAATATTATGCTTCAAACCTTCAACATACAAGACATCATTAGTATTATGCTTACCATCAAGAGAAATGAATCCTCTTCCATGGATCACACCAGCTATATTATCACCAAATCTCACAACACCTCCATCATACTTTTCCAAATTCACAAACTTGCTTTTATCTCATGTCATATGTTCCAGAGAACCTTAACGTCAACCGGTCATCTTTCTCCTTCAGCTTCGGCGACTAGGGATTTCTCCACATTTTTACAACTAGTAGATTCAATAGACACAAGATTATTTTCCTTGATAGCAATAAACACAAATTCATCTTCACTTGCATTTCCTTTATCAGATTCATCATCTATCACACCTTCATCAACAACATAGTAACACTTATTTTGGAATTTAGGCTTGTTAAATCTTGGCTTGGAAACTCTCTCAGGACACCTTGATGCAAAATGACCTATCTTATTGCAAGAGAAACATTTAATAGGAAACTTTCCTTTATACTTACCTTGTCCTTTGGCTTCTCTCTTCATAATCAATGCTTCAAGTTCTTCTAGCTCTCTTTCTTCTTCATCAAGTTGTTTCATTTCATCCTCATACTTGAATGTATTTCTTGATGAAATTTCACCTAAATCATATCTTTGTCTATCTCTTCCAGAAGTAGTAGCCTTGAATGGAGATTCAACCTTAGGAAGGGCATCACCAAATTCACTCAACTCAAAAGCAGTAAGCTTACCAATCAACATATCTCTGGTAATAATTGCCACATTCTAGAGCTCTTCAATAGCACTAGCTTTAACTGTAGAATCATCCAAGGATCTAAGCACTTTGCTTAATCTTTGATTCATCTATCTATCCGCAACTTACATCTGATACCACACACAAGTTCATTCACTCTTTTTGTGAAAGTAGTCACATTTTCATCATAACCCATTTTTAAATTTTCATATTACCCTTTCAGACTTTATAGCTTAAAAATCTTCACATTAACACATCACCTTCATACAAGGTCTCCAACTTTTTCCAGATATCATAAGTAGTCTTCAAATCCATCACATTTGTCATCTTAGTATCAGTCAAGCACTCATAATGCCTCCTTAGCACGGATATTATACTCCATCTGATCTCGGCAGTAGTAGGACCATTATGTGGAATAACATATATTTTGTAATGCTCTAGTAGGGTTTACCAATGCATCTCATATGGCACTCCATTTGAGTCTTCCACAAAGAATAATTTGTTCCATAAAATCTAGGACTATCCTTCTTATAAGTCACCATCTCACCTCCAAGCTGTCCAAACTTCTTAACTAACTTAATAATACCAATTGTTGGAAAGCGAGAAGGATAGACAACTAAGAGGGGGTAAATCAATTGTCTTAAATTTTAAACTTATTAAAATTATTAATCCTTATTCTTAGATCTTATCAATATTAATGAAATCATAAATGAACAATAGATTAGAAACACACAACACCAAATTTTTTACGTGGAAACTCTGTTAGGGAAAAAACCACGGTGGAGGTCAGTTCACAAGATTATACCCTATTAAAAGAATAAGAAATATGAATGGGGAATGCATATACACAAGACACTACCTATAAATCTTTACTCAATTACAAAGAAGACACACTATCTTATAGAAAGTTTTGATTAAATCCATCATACTTTGAGGCATGAAAATAGCATATGCTAATGCACAGTTCACAGTTTGGTTAAACGCCGAACACCTTCTTCCTCTTATACCGCTTCGCGCGGTGATGGAACTAATATTCCGCACACATTTCCACGCAACCGTTCGCCTCATATACATCTTGAATGATAAAACAATAAGCTCTTATATATCCGCCAAAAAATAAATTACATTGCTATAAGTGCGACTTCAACAAAATAGCAGAAAAATATAAAATTTTGACTTCGGATCTAATAAAGATTATTCATATGAATTAGCCAATTATACAACATAGTGAAGACTGAAAACAACATCTCCAACATGAAAAAAGCTTCAATTAATTTCTCCTCAAAGATCCACAACACACTTCAACACCTTGTCAGCGAAGAACATGAAAAACATGAACACGCAAGAGAAAATCTTAGA